>OU611808.1:13600000-14200000 GCA_914767695.1 Ptilodon capucinus | reverse complement strand
TAATATTTACACGAACACAGAGCCAAACAACAATAATGGTTAGCATATTTATGAAGTTCACTAGAAAATGATATACGAAAATATCCGCGGCGGAGTCTAAATATAGAGCGCAGGTATTTTACTATGCTAGGTAGGCACAGCCATGCTTGCAAAAATACCTTGTTTTCAGGACTGCTAGTGCTGGCATAGAGACTTATTTTTTTTACATTTACAATTTTATTTTACAATTTAATTGCAAATTTTATTTTTCACTCTATCGCTCTAATTCTTAGTTTTGCTTTCCATCTCTTGTATTTTCCTGTTTCTTCTCTTTTTTATTATTATTTGGTCATTTTTACTTTAATTTTTTATTATTATTTTCCATAGTTATTTTTCTTTTTTTTTGTCATTTATTAGTTAGTTACATTGTATTTATTTAACTCGTGGAAAATAGTGTTGGTAGAACTTTATTTATACGCTTCTTTACCAATGTTTTTCAATTCATTGTTCCAATGTTAATTTTCCCCAATAAATAAAATAAAATAAGTAGGTAGGTATGCAAATATTCAATTTAAGTTCGTTACGAGTTTCAAGTTAAAAGTTTTAACTCCTTGCATGTATCCTCACTTGAAACTCGTAACGAACTTATGAATCCCTTGTCGACTGAAGTAAATCCATATCTGACTTTGTAGATAATTTTAATAGGATACGAATAATAATCCAATTTTGAAGTTATTAGTAGCTTCCATATGTAAGTTTTATTCCACGCCAAATTAGAATGATAAATGCGAATTCATTAACTATACATATTAGATGTGGTAGTCCGTGGTACCTACTTAGGTAGGTATACTATCCATTTAATCTCGTCTCGTGATCTCATGAGCTATTGAATTATATTATAAGTGTTGTTACTGTTTGAGAGTCGTGTGGTTCCGTATGTAGGAAGTGGGTAATTGTTTGTGTTGAGCAACGAAGGCTGCAACAATCTCTACACTATAAGACAGCCCTTCGACGACAAATATTCGATGCCTTTACAAGGACTCATTAGCACTGGACGTAACGTTATCTTCTCTTCAAAAACTTATCGGATTTCTCAATAAACCTCGGCAAGTATAATCCCTAAAGGAACCCCTTGATAAGATTGAAATCATATTTGTTATGAAACGAATTTTATTTCCATTCACAATGGGTGTATGAAGCCTGCTACTGGCTGCCACCCTTCGTCACGTTTAATACATGAAAACGAGGCGGTATGGTCTCAATGACTTTAGCCTGCTCACTTATATGAGCAAAAAAAAATCAATTTATGAAATTTTATGCAAACAGAGTATCGATAACGCATTTTTGGTTTTTCCTTATTCAGATGCTTTAACAAGCCCAGGCGTGGTCAGTTAGGTCGCCTATCGCTTCTGCTGCGTTAATGCTTACATCAAAAGAAGTTACAAGTTCTGTGTTGTGCACAATTATAACAAACACTTAACATGCCAACAATCTTATAAAAACGATAATATAATATTTCTGACTTCACATATTCGTTCAGAATAAGCTATATTTTAAGCGTTATTAGTATAATGGAATTCTATAACATGCGTATAAGGATACCATTTTTTGTTTAAGCAACTTCATCAGTGGGGCTAGCACACATGTCAAGACAACACATTTGTCACGGATTTCCTCGCTCTCTAGCTTTCATAATATTGCATGCAGAATTTCTGAGGCTTCCCGCCTTCAATAGTTGTGCATCTTCTCAAATCTGGTAATAAGTCTTTCTTACATGCCATTTGTTATAGTCTCTGCTAGTCTGTCCAGTATGTTATCATCGGACCAAGAACTGGTGGTCTGTTTGTGCCACTACCTGCCCTTCTAGTCTACCATCCAGTAACCATACTGATGCATCTTGCGTCTTAGTGTAATTAATTATTAAATCACAGCAAGATGTTGATATTTGATCGTAATAACGTTATTATATTACATTATATATCAAGGGTAGGTAACGAATTGTAGTGTTAAAGACTGTCACAATGTAGCATTTTGATGAAGAACCTAAATATCTAACAGTATTTAGATGCGGTGTATTATGTCTGTGAGGTGTCAACCGAAATGCATAATCAAACTAGCCAAAATATCGAGTGTCTCGAAATTAAGGTAGAAAATTCATAAAACCTTAGTCCACCACGCTGAGACGGTGCGAGTTGAGGGACCTCGGGGACCTGGCGAGAACTACGAGAGTTTTCACGTGGGATTCGGAAAGTGCTACATTCTCAAATCCAATTTTGATGCATATACTCCGTCAACATCAGGCTCGAGGAAACACGTTCCGTGACGAAAACTTCTAGGCCTAAACACTACCAATGAGCAAGTGATTGTTCCACCAATTTATTGGTAATTCCACGTTGCTCGCCTAACAAAGATGCGAGAAAGTCCTTCTTATGTTCAACCTATTTTCAATTATGTGTACAGGTACGAGAGATTAATTTTATATGCACTTAATATCGTATTACCCGTTTGTAAAATTACTGTAATCCAATTTCAATTCGCCCTTCCCGTCCACCACTCGCCGAACCCTTCATGTATTATTTATCGAACACATTAGCGCGTGTAAACACGAATTTATTTATAAATATCATTATAAAGTTGCGATTCACGTCAATGTTGCGACCGTTACACGAAGTGCCCATCGGAAGGGGGGGTCACACAGTATATAAGCCACTGAGCCCATGAACATAGCACGAGTCTATACTGTGGAGCTTGCGAACTTTTTGAAAATGCAGAAAATTGTATTAGTCCTGTCTGTAGTGCTGCTGTGTTCTGTTATGTGCAAACCGCTGGATAAAGTAGACGATGGTATGTAGTTACTTTGTATTTTAATAAATGTTAGTGTGGTGATATGTAATATCCTGAAGATAATTCAAAATATTATCTTCCAAGTCTCAAGCCCCCTTCGCATTTAGAGCGACTATGTCTAATGTAGCATCGGCGAAATATGGGTTCTCTGCAATACATCCTTGCCAATTCCTTTGTGAATAAAGACACGATAGCCAGCTCTGTGTTATAAATCTTATCGTTATGTCTTTTTATGTGTAGATAAACTTTAACTTTTCTTTTTATTTTTAACCATGCACTTTTTGTTACAGATGCCCCTCGCAGAGCACACAAACACGTCTTAAAAAAGAGGTTCATAAACCCTCTATTTACAGTGGGCAACCCTCCGGAATACGACGTGAGCAAGATCCGAGCCAAGAGAAGGTGATAGCGGAAAACATTTTCAACGTTAAAATACAAATTTCAAATTCATTTATTAAGACTTGGTAACTTAAGACGTGGTCATTATTTGTGGGCTTTCATAAGACACATATGAATGCTCTTCATTTCCGTCGTTTGGTATATTGTAGACCAATATTACCTATATCCACCCAAACTGTCTACTACTGTGACTAATGTATTTGAATGTTTTCAGTGAGGACGAATGTGAGAAACTATCTCTGTGCAAGTTGCACGCGCGATCCTCGTACAGCTTCTTCGCGGCTTATGAATTATACTTCGTCAAGTAAGTTGAGTTTTACAATTAAATACTCTTTTCGAAAAAAAATATGTTTTGTATGAGTTTAAACCTTTAAGTCTGGAACTATTACTTAAGTATGCACTAGAATAACATGCAATATAGATATACAATCTTAGTCATAATGCCTATACCAAGGATGCAACCCCTTATAATGTACGAATCTCATCTTGTTAATTTCAAATACTCTTACTTTTTAAATCCCCCACAATTCAATGTCTTTGGTAAGCCTACACATGGTCAGTTCGCTGATCCCTTCTGTTATGGCTATCTTTAGATCAAAGAGTTTTTAAATAAAAGATGATGGATTTGGGAGCTTTGTTACGCCAAGTTATAAGGAAAAATGAACACATCAAAATGTTATTTTAACACAATCAAAATGTACTTCAGACTTTACATAATGGTTTACAAGAAGAAGCTAGGTACTAATACTTCAAAGGTTATGTATACCCCTTCTGAATCAGTCAGTATAAGCCGTATATATAAACTTTCGAGGAATTAAGTATTATTAATTGCTTCAAAAGAAATTGACGTTAAAGTTTCAAAGCATTTTATGAAATAATAGCGTTTTGCTAATTAATGAATATTTGTTTGTTGAACAGTAAAGAGAACGCGCGACAATGGGACCACAGGGCTCGTTCGGTGGCCGACTGCGAGCAACGATTCGGCGACTGTTATGATAAGAAGTAATCAGCACCTTATCGCTATACACATAAGACACACAGCACGGTGACAGCTTTGACGAGATATAACCATTGTTTCAACTTGCCTGGAGGTTTTACTCAGAGATAATTTGATAATTTGTTTAGTGTTTATGTGTATTTTACATGATGGATCATATTTTGTGAAAATTTAGTGTGTAAATTTATATTATATCGTAATTTATAGATTTTTGACTAGTCTTGTAAAGTTAGTTGTATTTAAGTTATATTAAAATTAAACAATAAGTACAAACAATCCATTTTATTCTACCCACACACTGCACGATCATAAATGCATTTATAATTTAAAATAACACAACAAATAATAAATTAATTCGAACATTTAACCACACTACAGTAGATACAATTTATTTAAAATTGGAATAACAATATTATGAGTGTTACCACTGTCAATATTTTTAATGTTATTATATTAACATATAATTCATTACATGAATACAATAGTTCTTAGGTGCCTAATTTCTGGAATCATGAGTTTATTCACATCTATATTAGTAATATTTATTACTAAACTTTATTTAAATACTTATTACAATTCGGAACGATCTATACTTATAACTACAAGTTAAAATTGACTGTACTCACAAAGGGTAATAAAACATTGCTCGCGGTCATAAGATACTCGTATTATTATAAACAAAGCGTCATCGACCATATTTTTTTATTTTATTATTCACTGTTGACGGTAATTATAGTTTAATTATATAATCAATATTTTTTTATCCTAATTATGTAGTACATGAATAATACCGTAATGTCCCCGACAAATAGTTACAGATAAAATTAACTCCAAATCGTACAGAAGGATACAATCAATTTACTGTTGCATTACACGGCACTTTTGTTCTGAAAAATGTTCCGCGAAGCCAGCGCAGGCGGATATAAATATCCATCCACTTGGAGCACAGTGCGATGGTAAAACGGTCGACCATCCGTCACTGACTACTCTACATCCTCAACCACCGTCTCCGAGCGATACACCACTCCATTCCCCGCTACATAAGGTACGTAACGAATCGTCGTACCTTACAGGGCTTTCTTCTTGGGGGCCCTCTTGCCGGCGGCGTTGACGGTGGAGAGGATCTGGTCGATGCTGGCCTTGTCCAGCACGTCCGGGCGCGGCGCGCGCTGGGCGGGCCGCGCGCGCGCCGCCGCCAGCCCGCCCAGCGCGCCCAGCACGCGCCGCCGCTGCTGGTACACCAGCGCCACCAGGCCCAGCACGGGGATCACCAGGAGCGACGTCTGCCGCAGCTCCTGCTCCACGGACTTCACCTGCCGACACAAACGAACTCGATTTCGTCTCCAAATATAAAAACGGCATCGAGAATAGAAAATAGACAAACCTTGGGCAGAAACTCGATGGTGAAATGCTTGAAGTTGCCGTCCGAGGTGAAATAGTGCACGTGGTCGCGGTACATGTGCGTGGCCTTGGACAGCGTGGAGTCCAGCTGGAGCACGTAGGTGGCGCCGTCGGCGGGCAGGCGCGGCAGCACGTAGGCCAGGCCGGGGTTGGCGCGCGGCGAGTGGCCGGCCGCGTCCAGCTTGGCGGAGTACAGCGGCGCGTGCGGCGCCTGCTCGGCCGCCAGCGTCAGCCGCAGCGACTTGTAGTGCTCCACGTTGGCCGTGTACACCACCACGTTCACGTCCGTGATCTGCTGCGGCTGGATCGCTATCAGCCGCACGTTTTCTATGTCCTTGTTGTTTTCCACCTGTTATTAATTGCGTGCAACAATTATATACAACAACATACCGAATTGTGAAATAAAACTTACACATTAGTAAAGTCTGAAGACTAAGTTCGTTATCGTCAGTCAGTCGTTTAATAATAAGTGATTTACTGAAAACCGTAATAACATAGCCATTGCACTGTCTAAATATTGTAAATACATCAATTTAGATACAGATTATTAAAATTGAGCATTTGCACGCAGAAGTAGGTACATTTTTTGTTTAATTATTGGTGGTGTGGTTTATGGATCCATCATCATCATCATTTGCCTTACCTTATCCCATTATTTGGGGTCGGCGCAGTATGTCCTTTTCTTCCATTCGTCACGTTTTTCCGTCATACCAACATCGACTCCGATCTCAATCATATCACTTTTTACACACTCCATCCATCTTTTCTTTGGTCTTCCTCTCGCTCTGTATCCATCAACATTCATATTCATCTTACTTCTCACTTTTTCTGTTATGGGCGCTACTTTTATACTACGTGTAATATGTACATTCCTCACCTTATCCATTCGCGTCACTCCACACATCCATCTCAACATTCGCGGATTATAGATTATATATAAAAAAAAAAACAATGCTACTTTTCGTTGTAAGCTAACTCCTCCTAAACGGCTGGACCGATTTGAATAATTTTTTGTTAGCATTTGGGTGGCACCTTGGATGGTTTGGATTCATAATTGGACCCGGTAGGTGGCGCTGCTTACGTATGTCACTCATTCTAAGGCGGTACGAAGTTAGGCCGGTCAGCTAGTAGATTATATACTAAAAGTACGGTATCTAACTGGTATCTTGTTGGCACTAAAATGCTAAGCAATTTATAACTTACTTACTTTATTTATAAGCGAAGTGTAACCTGTCGTCTAGGTGCTCTCATATAGGGTTAGAGACTGTTTTCTGACGGCAGGCGATTGAAACAGAATGATTTAGTCGCCGGGCTCTATTGTTAGAGTATTGAATTACCTTCAGTACTGAGGGTGCCTTCACGAGTCGCAGTCCAGCCAACTCCGATACGGACGACTCCTTGAGCTGAATGGTGTACTCGCAGTCGGGTAGTAAACCGCGAATTCTGTATGCAATAATAAAAAAAACATTAGAAAATGTATCATTACAACCAGACTGCAATAGAGGCAAAATATATTATAGAATAATGTTGATGTAAACCGAGGTTAGTTCACACGAACCTACATTCTCAGCTTATTTGCATAATATTTAAATTTGGAGCTGTATGTACACCATACGATTAAAATACTGATGCAGGTGTTAAGATATATCATGTCTCACATTGCGAACTTCGTTTTTGTATTTTTTATACATCGCTCTTCAAATAAGTTACTGCCGAAAAAACATGTCAGCCGAGTTTCTCGGACCTATCGGGTAGTAGAATATAAAAAACCAGCCAAGTGCGAGTCGGACTCGCGCACGAAGGGTTCCGTACCATTATAAAAACGAGCAAGAAAAATCACGTTTGTTGTATGGGAGCCCCCTTAAATAATTATTTTATTCTGTTTTTTTTATTTGCTGTTATAGCGGCAACAGAAATACATCATCTGTGAAAATTTCAACTGTCTAACTATCACGGTTCATGAGATACAGCCTGGTGACAGATGGACAGATGGACGGACAGCAAAGTCTCTGTAATAGGGTTTCCGTTTTAACCTTTGTGTCGGAACTCTAAAAAGAATGATGAAATTTGCAATCTCAATCCCGAGTATAGTCGCGTGCCGAAGACGTTCCGGTGTTACCTGAAGGCGCCGCTGGGCTCGGTGGTGGCCTCCTCGGCGGCGCAGTGCGGCGGCGCGAGCGGCGCCGGCGCGGCCAGCAGTGCTGCGCCCGCCCAGCCCGCGCCGCCCGCCGACACCAGCGCGCCCACGCACGACCACGCCACGCGCACGCCCCTGGACACACCACTACACCGTCAGTACACCCACACGCTCGCTTACTCCCACACTTGTCGCCTTAGCGAAATTATCCTCGTTCAATTAAATACGACCGTCAAGGCCTTCTACTACGTGTCTCGTTCATGTCTTCATATTCCTACACGGTCGACTATCATATCGCTGGAATCTGTCGCTTATTTTTATTACTTTCGATCTCGAAAAATGTAAATCCTTTCGAAAACGAGTAACCATATAGTTTCTTGTCCATTCTGTTCCATAGAAAATGGATTCTGAATGTGTGATAGATTATTATTATATTTGTTTTGATTATTGACGATTCATAAATACCTGTAAACCAATTTACATAAATTAAAACTTTCCGATTCTAGTATCGCGCCAGTCACAATCTAGAGCACTTGCAAAAATACTGAATTGACCTAATTGCCACGCAGAACATTCTAGTCGGTCTTAAATTAAAATAGGCAAGATGTATTGAAATCCGAAATACTATTTAGGGTGCATATACGGTAGCTAACATGTATATGCTCAGTGATTCCAAACAATATCATAGTTTCTAAGTTATTCGTTAGTTAATTGGAGATTCAGGCACATTCATAGCTCTATTTAACAATGTGAACTATATCCATGAGTAGCGACTATTAATCTTTACACTTGAAAATTTCTGATAAGACTCGACGTATGACTAGATTTTAGAATAGTTGGTTTGAGTAAAGTATAATGCGGGCGGACCTGAGCTGCAGATGCCTGGTCTCGCCCTGCGCGAGCTGCACGAGGTGGTGGGCGGGCTGGAAGCGGTACTCCTTCATGTGCGGCTTGACGTAGTAGTGGTCGGGCTGCAGCGCGGGGAAGCGCCGCCAGCCGCCCGCGCCCGCCGCCGTGCGCCGGTACGAGCCGCCGCTCACCGACACCAGCGCGCCCTGCACGCAACATCACATACAGGCGCCGGAGTGCCACCCGCGTTACTCACACGCGCTGATGCGTTTACTAGCTTTTATAAGAGCGAGCCGCCAATTTTCAATTGTTTCCTCGTCGGAATTCATATTGCTACTGACGCTCGCCACCAACTGGGTCGAGCGTACGCGCCGGAATAAGTGCGTGTACGCGCGTTTTCAAAGTACGTATGCTAAAACGACCGTAAACGTGCAAATAGAACACTAGTCTGATAGCGTTGTAAGTGTGACCTGCAGCGGCGAGTCGTCGGCGTCGTCGAGCAGCTCCACGGTGATCTCGGCGAGCTTGTGCGCCACGATGTTGCCGTTGTCGTCCGCCGGCTCGAACCGGTACGACTCCTTCTCCGCCGCGATCGTGTAGCGCCGGGACGCGTCCAGCGGACCGAACTTGTACGTGCCGTCCTCCGTCGTCGTCTGCGTCAGCACCGTGTCGTCGTCTGCCGAGAGACCGTATTTATAACTTTAATACCATATTGAAAACATGAACAACAAAATGTGAAGTTAGGCAGTACCGCGCGCGCAGCTGCAGCGCGGCGGGCTGGCAGGAGGGAGGCAGTACCTGCTGTGAGTGTGAGCAGCACGTCGGCGACGGGCGGCAGCAGCCGGCCGGCCAGCGTGAGGGCGGGGCGCGCGCGCAGCTGCAGCGCGGCGGGCTGGCAGGAGGGAGGCAGTACCTGCTGTGAGTGTGAGCAGCACGTCGGCGACGGGCGGCAGCAGCCGGCCGGCCAGCGTGAGGGCGGGGCGCGCGCGCAGCTGCAGCGCGGCGGGCTGGCAGGAGGGAGGCAGTACCTGCTGTGAGTGTGAGCAGCACGTCGGCGACGGGCGGCAGCAGCCGGCCGGCCAGCGTGAGGGCGGGGCGCGCGCGCAGCTGCAGCGCGGCGGGCTGGCAGGAGGGAGGCAGTACCTGCTGTGAGTGTGAGCAGCACGTCGGCGACGGGCGGCAGCAGCCGGCCGGCCAGCGTGAGGGCGGGGCGCGCGCGCAGCTGCAGCGCGGCGGGCTGGCAGGAGGGAGGCAGTACCTGCTGTGAGTGTGAGCAGCACGTCGGCGACGGGCGGCAGCAGCCGGCCGGCCAGCGTGAGGGCGGGGCGCGCGCGCAGCTGCAGCGCGGCGGGCTGGCAGGAGGGAGGCAGTACCTGCTGTGAGTGTGAGCAGCACGTCGGCGACGGGCGGCAGCAGCCGGCCGGCCAGCGTGAGGGCGGGGCGCGCGCGCAGCTGCAGCGCGGCGGGCTGGCAGGAGGGAGGCAGTACCTGCTGTGAGTGTGAGCAGCACGTCGGCGACGGGCGGCAGCAGCCGGCCGGCCAGCGTGAGGGCGGGGCGCGCGCGCAGCTGCAGCGCGGCGGGCTGGCAGGCGGCGCGCCCCCACAGCTGCTGCGGGGCCGAGGGCTGGAACAGTAGCGTCGCCGACCACGCCCACACCACCGACACCTCGCCCTGGACCCGGCACACTCATTATATCACCACATACTTCGGAAGACTACGGTCCTTATAAAAATCTGAAGTTTTCTAAGTCATGGCGATAAATAGAAATAGGACTCGAAACCGTCTTACAAAACTAATTTCATTCATTTCGTGAGCGTACACACTTTTAAACACGTAACATTCTATATACAAAGTGCATTGAAGACGCACAAGCATATTAAAGAGGTGATATAGTTGCGAGACTCACGTCGGCCAGGTAGAGCGTGTGGTCGTACAGGAAGCCGCCGGCGGGCTGCGCGCGCGGCCGCAGCGGGCCGAGGCGGAGCGGCGCGGCGTGTCCGTCGGCCGCCACGCGCAGCTCCAGGTCCGCCACCGCGGCCGGCGACCACACCGACACCACCGCCGCGTGCGCCACCGCCACCAGGGACACCGTCTGCCACCGTCACACACATCATACCACTCGCACTCCCAACCGACAATGTATCGCCGGCTCACTCGCAATACTTATGTATGCGTAGGATGGAATTAAGAATAATGGTGGACTCTGAATATAAAATGTTGTAATTAAGTCGAGATTTTTATAGGAACACCGCTGACTGTCATTGTATTAATAACCAAATTCTTTTAATCGTTATCGACGACAAAGTTAAATCGTAAATTGTTATATTTATATGTTTCCGTCACTCGTGTCTCATGTAACTCAATGATAAATTTCGCTATGTACCACTATAGTAGATAAAAACTTCAATATATTCTTTAGTAATGTGGCGACATCTATCTCGCCACATACGAACTAAATCCTGCATCGCGATATTAAAGTTATCCGAGTGATTAAAGATATATACAACAACCCAGCAACAACCTATAATTCCTCTCACTCCCTAAAGTAACTTGCAAAAATATAGAATTACTATGGTAATATTATAAAAGTGTAACTATGGAGTTTCTTGCCCATTTTTCTCTACAGTAAATGCATTCCGAAAGCGTGCTAGAGTTCACAATTCACAAGTAATAAAAAATATTGTATATATTGAAAATAATGTAAAGGTATAGTGTTGTACTGACGGCGAGGTCGTCAACGGAGGTGTCGACGGTGGTGTGCGGCGGCTGGAAGCGGTGGCAGCCGCGCGGCGTCAGCGTGTAGAGCGCGGCCGCCGGCACGCACTGCTGGCTGGCGCCCGCCGGCACCGCCAGCACGCCGCGACACTCCGCGCTCGAGTACTCCACCTGCAGCGACAATACCACATACCATATTACTTCATCTAAAAATATACTATGTACTGATATACATAAAGATGGATGTCTGCGGAAAAGGCCACAAAACTGCGCGACTAGATTCGCTTCCCATGTTGATGACATTTTGGTGAAAAATATGCTTCTTTTATGAGTTAATTCAGTTCGTTCTGTGGTGTCAGCACGCATATCAAGACAAGACCTCTGTCACGAATTGGCTCAGTAGCTCTCTGTCTAATTACATAAGAGTGAAAGAGACAACATCAAGATATTTCGTGACATACGTCTAATCTTGGCGCTCATGCTACAAGTGCTGGTATCATTTAATAGTCATTCTAACTCCCTAATTTATAGAAAATCCATTTTCGAAGCGTCAATAGGATTTTCATACAGACTGAACTGGCAACAGAAAGGTTTCAGGTTTGTGTCCTATCTATTACAAAGTATTTTGTGTGAGTTTATTCTTTCTTCCAGAAGCATTTTAGCTTAGTGAGTACTATTAATATAAATAACGTCAATTAGCTAATAATCCTAAAAAGAAATATAAATAATATAGAAACATATTATGACAATTTGGGACTAAATGTTTTCATATTTATTCCCTCCACAGACATGTCTAGTACTGATATAGAGTTTACGACTAAACAATACACTAAGTCATTTCAAGAGCCCTGCTGAGATTACATCATCAAGTTCACCTCAGTTTCGTGCGAAGAGTGTATCCGCAGCACGTATCCGGTGTGCTCGAAGGTGGGCACTTCCGCGTGCTCCTGCGTGACGGCCACGTTGTGCCGCGACTCCGCCCAGCACAGCCGCTCGCTCGACACAGAGATCTCCACGCTGCCGGGGAGGACCTCCTCGAACGTGTACTTACCGTCTGGTGATGCAACATATAAGGTAATCACCGCTCAAAATTTATCTTGTTTTAAGTCTCGACTGAAACAGTGGCTTGTTCACCAAACTTTCTATAGTTTTGACGAATTTTTGACTTTTAAAGAATAACTGACATGGTGTTATACATAATATTTACTTTAGTGTATTGTGTTTTGACATTACTAATTTAAGCTGACATTATATAATTTTAATTTGACATAATTTAATTGGATGTCTCATGGCGTTTTTGACACTATTTGACTTGAACTTAATACTCGTCTATTATTCTAGTTTGACATCATTAATGAACTTTAACTGTATTCTGATTCGATATAATGGATATGTAAATTAATATTTACCAAAATAAATTGATATTAACATTAATAATGTTCTACATGAGACACTTTGGAGAAGTATACACACAAAATTTATTGAAAGTTATGATTCATTTGAAGAGGCATCATACAATACAATATTTGGTTTAAAAAAAAGCATGGATTATAGCGTTTTAGTGCTACCAAATTTAGTGTAATTATAGTTTGTATAAACAAAATTATGAACGGGGAAGGTGGAAATGTGGTACTGACCGATGGCGACAGTGGAGTGCGGACTGCCGACGTACCCGCCGTCCGCGGAGAGCGGCCGCAGCGTGACCACCACGCCCGCACACGCCGCCGCCGCCGCCAGGCACGACACGCGCCCGCTCAGCCGCGCCTTCAGCTGCGAGAACACCACGCTGTCCACGCCCGCCGGACCAACGCTCACCTTCTGCGATAACGGGTAGAACCTGCGGATACAAAACAGATTTATATACCTTCACGCTCTCAGCCGCCTGCGACAATTTGCTAACTTAAGGAAAAATACAAGACAACCTCTATGCATGGCATCTTGGCATCTTTTAAAACATATATAAATATACCATGTCTGGATGCTTAGCATTGATTCGCTTTGATGACCTTACGTGATATGAGCCAAAAAGTAATACCTACTCGCATTAATGTTCTGCGAAAGCAGGAAAACAATTTTTAATAAATCACAAGATACCTATTCCATTTATATATTCAAATATGACCGATTTTATTCAATATATAAGTAGTACTTACTGCAAGCCATCCCTCTGTTCCTGTTCGGAGACGTCGACCCTGGCGGTGTAGGTGCCGGGCGGCAGGTAGACGCACCAGTCGCCGGCGGGCTGCGCAGGGGTGGCGCGCACGGCCCGGCCGGCCGCCGCCAGCACCACGTGCCGCCCGTCCGCCGGCGTCACCGCGCCGCACACCCGCCAGCGCGCCGCCACCACCGACAGCGCCGACCGGGGACCCGTGGGGGTGATCGACAACTGGACTTCGTCGAACTCGCATTGCTCTAATTAACAAAATTCACACTTTAACCCTCGATTCATTAAGTTTGACTTAAAATCGAGAGCACTCATATCGAGAACAAACTTGTCATTATTGACAAGTTTGTTCTTGACAATTTATTTATATAAATTGTTACAAGTGCCAACTGTCTATGCGACTGGCACACCTCACTACAAAATACCTTAATACAAAGGTTTTGTTACAAACTTGTTTCTTTACTTTGATAATTTCTGATAGAGCCGCAGTAAACACGAAATACACTACAAAACTACAATTTTTTTATAGATATCTATGAGCAATTACCAGTTTTAAAAGTTTAAAGGTAATCAATCCTATTCAATTCCTTGAAGATCTCACCGTGTTGGAAGCTGAGCACGTAAGTGGCGGGCTGCAAGTTGGGCAGCGTGAACTTGCCGGCGGTGTCAGAGCTGCCAGCCGCGACACCGTCGAGCAAAACGCGCGCCCCGGCCACGCCAGCGCCGCCCGCCGCCTTCAGCACCGAGCCCACCACTGTGAACCCTGTCACCTGACATCACAGAATTTGATGATATTAGCTTCTGATATCACTTCACTAGACACAATAACTCATACATAGCCTAAGCTCTGAATATGATTGAATGTAATGATGCACAGTTTCAGTAACGCGATAGTCACCACTTATACACAGAAGTAATGTTCATAATAAGATCAGTAGTTGTAGCATGGGCTCCAAGACTAGACTTGTGTCACAAAATATGTTGATTATATCTCTTTCTCTCATATGAAATAAGACAGAGAGCGACCGAGCCAATCCGTGACAGAGGTCTTGTCTTGACATGCGTCCTAACACCACAGTATAGGTCACACACTTTCAATTTTACCTTTATAATATTTAAATTACTTATAGTATGTTTATGATGAAGTCTGTCTAAAATGTAATGATGCAATTCATATGAATCTTTAATGCTCAAATATTATGATTACTATCACAGTGACAGTTTTTGTACAGAACAAGAAAAAGAACAGATACTACTACACCCTGGAGATGAGATGATTATCAATAGTGTCTTACCTCAAAAGCATTCTTGATGTACAGACTGTCATGTCTAACAGTGAAGGGCACAGACTCAGGCCTTACATTATAGCTGATAGCGACTTGCCCGGGTGGAGTGGACAGAGCTAGAAGTCGGTACTCCCCAGCTGGGACCAGACCAAAACTAAACTCTCCCGATGCATCGGTGATGGAGTGACAGATAGGGGATCCAGGTACCCCTTGTAGGAGTGCTGTTTTACAACCTTCCACTCGGAATTTGGGATTTTCCTGCAAGTAATATATAATATTGATTTAGGTGTACCATTATAAGGTAATGGATACTAAATGGCATTGCCTGTATGGATACAATATGGCCATAATAGTATACATTAGGGATGCTAACAACCCTTAAATCTAACTCTCAATTCAACTTACATCTTTTTTTTACATTCACATTACAGAGCACTTTTTACAAAGTACTTTATAATACCAAAAATAGTAAATGGTTCAGATTTCTATCACAGAGAACATTTGTATCGTATTGTTTTTTTATTCATTCAAAGTGTTTGTTACCTCTTTAGAGTACAGTAGCACATAGAGACCACTGATGGGGCTGCCAAACGACGTGATGGAGCCAGTCACATCATAGCCTTTCACCGCCAACACACCAACAGGCATTGCCGTGTTACCCTCCTTCACTTGCACCACTGCCTGGGATGGTTCCAGTTTCCATCTGACAATATCAACATTTCTAATTAGGAATAATCAACAAAACCAAACAAATACCTCTTTATTTTACATTGTCATTTTTTTGTACCTATACTGTTAGATTATTATTTTATAACCTTATTTACACAACATTTAGATAAGAATGTTCCTGCCATTTCTAATATAAAGTAGGTGAACAGACTACACATACCTCGGATGGGACGCCTTTACAGTGTACTTCCCAGGTATCACAGGAGTGAAGTGGAAATCACCACCAACTGTTGTCACAGTGTCTCGCACCTCTCCTTTATCATTGACGAGCTGCACGGCGATGCCACTAGGACCCTGCTTCTGACCCGCTGTGATCACTCGTCCAGTGATACCAAACCCATTGAACGCAAAGTTAATGTCCTGTCCCGTAGAACACAGGTCTGTCGTTCCGTCCACTGATAAATCCACCTTCGAAGGCTCGAAGCTCCATCCAGCCGGCGGATGCACCTTCAGAACATAGTCCCCTTTTTCGTATAGCGGCAAGAAGTAGTAACCATTCGTAGGAGCGCATTCCGTCTTCTCTTTAAGACTTCCTTCTTTAGAATACCTGTTTTAGATAGATCATGAATGAAAAACTACACTTAGCAAAAAAAACTGTATTGCACGTATTGACGTCAAGGTTTAACATGAATAGTGAAAATTTCGAGACAATCCTACAAAAATTACGAGAAAAACTGAATTAGTACAAAAGTTAGGTTAACTTACAGGCCAATTTCTATTTTAGAAAAATCCAAGGTTACATGACTTTTAACAAATCCACCGCACCCTAGAATATCATTTGCATTACATTCTATTGATATTGTTAGTAAAACTAAAATTAAAATTAGTTTCTTGGTGTAAGTCAGCATCGCCATTTTATAACCTAGTGATGTCACCAAGGATGCAAGGCAACGATTGGCCAACTAATAATTTAAAAAAAGCAAGTAATCGACTAACAGCCCTCATTAGTCGATTATATGCTGCCATTGCATTCTAAAATATATTGTCTTTCTCTATTTCAGAAAAACGTTCCGTTCAGCTAATGAACCATAAAATTACGTTAAATTCAACGAGCCTTGTTTTGTTAAACAGCAACCGCAAAAATCAAATAATTGCTGTTATTGCTAGTGCATCAGTAAGAGCAATTAATTTGTTTTATGAGGCATTGTCATAGGAACCCAATCTGAGCCAAATATTTTCAGAATAATCTTATAGTGACAATTAGTGATGTTCCGAAATGTATATACGCGGATATGGATATTTGGCATATTATTCGATAACTCGATGATATTACTATACTCTTTGGGATCAGTCTAAATCAAAGAGGTCTAAATAGTGGCAAATAGAGGAATATAATAATAATTTATTCATTACCATATCAAGTTACATTTTGGTACTTAAATTAACTTAGTATTAAGTAGGTTTTGTAACAAATGGTTGCCTGAATCAGTACCTACCTCTATTTGCCATTTTTTAAATTGTTATCAATTAAATTTGCTGCATATACTATTTTTTCTAAAAAGCTAGATACCTGTAGATTTTCTGGGAGCAGAATAAATAGAAATATCAAGTTAGGACCATTAAATGTGAATAACTTAAAATCGCATCAGTATCTTAGTGCACATTTATTTATTGTGATAATTCACAAAACAGTATATTCCATATAAAAACAGGGAAGTATGCAAGTACATATTTATAAAAACAAAAATAAAATAGACTTAAAAATACAATTACTAAGTTAATTAAATTGGAAACATGTATTATACCTTTAACGGAGTAATTTTATGTGGTCACTGCTGTTTTGGTTTTGTTTTGGATTGGAAGGAACAATTTGAACTCAGCCGGTAGCTCATCCTCAGAGTACAGTCTATCTGAAAAGTATACTCTTCGGATTCTACAGTTAGCATGTATTTGAACCCTCAGCGTTTCAACATAGTTGGTACCATAAGCCCTCCGGGTGAAGTCGGCCAGGTTGAATTGGATTTGATTCCAACCTTCATCAAGGCGCATGGGCATGGTACAAATAAAGGGTTTAACGCGAGTTGTGGATTGATAGTTACTTGCTCTGAACCTCCTTCTCACATTTTTATCGTCCAATACCTGAAATGTTTATATTTTTAGGTTAAGTTTGTCACATCATGATGAAATTGCTTATACATTGCAAAACAAGTTGAAATTGTAAAATAAGGACAAACTCACCTGGACTTCGAAGGTAAAGTATTTCTTTAAGTTCTTTATGATCATGACAAGGAAAGGCAGCTTGATCCCGAGCGTCTTCTTCGGGTCGGCCGGGCACGTAATATATGTGGTACTAACATTGGTGCCCACTATTTCCAACACCAGGCTTTGTATATCGTTATCCGTAATCCTTTTTATGTGCCCATTTCTAACCTTTTTGTCCCAAATCTGCAAAGGTTTGCTGCCTATGCTGTAAAGAATTGACAGGAAACCGGACTGAAACGTGTTCTTAAACATTTTGCTTGAACTCCGCCCTAACACTCGGTGTACTCTTACATTTATCAGGCAATTATAAGAAAAGTTTGATCAATAATTATCACACATTCGCGGGTGCATTACGAGTTGACAGACTGACAGTAAACACGGAAAATTTGAAAACGGCCATTGGTTGGCCATTGTGTTTGTTATTAGTTGGATTGCCATAGCAACCGCCAACCATGACCTTCCACGTTCCGTTCTATTTACCTTTCATGTGATTTGAACATAGAAAGTAATCATTACAAGTTGTTATGTGATGAGAAATGAGCAAATGAGATGAAAACAAAATAACTAATTAAAATTAAAATTTATACCTGTTTATTTTTCTCGAAAGTACTGGAAATATATTTGTTGTTTGTATCATTGATTAGCGTGATGTACTGAAAATCGGAACGTAGGAGTAAAAATTTGACATTAAATACATATACTGTCATTACAGTCAGACGAAATGACAGCTGGAATTACATCAATGATCGCTCGCTCGGCCTCCATGTAAGGTTGCAAGCTTTTAGAATTATACCTTAGATTTAGGGTAAGATGATGCCTCAGTGTAATCATAAGGGGATTTTTAAGGTAACTACATAAATAAAATATAACTTTTTGGAGTAAAAATATAAAATGTCCTAGCAGCCCGTTATGAAAAGACTAACGTCAGTGTTGGTGGGAAACCATTAATATAAACTATAGGTTATTATTATTACTATAGGTTGATAACAACTTTAAGGGATGTTATTAGATTTTATAAAAATAAAGTAGTGCAATGGATATAGCTTATTAGGTGTTAAGCGGACAGACCGCGTCAGAAACACCACCCTACGCTCCACTATTCGTATTACTAACGTGGGTGGGAAGACGGCAAAGCTGAAGTGAGAATGGGCCGGTCACGTCGCACGAATTGACCTGCAAAGGTAGACAAATCGTGTCAACACGTGGATGCCCGAAGGCGGTTGCCGGCATCGTGGCAGACCAAGGAGAAGATGCTGCAACGATTTGGTCACTTTTGCGGGAGAAACGTGGCCACAACAGGCTCAGGATAGGAACACGTGGATACGAGAGGGGGGGGCCTTTGCCCAGGAGTGGGACAGACAAGCTATTGAAAAAAAGGAATAAAAATGTCATAATAGCAATTAAAATGATAGTATGCTTTATTTTAATAATCTGTTTTGAAACGTGGATATTAATAAATATAATTATTTTTAAGTATACGTAAATATATTTTAAATACAAAGATGTAGGTATGCTTTGCAAATTCTTTTTTTTTTGTCAGCCTGTATCGTCCCACTGCTGGGTACAGAGAGGAGTGGAGGAAGGAAAGGTCTCTCTATTCTTTCCCAGTGTGGACCAGTCTCTATTGCCAACTCGTCTCGCCATCTTTCGTTGGGCCTTCCGCGGTGTCGTTTGAATACATTTGGCACCCATTCAGTAATTGCCTTAGCCCAATGTAGATTATGCATGTGGCAAATGTGGCCAGCCGAGTTCCACTTCAGTTTGGCGGATTGGAGGGAAACTTCTGTGATTCGGGTCCATATCGCGCCTTTTTTATTGAACGGGTAAAATGAACTCGAGAGATATTTTTTTCTAAATAAGGCCGAATCTAGGGTAAATTAGGACTATGTTTGTGGTAAAATGAATAAAATCTGGCAACCCTGATTATCTGTTCTGTCGCCTTTTTATTTTAACAGTAAAAAAATCAAGCGGATGCATGTGCAGGGTTTATGTATCATTCTCTTCTTAAAATTTAAATTTATTTGACTTTCGTAGAAGATTTAACGTAAAATTAAGTAAGGAAACTGTTTCGAGGTGATATAATTGTATAATGAACTGTTGTCTTAGTGTGTTCCACGAATAATTCAAGCAAGTGATATAGCAATAATGACGGAAAATATGTCATCGAAGAGGTGAGTGCACTTTTCTTGAAAAAAATCCTATTATACATACACTACATTACCTTTTAGAATAATTACCTGATATCGATGTACGTGATAAGTAACAAATAGTGGACAGTGCAGAATGCCTGATGGTTTATTAGATCTAACGGTAGAATTACTGAACCTCTTCAACATTCGTCAATAATTTCGAAGTAAGGGTACAATCAATTTAGCTACCTACTGTATGTTGTCTAGTAAAATGTAGCTAGTTTCTTTAAAAAAATTATAAACAAGTGCTTTAATGAAACTTGTACATTGACCTGTGACATTTTTTTAAAAGCAGAATATTATGTTATTTATAACCAAAGACAAGATCTATCAATTTCAAGAATCATTGTAGGTACATCCTAGTTTTTATGTCATCCAAGGAGGCTTCTAAGTCTAGTTTAGTCAAACTGATACATAGGTGTAAGTACATACTCTATCTTTCTATATTTATTTACATTGTAGAAATCCATGGTTCCATGTTGATCAAGGTGACCTTATGTATGTTTTATTGGGTGATCAGATCTTTGTAAGTCTTAGGTGTTTTATTCAAGTAGGCCAACAAAGCACTTATGAATACCTACAGATTCTCCAACTGGTTTTGAAGGCTACTTCCACTGAGAAGCATCTGCAAAAAGCTGGATAATTATTATTTACACAACAATATAAAGGTTAACACATCTTGCATATTGTTAAATCAAAATCAGCTACATTACTGCTTACAGCCCATCTTCATTTCCAAAGGAAAAGTGGAAACTTATCCTGTTTTGTGGTTGGCCTTTTTAATTGGTTCCTACTATGTTGCTAATGGTGGTCAAGAATTGCATAATATTAGGATATTATCAAAGGGATATTGTGAAGGCACTTATTTTACTAATAACAATTTTGCAAACACCACTATAAATATATTAATAATGATGGAAGTTCTGTATTAGCTTGTACACCTGCCTGACATTGTTATAGCTATTAACTGTTAGTTTAGATGTCATACCAAAACAAGGATAAAGGTTATTTACCTATACATATGTTATGGGAAGACATTTTAAGTAGCACTATGAAAGTTCGAAATGTGTCTGATAAATAGGTACTATTATTATAAAAAAGAAACTGCCAATTTTTGTCAACATTCTGTGTAAACAATGTATTGTTTAACTAAATATGAGTAATGAAAGCACAGTTTTGTTATCTTACACAAAATGTACAAACTTCCGCCGATATCGCCTACAACATAACACTAGATGATATAGCAATCTCAAACTATGTGTACGAAGCCATCCTGCCCTCTCTTGATGAATTTCGAACGGTCGCAATTGAGTCGCCGCCCGGCGGCGTCGGCGGAATGCGCGAGACTCCATAAATGGAAAGGACACAATCAAATTGTTTGAGCTTCACTAAGGATTTGAATATACGGAAACACCTTTGTGTCCGAATTATTACTTTAAGAACTGTGTAATAAAAATGATCAATAAGTTGTAATGTGTTTAAAATTTTTACATCTTAGACTTGAGAAAACTGCAATAATTTTATACATAGAGTAAAATTATTCAATATGCCTATGGATCTTCCGGGACGTATTGTTCAACATTGTGGAAAAAGAACTACCTCAAACTCCTTGTCATGCAAGCAAATTGATTTATTCTACCTGTTTGCCTAAGTAATGTTAGCTTAACATGATAGCAAATCTGTTAGGATAACTAGGTACTGTGGAAATTCACAATATGGCCGACACAGATCATTAAAAAATCTTGTTTCAATACTGGTTTATTATCAATTCAATTGCCATTGCATTTTAACTAGGACAACTTCCCGTGTTCAGCAAGTAACTTTCTCCATTTCGATATTGCTTGTGGGACCTGTTTTTCGCAATAACAATAAATACGTTGTTTTATTCGGCGGCCATGTTTTTTCTTCTTATTTTACTCGATGAATGGGTCGGAAAGCCTCCGCCTCGATATCATTCGCATGAGGTCGCTCACCTCACTGCTGGGATACAGGTTTATTCTCAACAATTAAAGTATACCTCATAAAACAGTCATTAGCTACAGAGTAATTTCAGATTCATGTAGGTAAGTCAACAACAACGATGTTATATTTGCACACGTCACATTTTAATGGTTTTCTAGCCTATGCTAGAAGCCAGAGCCTTCAATCAGTGAGTTTAGAGTTGACTTAACATTATCTAAACAACATTAATATTATCTAAACTTGAATACATAGCATGATAGTAGGTAGGATACCTATTTATAAATTTGGAAATGTCATTAAATAGATACATAGGCAATACGAATTAAGTAAGATGCCAGAGTAACAATTTTAAGGGTTCGGATCGTTTTTTTAGCATTGATTTTTATCAAAAATACTCAGAAGTTTAGTAAGGTATTGGTAATGTTAGCAATGGTACAAAAAAATGTTTCATTTCGGTTATTATTTTGCAGAATGAAACCTCTAAATTCCCGCGCACAGCGACTGTATCATCGCCATTGTTCCGTTTTTTAATGCACGAACTATAAATTAGATGGATTAAAAACCTCAGTTCCTCGTTCCTCCCATTCAAAAATTAAGTAATTTTCGTCTTATGTTAGTACTCGAAAGTTCATTGAAACGTGTACGTTTTTCGATTTAAATAGGTTATTAATTAGTTTCCGAGAAATCTTCGACATATAGGTAAGGAAATTCAGGCTCAGTTCATATTATAGACGTTCTTGGTGTTTTTGTGATCACCAATATTTTTATCTCATCCAAATCAAGGTAAATTAAGTGAATTTTGCAAATACATTACACTATTTCATGTATAGTAAAATGTTTGATAGGGCAACAATAGGGACTACAGCTGTAATACGACTTTATTTGGCCGAAACAAGTGACAACTTCCGCGAACCCAACATCCTCCGAATTGCAAATTTTGCAATACATTCCTTTTCCTGCATGTTTGACACATGGTTTTCCAATTACACATAAGTAGTTCGTATATTTTTATGGCATAGCGTACCTATTGTCAGAACATTGCAGGGCTTTGAATACCTCAAGTGGTTGAGTCAGAGCGCTCGCTGACATCGCGATGTCTTCGTAGCCTAGATAAGTAGCTATTGTTACGTTGACTGACTCAATTTTTAACTAAACAAAGGCAGGTTTTCAGGTTATACCTGCCGATGAGAAATTATTTAATTCGCTTCATAGTTTGGAAGGATGAGCGCTGATGATTCTCACTGCACATTGTTTTGGCGTTATTTGAACTTGGTAATCAGTTCGATGCATGCCCATTAGATGCATTGGACAATAAAATTAAAAGTAACAAGGTGTATTCCTTAGCAGTTTAAGCCGTTATGATTCACATTCGTCTTTATATACTATCAGCACCCGTGTCATAATACGGTTCCATATCTATTTCATTGCATTCCAGCTTTATCCGAGTATGTATTATCGTACTTGCTGACCATTCATCAATTGCATTTATCGTTTATTTTGCCAGTTCCTCGTGAAACTGGTTCACGCGCGAATGGTTCGCAAATCGCGTGGGGGTATATTGAAAAGCGGGATTATAAACGGCTGTATTTGTTCAGTTTCTGGGTCGTCGATCTTGGCTGACCTGTCTCGTTTCACAGAGAGTTCTGCTCTCTTTTTACATACCGTTCGCGTTTCGCGGAACGTATTTGATAGCTGTTATTAGCTGATTTTATTTACAACCGCATTGTTCTACTTTTCATTTCCGACCTTGGTAAGTAGCACGATAGAAATGTAGCGGTGTTTGTATTGTAAGTATGAATTGATGGGAGTTTGCGTATTATTGGCAGCGCACCGGTAGACTGTCTGTCTTCGATTAGTTCATCGTACGTTGGATTGCGGCTCAAAAATAACGCAAATAAATCGGTGTGACTGTAGTGACAACTTCCAACAAATATGTTTAGGTAGTTTTGTTTTACGCTCCAATTAGATCATTGAGGCATTTTGAAGAAATTCCTAAGCTTTTCCGCGAAATTCGCTCATTAAAAGACACTTTCGAGAGACATTTGGCGCGAGGCCTCCTCGGCTGCTCCATAATAAAGTCGTCTAAATAGACACGAGGCTCCGGCAAACAGCACTGTCACTCATGTCAGGAAGTAGCAGATGAAATATCAAAAGGGCAACAACTTTGTAAATATAAATACTGTAACGAAATCCAACAGACAAACGATGGGCTCTATTATTGTGGGTCGTGAATGAGGAAAGACCTGACGACGGTTGAATTACAGTAATAATACTAGCGTAGGTACGTATAACGGTAATACTAACTAATGAACGTTAACCGTATACCAATAAAAAGGTCACAGTGTCGATGTAACTAGCAGGATCAGTGTATTATTTATAGATAGACCAACACGCGGTTTTATTTATCTAGAGCCGCCCACCCGGTCGCCCGGCCGCGGCGAAGTCGCTTCGAGCGCGGCGAGCTTGCACGACATAGATGATGTTAAAAAACTTTAATGTTTCGCTACGTGATTTATGTGTTTTCCTTATGTTTTATTGAAGACCGTGTCTAATTTAAGAATACTTCGTTCTTATATGGTATTTTATCATCATTCTGTTCGCTGAATCATTCATGCGATGAAGTAACAAAGACTAGAACATGTTAAATTAGCAAGGTTTTGCCTGTTCGTTAACTCGATTGTAACGAGGTTTAAATGAACCTTTCATGTAATAATGTAAACACTTTCGGCAATGCTAAATGACCTTAATTTTTTATCTAACACAAAACGCCTTTGTGAGATGCCTATCTGTTGTTTCGCCGCTAAAGTTTCTGCAGAATCCAGATTACAACACCTACAACACGAGAGTCCTGTCTGACCGCTCTCGATGTGAGCAACATGGAGCTCTTGGAACGCTGACTCGTTGTATGGCTAACAAAAGCACAGTATCGTGGAAGCTAATGTCGAGGACAGACGCGTTGTCGCCGCCTGCGCGCCGCTTATAGCCTGGAAAGGATACGTGCGTTTATTTCGGGACTCAACTTTTGTTGATCGCTTTTGGATGTTGGCCGTGGACTGGGTTACGTAAATTGTGGGAAGTGTTATTACTTGGCTTCGAATTCACAGTTCAAGTTTAATGGACTCGAGTTTTTAGGGACTACTACTGATGCTCTGCGTGTAAACAAACAAACATCGATCCTCACAGATAACTTCATCTAGTGTACACCACATGGACCGTAACCCCGTTTTACAGAATGTGGTGTCTGTTTACACAATAAACAAAGTTTCTATCGTGTTTGTGTATCGGAGCTTCACGTTGGAATATTATAATGTTTTGAGAATGCACTCAATTTGCGAATGTATTTTCGGACTGGAATTTTAAAACGATATGAGATAAAGAAATGTTGAAGGTTATTCACACTGTTTAGCCTTTATGCAAATGGTTTATATACAATAGCGATGCAAGTCCCCGATGGATAGTGAGGGTAGACTAGTATTTTGGAAGAGTGGGTTGTGGGAGGGCGGCGCGCCCACTCTCAACTGTAACACCTGCAAGAAACGACGGGCAGACAGAATGACTGCGAACGAACGCCCGCTAGGGTGAGTATTGGTTTTATGGTTGCCTGTAAAGCAACACTGGAACTCTTTGCAGACAACAATCATGCCATATAACTTAATTTCGTTATTGCAATTGTTATTTTTAACGTGCTTTAGTTATTTTTATGAACGAAATCGTAAGTTCGCAAATAAATATTAAACTTACCAATGTATTACGAAAGTGTCACGTTGATCAAAACAAACGGAATAGCACCATGCAGTCTGCACGTTCAGTCGTTTCTCTCGATGCTTATTATTGGAATAAAAAATAAACATTGCTTGCACTACGTCCCTCTGTAACAACATAGATAATAACAACTTAAGAACAAACGAGTAGTCACTTTTGGTTACTATCATGTAAAGTTTTGAGTAGCTAAAACAGGCAATTGAGGTGGTTTTGTGCCTATATTTTGGTTATTGTTTAACGTGGGACGGAATAGAAGGGCGATCATTACAGACAACATTTCCTCTGCTTTGGCAACTAAGGTCCCCATTTTAAGTCGCGTGGGTTTTACGGGCCGAAACAAAACTTTAGTAACATCCTTGTAATACCATAAATCACTCGTCTCATTGTAAGAACGCATTAAACTGTAATTCTCCGGAATTATACACTATACCCTTCGTATTTAAATCCCTGAGCTTATTCACGCCAATTAAAGTGCATTACTGGAAATACCTCAAGTGTCTGCTTAGTGTTTGAGGCGCAAATAGATTTGTTATTCGCATCGGACTCTCAACATTGTGTGCCGTTGTTTTCGCTTTGCATATAAGGGAAAATAGCATCGCCATGATTCACGTGTTCCCTGCAAACGGCGGAACGGAACCTGTTTTCCTCACGGTTCGGTCCGTCCGCCTTAATTTTTATATTGAACGTGGTTTATTGATGTTATGGTGCCGTTATCGTTTTATTATTATTGAGAACAATGGAACAAAGGGGAGTGTTTGATTATGATTATCTCCTTTGTGTGAGGGCATCAGTACAGTAATTATGTAATCCTATCGCCTTTTAGGTCTAACAGTAATCATAAAAGCTTTCCTCTGGAACTGGACTTTTACTTTTCACGTATTAACTTAGTTTTTTCACAACTGTTGAAATATATAATTATTGTTATATTTATAATTATTTAAACTCCTGATACGTTATCGTCCCGTACACATGATAATGAGTTAACATTTTCTCCTTATCTGACCTTTGTTTGGCGTGGATTTACTGGATTTAGGAGTTGACATGTTATTATAATTTGGTAGCTAGTAGGTAATGAATGGAATTAACATAACACTTATAACTGGTAGTTGTCTTCGGATTTTGTATTACATAGCCGTATGATTGTAGGGTGTGGGGTTTCTACCCTATGGAAGTTTATTAGGCTATTAATTCAGAATTTATATAATCTAGACTTTCGTTCATAACATTTTTGCTATTTTTATATAAATAATCATATTATTTATATTTATCGGTAATCAATCGTCATCGTGGTGATCAACATGTGGTGTTTTGTCTATATTTGCACATGGATAACATCAAATGTGCAGTAGCACAATACATTACTCTGAGCAGAATAATAATTAAGTTCGTCACTTTATTTCGTGTAAGTATCTAACTATATTATATCATCTATCGGTAGAGGAAGAGCATCTCATATAGAACTGCCTTCTAAGGGAATATTACAGACCAAACCTTATAATCTTTAAAGCAGATATGAGTTCGACACCTGCAGGCTCAGCTCGACCGCGTAGACATAAATTTTATCTCTTCCAACTGTCATATTTGTCGAGGAAATCATGTAACATTAAGCTATGTTTGGTAGAAAAAGCTTGTTGTGACGTCATTTACTCGACAAGTCTGACAGTTGGAAGAGATAAAACTTATGTCTACGCGGTCATATTACGCCTGCTGAACGAGATCATCTTCATTTACTGGTAGTAGTGTATGTTTTAGTCCAAAATGTATTTCCTCTCAAAGCAACGCTTCAGTGTCATGAAAAACGAAAAGTGAGCTTCCATTATTCAGTTTACTCTTGTTATAAATCATCATCATGGCACAGGAATGTCCCCAGGTGTTGCCAATAGAAGCTGACGAAGCGTCATAAAGCGGCAACGCCTGTTAGCTGCACAAATAACGCATATAAATCACCACAAGAGAATTATAATTAGCGTGGATGAACATTCCGCGGACCGTTATAGTTTTAATAACTTAACACTGAGATGTCTCTGCAGTTAAATATATGAACAAATACGTTCCGTTCCCTTTGTAGTGTAAAGGACTAGTCTATTGGTGGGTCTATCTAAATCGAGCTATTTTGAAATGTTTTAAGGAAGTCGATCAATGAACATAATTTCTCGATGATGGATACCAAAAATACACGTATTTACTACTATACCTAGTAGACAAGATTCCCGAAGTTTTGGCGGACTACCGATGTTTGCTATAACTTTTAAATTCTGCAATTGATGACATAGTGATGGTTCAGTTGAAATAGTAGTTAGGTGGGACCTGTCAGTTGCATAACACAGACAACGTTGGGTACCTACTTACTTGTTCCCCATTTGTCGTCATTAGTTAGCGTGGGTCGCGGCAGCTGCCACGATAAAAGGTCGTTACTACCACCGGTCACAAGAATCGTATCAATTTGCTTTATTTTGTTGGTGCTTATCGTTCGGTATAGTATTATCGATAGCAGCGAAAGCTCAATAATGTTCGTGAATCATTCCAAACGTTTATTTTTTGTCAGCGATAACATGAAATACAATCCTAAAGTAGATAACTTTACTAAACGTTGGATTTACTAAATTGCGTGAATCATTGACAATAATAACAAAACATTTGTTGGAATTTATATTTCTAATGCAAAATTATTCGTAAATTTTATATTTGGCATTTGGTGTGACGAGTTTCCTTTCAATATAAAGTAATATTTTATTAACCGACTTCAAAAAGGAGGAGGTTCTCAATTCGACCCGTATGTTTTTTTTATTTTTTATTTTTGTTACCGCATATCTCCGGCGTCTTTTAGACCGATTTCGAATTTTTTTTTGAGGTTTGCTAGGAAATTCTTCAAGGTTGGTCCCATTTCCAAAATATTATCAGAAATCTAACCCCTTGGGGGTGAAATGGGGGGTTGAAGGTCGCATAATTTCAAAAATATTTTTTGAACGACTTGAAACTTTGTATATGTATTTAACATACAAAATAAAAAAACACGTCTTTCAGGAATTTTGAAAGAAAAAATATGTAGGGGGTGAAATGGGGGTCCAATCCGGACTACAGCATATCTCCGGCGTTAGTGAACCGATTTCGAAAAATCTTTTATGTTTAATACGGATTGTTAACAAAGATCAAAACCCACCCCCAAAGGGGTGGAAAGGGGGGGGCGAGGGGGGTGATACTTTTTTTGGCTGTAAATTTTTAGTTTTTTAGGGCTGTTATAAGGTGATAATATTTGCAAATTTTCAACGATTATTGACACTAAAAATCGTGAAAAAAAATTATTTTTAACAAAAAACAAAAACCGACTTCAAAAACCTAGGTGCACTAAAAAGCTACAAATAACCTTACAATTCATTACATTTGGAGTTGGTGCCAATTCATGTGTGTATTTGCCTTGTCCGACGTTGATTGGCACCTACTCCAAATGAATGAATTGTAAGGTTATTTGTAGCTTTTTAGTGCACCTAGGTTTTTGAAGTCGGTTTTTGTTAAAAATATTTTTTTTTTATATAATATTGCTAACGTGTGGTTGGCCACCGATTATGGCGTGTACCTATAACTTAAATGTTTTCATTTTATTCGACTTTATCAAAATAAGTATATTTTAATTGATAATATTGTTATTTGTTGCAGTGAGCTCAAAAAGCTCTCAGAGGAGAGTCTCACGAGGCAGCCGGAGGAGGTTTTCGACATCATATGCAAGCTTGGCGAGGGGTCATATGGCAGTGTCTACAAAGTGAGTACCTAAAACCCTCACTACTTACCGTAACAGTCATTTAACCCACAATACACATGGATTTTACATGTAATATATAGTCGCAGCTATAGAGGAGTATTTCATAGTTTGGATCTGCTGAGCAGATCAGTTATGCCATCGTACTATTTTCTGATGTTGCTGTTTGGGATAATTTCACAGTCATATCCGTCCTAACTTAAATTCGGCTTTACCGGGAAATCGTAATGACGTCGGGAAATATACGTGGAATTTGGGTTATCCAAAAACACTCCGCTTAAAGGCCGCCACGTGTTATATGTACGAGATATGTTTATACGATTTTGTGACGTCATTGCTGTTTTACGGCCATTATGCGGCTGTACCAGCATGGTAGACTGATTTCTTTGGAGGTTTGTGTCATAGTTAGAGGTATTGTCACCCAGGCTCTGCACAAGGAGAGCGGGCAGGTGCTCGCCATCAAGCAGGTGCCCGTGGACACGGACCTGCAGGAGATCATCAAGGAGATCTCCATCATGCAGCAGTGCGACAGCCCCTACGTGGTCAAGTACTACGGCAGTTACTTCAAAAACACGGACCTATGGGTGAGCCTATACAAAAATAATACCAATAAAATACACAATACACAACAATTTTCTACATAAAATTGATATCTTCATGCGACTGTTCATATACTGTCATAGTTGAGGGATTGTTTCTACTCCGCTTTATTCATACAGCTTAAAGGGATGAGTAGGTTTTAGAACGTAATGTGAATGAAAAGCTTGTGACTTATTGATTTAGAAGACAATCTATCAACGGTGGCGTTCAATTATTAGATGAGCCGGTGACGGGTCAGGCTTTTACTGGAAAACCCTCGCAAGGAAGGCGGGGTCGATAAATGAACATCGAGGTCGTAGACAGACATGTCAAATACAATTTTAGGTATTAAAGCAAAAATATAATACCTGATAATTGCCATTTAAATTAATGAAACTTAAAGCGTAAAACTTCATACAAAATTGTTAGTTCTAGACACCCAATATAAAGGGTAATACGGGAACCCTATTACTAAGACTTCGCTGTCCGTCCGTCCATCCGTCCGTCCGTCCGTCCGTCCATCCATCCGTCTGTCACCAGGCTGTATCTCATGAACCGTGATAGTTAGAGAATTGAAATTTTCACAGAACATGTATTTATATTGCCGCTATAACAACGAATACCAAAAAACAGAATAAAATAAATATTTAAGGGGGCTCCCATACAACAAACGTTATTTTTTGCCGTTTTTATAGGTAATGGTACGGAACCCTTCGTGCGCGAGTCCGACTCGCACTTGGCCGGTTTTTGACGTCTTTCGAGATCTTTGCGGAATGTTTACTATATTAAAATAGAGTGAACAATATTGTATTCTCTTCGATGGTGAACTCCAGATAGTGATGGAATACTGCGGCGCGGGCTCCGTGTCGGACATCATGCGGCTTCGCAAGAAGACGTTGTCCGAGGACGAGATCGCGACCATCCTGTGCGACACGCTCAAGGGGCTGGAGTACCTGCACCGGCGGCGGAAGATCCACCGCGACATCAAGGCCGGCAACATACTGCTCAACACGGAGGGACACGCCAAGCTCGCTGACTTCGGCGTCGCCGGACAGCTCACGGTGGGTGGACGAACTACACTATCTTATCGCGATTAATAGGTTTATCCACTCACTCTTGAGATATAAGGCATACTATGGGGTGAATTAACGATACTTATTATTATTTGATAAAGATAATCACAACATTTTTCCAGAGACTAATCTGACATTTTGACTTTTTAATCGAATCCAAGATTCGCTAAACTAGAATTATGTCGTAACGTGTTAAATTGCTAGTTAGTTTTGACATCGAAATAAAAACTAATTTGATTTTGAAGACGCATTTTAGTGTTAAGATTGAGTTGAGTTGAGGTGAGCGTTGAATCATTAGGTCATGTATTGACCTATGTAGGTAAGTGAAGTAAGTTTTGGCGATAAAAAAATATAAGCCTACTGAGTTTCTTGCCGAATCTTTTCGGTTGAGGTCGAGCTTGGATCCGGTAGTAGTATATAAGAAAACAAATGTATATTTGACAATTTGTAAGTGCCCCCGTAGGCCTATACAAAATAAATGATTTTCCTTCGAGTCATCGAGGAGATTAAGTACACATTTTTGGCACTTGGAAAATGAAAGGCACGTGTTGTCGACAGGACACAATGGCGAAACGCAACACAGTGATAGGCACGCCGTTCTGGATGGCCCCCGAGGTGATCCAGGAGATCGGCTACGACTGCGTGGCGGACATCTGGTCGCTCGGCATCACCGCGCTCGAGATGGCCGAGGGCAAGCCGCCCTACGGCGACATCCATCCCATGCGCGCCATCTTCATGATACCCACCAAGCCGCCGCCCAGCTTCCGGTCAGACACGACTCACTAACACTAATACCTCCTCTATCGAAACATTATTATACTTTACACTTTATTATACGATTTGAAACTACCCCACTTACAAGGACATGCAAATAAATTTCTAAATAGTGATTTATGAATAAACGAATAAATATCACCAGACAACGTTAAGTTTTTTTAACTTTACAGGATAGCGTACTAATTCGATGGAGAAAAAATTGCCGATTCCAAATATGTATTTAAATCAATATCGCCCAAAAGTGTCGCTTAAGACAAATTGCTTTGCACCCCTCGACATGTACCCAAACTAAGTAAAAATTGTACTGTAGGTACCATACAATGGATAGGGGGCGATCCGTAACTGGGATCGCCCGACACCCAGGGATAATTCCGGAAAGTCCATTCCAGAAAGTTGCCGCTAAAGGGATCGAACGATTACAAGCCCTCGTCGAATTGGAAATTAAAATACTATATTTTATTGTGTCTTCGTTACAGGGAGCCCGATCAATGGTCACCAGAGTTTATAGACTTTGTGAGCCAGTGTCTCGTGAAGAATCCCGAGGAGAGGGCGACTGCAGAGTTTTTGTTGAACCATGAATTTATCGGTAAGAATTTTATAAGTATGCTAAAAGTACACACAAAAATATTACTTTCCATAATAAGTTCAAGCTGCAGATATACAAATTCCTACTATATGGCTCCTGATATCTTATGTATTCCACGGGAATGTTAGAACTTGCTGTCCTTGGTACTAGGGTAACATAAACAGTAGGGTGTATTAGAATATGTATAGTGTAATAATGTGTGGTGTGTGTTGTGTGGTGATGGAGAAGGCAACGCGAAGCAGGCCACGATCCTGAGCTCGCTGATAGCGGAGGCGCGCGAGATCCGCGAGACGCAGCTGCACCGCGCCGCGAACCACGCCAACAACGCCAAGGTCTTCGCCACTGTAAGTTACTTATCATTATATTATATGCTAAATGACATTATTTTAGAAAAAATAAATAAAAATATATGTGTCGTGCAAATCTACTGTCAATTGTCTATTAAAAATATGTTTTTCTATAAATATGCGAATTACTATACATTTCATATTGTTAAGATACTACTACAGCTCTCTTAACGTCCCACTGCTGGGCACGGGCCGCCCTTCAATGCGAGGGGGATTCGGGCCATATTTTTAACATGCTTAATAATATTTGAATAAGTATTTGACTTTGTTTTCAATAATAATATTTATGTGTTGAATATTAAACTAATAATAGTCTCCTTCTATAATATGTATACTCCTGCGCCTAAGAACATATATTATTTCTGATGATTAAAGGTTGAATGTCACATATACTTTGTGACCTTTGATTTTGTTTGAAACGTGTGATGCTTTGACTTTACTCGATGTCTTCAGGACATCATCCCTATCTCGAATATTTTAAGAGACTTAAAATAAATTAGTGCCACCGTAAGTCTAATTAGCGCGTTAATTGATAAAAACAGAATCCGTCGCGGGACGCCTGGCAGATGTGAAACATTATGTTATTTAGAGTAGAGAGAAAAGCGTCGTAGCGGCGAGTGAGAGGAGTCAGCCGGTGGGCGGAGTCTAAGCGGCGGGAAGAGCCGAGCGGCCACGGAGCTGCTAAAAGTTTTCACATCACGGCATCGCGTCATCAACAGTTGCTCTCACTTGCCAAGCGCGCCATTAGATGTTTCACATAAAAACTGTAACGTGAAAGTATAATGTGAATGTATGTTCCAGGGCGACGGTTACGAGGACGCGACGATGAAGAAGCGCGAGGACGGCACGCTGGTGCCGAGCCGGGAGGCGCGGGAGGCGCGGGAGGCGGGCGAGCTGGCCGCCGACCTGGGCACGATGGTCATCAACGAGCCCGACATGGACCTGGCCACCATGAAACGTCAGTACCTTACCCGCACTATTACTACATCACTTCATCTATAAAATAACAACACTGCAGGGATTCATCCGCCATCTTTATCACTGTCGTCAACCATTTTTATTTATAACTAGCGGCCCGCCCCGGCTTCGCACGGGTTTCTAATATAGCCTATGTTAATGTAGCTTTCTACTCACTGATAATGTAGCTTTCTAATGGTAAAAGAATTTTTGAAATCGGAGCTGTAGTTTTTAAGTTTATTCGTTACATACAAAAATACAAATCTTTCCTCTTTATAATTGATTGAATTTGTCCTTGCTATTAATTACTCGACATTGCAATAAATACTGCTCATCACGGGTGCAGGCAGTTCTCATCTTATTCCGTTAAAATTACATGATTTCACTCATTTCGTAATAAAAAGAAATACACTATAGGGTGTATCAGAAGTCCCAAATAATTGGTGCTTTACCGTTTGCATGAATACTGGGCCGAATAGTTGGTTTGATGGCATAGAAATTTGGTCCAAATTAGTACATAATTTGTCTAGTATGTTCTATTTTTTTGTCGTTATAAACTATGTTAATGGAATGCGTGATTTTAAATCGTTATTAATTATATTAATTTCTAAACCCTAATTACGAATGAAAATGTTTTGAAAAAACAGTGAAAATGTATTTATGAAGTCTAAGATCGAATGTGTATGAAACGGATATAATATAATGATTGCACGTGTCGGGCAGGCCACGACACGGACCCGATGGACACGAACCGGCCGAAGTACCGGCCGCTGTTCCTGGAGCACTTCGACAAGAAGGAGGTGAACCACCTCAACATCGGCGCCGCCACCAACGGCACGCTCACCGGCCCGCTCAGGATACCGGACGACGCCGTCAGGTCACTATGTTGTACATTTTAATGTGCGATTGGCATTAGCAATCATGTTTATCACTTGCTAAACGGTGAAGGTAACATAGTGGGGAAACCTGCACGCCAGCGTGGTGCACTATGGCCCAAATCTCCCTCGTAATGAAGGAGAATGTGCACCATATAATGCAACCAAAATACATCAGCCAAGTGTGGGTGCACTGCAGCACACCTCTGCCTAACTCTTCGGAGAATACAGGCGTGAGATGTATGTAATAATCATATTAATTATTTTTCAATTATTTTTCACGTAATGTTTAATTCGCAGTGTGGAAGGCGAGACGGAATCGGAACCGAACCCGGCGCTGGCGTTCCAGCGAGCGTTCGTAGAGGAGGGCAACTTCGAATTCGTAAGTCAACTGCACGTGGTGACCATGCTCGCGCTCGACCAGCCACGTAAGTGCCGACACCGACACCAGCCCGCCGCGCATCCCGCCCGCTACTGGCTCCCGGTGGCTTTATCCGCCGTCAACGCTACACAAACGGCCCACTACTGGCTGCAGATGGCTTTATCTTACCGAATCCAAGCGACACATCCTCTTCTTTACTGGCTACGGGTACTTTGATAATACCGAATCTGTATATCACAACTTGCCCGCTTGTGGATTCTGCTGGCTTGATCATAATGGCGAAATTAAAGTCAGCTGCCGATTGTAGATTCCATCGATTTCTTATATTTCGTGTGCCTTTAACACAACGCTTTATCAATATTACCTTAATGAATACACGGTGAAGTGGCTTCTTTTACTGATGTCTGCATTTTTATAACATTTGTTAAGGATACGTTTCAAGAAGATATCCCCTCCATTTTCAATAACCCAACACTAACTTTTTACAGATTTCACACCAGCTCTGTCAAATTTCACAAAAAATAAGTATAGAAGTTATCTCACGGGGACGTCACGAATAGGTCTCATCTATGTTTTACCCCTCGGTCCGCATTCACCAGTAATAACCTGTCGTTGACAATCCTTACGCGTATTTTACTCATGCGTCTATCCTAGCACGAAAACTGTTACTAATCCAAATATGAAGCTTTCTGTGTGGTTGTAGTGAACAATAACAAGCGGCTGTACAGTCGCGCGGTGTGTTGGTTGGTTGGTGTTGCGGCGCGGTTGGCGGAGGCATGCGGCACGACGTCGAGTTATATCGCGACTACTCCGCGGATTTATTCGTTGACTTGTCGAGTATTGTACAATCGTCGTTATGGAACTTTTTTAAAATCACCAGTTATGAAATCGTGGTATTACTCGACTAATTAATTTTGTAGATAATTGTATGTTTAAAATTTTGTGTATAAGTAAATGGCCCTAAGCGGCGGGTTTATTATTAAAGTGTGGGGGAGGTGAACGATGTGTTATTTCGAATGAATTAATGGACTCGATACTTACATAAGTATCATCAATAGCTGGCTATCGATTCACGCTTACTGTAAGTCAGGGCTGTCCAAACAACGGCCCGCGGGCCACATGCGGCCAGCGGATTGTTTTCATGCGGCCCTCGACGCATGTTTTAATCAGAAGATAACAAATATTGGCTTGAAAATGAGATCTATTACTCACTCACTTATTTATGTGAAAGTGCGTATTTAACAATGAACTTTATAATATTTAAGTATAGATCTTCACTGCCAGTTCGGTTATTTCTTCATGCAATATGTCTGGCAACAACTAATGTTGACGTTGATATCGATATGATTGTTAAAGATAAATAAACGAAGAACCAATGAACGTATAAAGAAATAATTATTAATTACTCTTTATTTCTTTACTTGAAAACCGAAAAAAAGTAATTATGCGGCCCTCCAGCGTTTGTAGTAAAATTAATTGGCCCGCGAAGGTATGGAGTTTGGACAGCCCTGCGGCCTCAGTACGCCTGCCAAGATGTTTTCTCACAAGTCCCAAAAACATCTTGTCAACTTGCGTTCCCGTATCTTATTTGCTAACATGGCTTCCAAGATGTTTAAAATTAGACAGCCTGCTAAAATTTTCTCACAGTTTACGATCTTTCGTTCATTCGTTCATTGAAATGACAAATAGAGCGAGACGGAGCTTTACAAAGAAAAAAGATGCTGCATACACATCATAGAATATATTAGATTATTTATGCACAGATTAAAAATATCTTTGGGCATAGATTCTATTTTATTATGCCGGAAGCTTTACGTATTATCATTTGGTCGGTGGTATTATGCTTAAAATTTATTTCTTGGGCACTATACTATTTTTATTTGCCAATTTAAATAACTTTACATTGTAAAACGGCAAAAAGCACGCAAAGTATGATGCCAAACAAAATCTAACCTCAAACCTACAGATTTTTTGTAAAATATGGATTTTAAATCACGTGGAATAGGATTATGTGGATTTTCGGAAGAAAATAAAACAGATAGAAATGTCTCCACACTTTTTTGTTGTTGTTTGTCGAACACGAAAATAAATTTACGTGTTCGTTTTCGGAAGAATTTTGCATGTAGTCCGCTTGATATTGGCGAAGGATAGAGTAAAATAAGTATTATTTGTTATAATAGTGTATAAAATGCTATATTTATGTACTTCTTACAGCCTAATTATTTTCTCATCACCGGCCTTTGACCGTGAGAAATTTCTTTACGTTGACCTGTCAAATTCGTGTCTCTATGGTACATTTTGGTAACCCATGCTAGCACTTAAGATATAACATCTTATCCATACGTCAAACACGTTTTATTTAACTGTCAAACCCATTTTATATTTACGCCATGCTAGCAAATAAGACGTAACGATTTTGCCACAAAAATGACGTCACGATGCGTGAGAAAATGTCTTATCTTGGCAGGCGTACTGAGGCCGCTGCTGTAAGTGGTAGGTGTGCACTAACAAGTAATATGGTATTGCAGTCCCTCGTATTTTTTGTGTATAGTGTAAATGTGGTATTATATCTTGTGGATTTTTTCTAAGAATTGAACGAATGTTAATCCTCAAGGAATGAACGTTAGTAGATGTCCCCTATTAATCACTAGGGGCAATGAACCAGTCGTTACATGTAGTTATTTTATTTCATTAAGTCTAGCCATACTCCCATGTTTCAATCAAAAGTAAAAACGTTGCAAACTAATATTAGATTTCATAGTAATAGCCCAAGAGCCCACGAAGGCCAGACTTTCGTTATTTTATAAAAGCTGAAAATCTTTCTGTGCATGTCCCGTATACATGTAAAAACGACCAGCGACTATAGAGTTTGGATTGTGGTTACTTGGATGTAAGAACGACCAGCGACTATAGAGTTTGGGTTGTGGTTACTTGGGCAGGTAACAGGTAGTAAAGGTGCATAAAATAGTACCTAAGATTCGTTAAAGTCGTTTTCTTCGGGATAAGATCTCGTCATTCATTGCCGGACACTTATGACAGTTGCTACCCCCTGCCAGACACCCCTAAACTTTAAAAAATTATACCTACTTTCGTTATAGTATAAAAGCTACATTTTATATATGTTACTTGGGGACCCATAAAAATTGACGCCCCAATAGCCAGACAGTTTTAATGGTTTTTACATCTTGCCAGACACATTGAAAGTCTGCTATAGGTGCGAGCGCGAATGCTTAGTCGATTACGATCTTTTAAGAAATCCAATAAAAAATAATTTTATTTCGTTCATAGCCATGTTATATAAAGTAAAAAATGTTATTTTAATATCATGAAATAAAAAAAAGCTTTATACTTTACCGAATTTTAGGTACTATTTTATACACCTTTACTAACTGTTACCTGCCCAAGTAACCACAACCCAGACTCTATAGCCGCTGGTCGTTCTTACCTGTATAGGGGACATGCATAGAAAAACTTTCAACTTTTATAAAATAACGAAGGTCTGGCCGTCGTGGGCTCTTGCTCTATAATTATATTTTCTTTGTATCAAATCGTTGTCGTCGGAATCTTCGAAAATACTGTCAATTTCATGTTACACTTGCTTCTTGATTTTTTTAATCGTAATTCCAACTAAAAAAAATAAAGTAATCGGTTATGTCATGACGTTTTTACTCCTCGTTGAAACAAAATAGTGGTTGCATGATGTGTATGTACGAGTGTGTGTGTGGTGTGTGCAGCTGGGCTACCTGGCGGAGACGGAGCTGGAGGCGCGCATGGCGCGGCTGGACGCGGAGATGGAGGCGGAGATCGAGCAGCTGCGCGCGCGCTACACGCGCAAGCGGCAGCCCATCCTCGACGCCATACACCTCAAGCGCAAGCGACAGCAGAACTTCTAGCCGCCACGCGCTAGCCCACCGCCGCCGTCTCACGTCTCCGACTATCGCAGTGGCGAGAGACCATGTAACTCACCATGACCCTTTGCCGTGGTGAGTTTCTTCGTGATGTTTGTTCAGTTGGTAACTACCTGGCGTTGTTCGTTAATATTGCGATAGACGTTTTGATCGCTATGCAAATGTTCAAATTTAGCTCGATGAGGACGGACCGCCCGTTCGGCATCTAGAAGTAATGCTGTTGTAGTCAGGGAACCGTTCGAATAGGTGTATAAGTGTGGTGAATACGTTTTATGGTTCTACTTGTATTGTGGCTGTCAATTGTTCATGGGACCCCACGGATTGATAAAATTTCTGAATAATTAAAGTTATCGAAATTGATCATCCTCCGTGGCGGTCCTTATAGTTAAAATAACACGTAGGTGCTTATCAGTAGAGGTGCCAAAATTTAATCAAAATTACGAGTGTCCCTTACAATGTTCCTACAATCATGTTTGTGTTTACACGGATATGATTCGGCCTAAAATATTCTCAACTAGAAATTATCTCTTTCTGAATCCATTGTCGATTAGCCAAACCTAGTGCCACCCGGTGTTGTGTGGACGAAACGATGTGTGTTCATTATTTGGCTAGTTTAACACATTATTTGGATGCAGGTAGTGTCAGTTTCCACATGATCTGCAATCATTCAAAAGTTTATAAAATTAAGATTGATTTTATCAAAAACAGTTTTTATATTGTCCCTCATTTATAAAAGGTTCTGAGCAATTTGCAGTAGTGTTAGAAAACAATATAGTACTGATAAATACTTGTAAATGGCTTAACATTTCTATTAAATGTAGGGTGGAATTTGTATAACTTTTACCTTTTGTAGAACTACAAGAATTCCCGGTCACAATATAACGAATACTATTTTTGGCACTAAAGTGGCGGAGATTTAATTCTCTTAGTTAACTTTTAGTCTAGGTTTGTTAATAAACGTAGTTAATTAGTGTAATGTTAATTAGCGTTAAAACTCGTACGTAAGGTCACGTGAGGTTGCCGACACATATCGCTTTGACGCGGACTCTGGATGGTGCGACCGTTGGAAAGAGTTAATAGTGAAGACCATCCAAAAATGTGGTACTTTGTTTTGTTTATAATGTCAGACAGACAAACTCAACCTAAAATCATTGTTACTTTCTAACCTTTAGTAGACGCTATCAAAGTTTGAGGTAACAAATACAGTGGCTCTGATATTTATTTGTGATTTACGATCACTAGTCGTTGTCGTCTACGTAAAATATCTGAATGAAACATGCGAGCTCTCTAGCGGCGAGCTGAGGAACCAACTATAATAATAACGCAAGCGGATAGTGAAAAACGTTTATAAATACCACTTTTTCGTAACTGCCCTGTACTGCATTATGAATGAAGCAGAGCCCTAGTCCGCGGTGTATAAAATACTGTATTAAAACACATGACAATATATTAATTTGTAGATATAATTGTAATGATAACTATAATGTCTATATATGTGTCGCGGCGCCTGTGGTTCTATAATCAGCATAATAATATAACGTCACCAATTCATCACCATGGAAACTGTGCGACTGACTCTCTTTACTAATTTTACTTGTTCAATCTCGTGTACCACTAAAAGGAGCCCAAGTTAATGGGTACAGATCCCAACCCTACGGTCGTTCACTGTTTTGCTACTCCACTCATATGTTATGGAGCCCAAGTTAATGGGTACAGTTTCCAACCCTCTGGTCTTCCACTGTTTTGGCCCTCCATAACATGACCTGAACACCACTGCGGCCCATCCGGACCCGCAGCTGAGCCTCCACACACTCCCCTACAGCTCTACCCTGCCACCAGGTACTACTTGGGTGTTCATGCCCATAGGTACTGTGCCCCGTTCGTATACTAGCTACGAAGGCGGCTGCCCCTTGCGCATACTCGCTACGCAAGGCGGCCTACTCAAATCTCTAACCATAGCCCCTCTAGAAAAGACTATAGCTCGAGTACAAACTCAATCGCACATTTACCGTAATGACGAGTCCGTGCTCGTATTACTAATTAATAATCTCGGATAATCTTTGTCGTAATAATAGTAATGGGACTCACCCCGATACTCTAGGTAGCATTGCCTCGTGCATCGTGACTCCACGCCTTGCACGCAATTACTTACTTTGTACTTACATGCCCTCTGTACTTACTGCATTACTACCTCCATCGTAGCAATGCATAACTTACAACCATTTGTCGGTCTTCACTCCATGAAGACTACACTCGGTTTTCTTGTTAACCACTGTAGGTAGATGTGGAACCATTTTACCACGCTTTGCTCTTAATACAACCACCCACATATCGTAGCGTTCCCACGCCTACGCCCTTCTTCTATATAAACGCGCTCGCGCACTGTCAAAAACTAATGACATTGACACTCACCTTGACACATGACAATAACAGATAATAAATCGCGATGAAATCCGCGACACTCCCCAACCACAGGAGAAGTCACAGAAGCATCAACAGGTGTCTACTCAGTAATTTCTGTCTGGCTACGGAGCAGGCCATCTCAAACATTCTTTGTGCACCATTTCACATGAACTTACATCTGCTTCTACTTCAACTGAATCTTTCAGACTTTCACCTAAAGTTAGATAGTTACTGTCTGGACCAATCAGACCTGCTATCACTCTGAGGAATAACCTCTTTATGTCGGCTCTCTCCATCTCTAAACAATAAAGATATCTTACCGAACATTTAATTCTGTCTCATCTGCTTTCAATAATGATACACGATATGCACCATCAGCTCCATTCACCAATCTTAGCAAGTTTTCACTTATTTCTGCTCTTAGTGTCACACTTTCTTTATATTACTCACATCACCAACATTTGGCAATCCTCATATGGCAAAGCCTATAACTGTAACTCTGAAACTTTACACATCAAAATAATAAACATTATTTAAAAATTATTCATTAGGTATACATACCTACTACATATACATACACTTTACCAGCTTTTTAAGAACTTTTCTGTTTAAATTTTAATTCTGCTAGGTGATCATGCTCTATTAAGTCTGGACTGTCCGTCATGACATCCTGACCCTCCTCAATCAAACAGAAAGTCTTGCTTCGCATATCTAAGTGGGCAAATTTTCTTCCAAATTAAAATCAAAATAAAATTGGGCTATCAAATCAAAGATGTGGATCCCACTGTCATATCCTGCCCGAGCATGTACCTACTGTTGTCTCGGGTCTGTCACCCGAAGGTATACTTCAATCGCCATATGCATTTTTCCACAGCATCAACAAAATAATGCAATACATACCCCCCTGACATGTCCAGCCGGTAGCGTTTACTGTTGTCTCGGGTCTGTCACCCGAAGGTATACTTCAGCGCCATATGCATTTTTCCGCAGCATCAACAAAATAATCCAATACATACTCCCCCAGACAATATTGCCCATGCTGCGGCATCTCTAGTACTTCTGCAGTCAGAAAATCGCATTTGTAACTTCAGCTTCTGGACTTATCAATTCTTGTCCATTAAATTTCAACTGCTATTAATAAAAAAAATATTTTGTACCTGAAAAATTCTCATATAAGCAATTTAAAAATGATCAATACTTATTTAGACCAGTCATTAATTCCTTTCTGCCATGGAATCACTTTATACTGGGCACCGGTGTGGTACACACAACATTAGCATGAATATCCCATAAGACATCTAAAAAAGAACAGGGATTCGAGTTTCCTTGTAGCTCCCTCTGGACCAAAGGAAAATATTATAACTCTTCATTATATAGATCATATCATTACATCGGCGAAGTGTGGGCACACTACAGTGCACCTCTGCCTACCCCTTCGGGGAATACAGGCGTGATGATGATGATGTATTATTTAGGTACCTACTAACTCATGTACTTTAGCCTTTTTAAAACATAAACCACTAGGTAGGTAACTATTAACATAGTATAGCTGGGTTGGCAACCACTATAAAGCAAGAGTCTAAATTTCCTCATTGTCCTTTACTTTAATATCAATGAAAACACAGTTGTCTTTATCTGCAAATTCCTTGGGACACAACACTATTATCATTGCCCTTGCAATGATATCATTCCTCTTTAGCTAGAAATTTCTAAAATACTGCATAGATGTCATCTTGCTCCCAGTTAATTATTTCTTGTATTTAGTCAGATATTTCATACATAAATAATTAAGATGTTGTCCTTCACAAGACAGGCAACTATATAGGTAGGTACCTTCAGTGTTTACAACCTCTTTCATGTGTATTATAATCAGCTCAAAACTTCTTGCGTACTGGCGAAACAGACGTTTTAATTTACACATAACATCGTTAGTAGCTACTTCATTTAACTTTTTAAGTAAATAAATCCTCTAAAATAAACACATTCTGTGACACCTCCATTCATAGCTGCTATGATCAGTTTTTCTGCAATAGCCCCAACTGAAGCAATATATTATTATTTCTAAATTGACCTTCCGTCCACAACAATTTTGTAGTTTTGTGCAATAGTGCCCAAGCCACGGACAACCTCTTGCGCAGCGTCTTGCAGGGATAATATAAGATATGCAAGCCTATCATCTCTTGGTAGGGCTTGCTTGCTCACACTTGCTTCTAACTGCCACTATAATATGTTCCCATTAAATGTGGGAAGGACAGCTAAGGCAACTTTGTATGGATATTGTCACAACCAGAATTAGCAATAATTTACTGTCAAGGTTGATAATTACGACTTCCACCTCAAACTGAAAGTTCGTACTCTCCTTCACTATATCTTGAGACCACTCAGGGCCTTGTTGGCCAGGGCCATGTATACATATATATTCCTTCTTGCAAGCTCTTCGTACAAATGTTTAATTGCCCATTGTTCGCATTAAATCCTCTGAAGCCATGCTCTGGCATGGCTTGGCTCAGTTATATCTGTACAACTCGCTCAAATAATTCTGCAATTAACCGCATCATTAAGTCTTGTCAAAAGATGCCTTGTTCATCGTCATCCTGGAACTTTCAGAATACGCTTGTACCCAGTTATCTACCTAAAACTATTTATACTACTGGTTGACATACGAGGTACCTACTTATTATAAGGTATCATTAACAATGAGCTCTTACATTATGAGCTACTAGCATGTAGCACTGACCGACTTATTTCTTAGTGACATGGATAAATTTACTTGTTCCATGTTCCATACTCAATACACTAGAACATAATTTCCTTCACCATTCTGTGAATACGTTTGTATATGTATACTTTTAAACAATACACTTTACACCACTTTCAACACAGACCATGCTGTTTGATAATAATATGCCTTCATAGCACCTTATAATTACGCAAAGTAAGACGCTTTTGAAAAAGTAACTTCAAAATAGTAAACATTACAGAATGACACCATTTCGAAACGTAAACAATAATCATAACATTTCATACTTGTCGCAGTACTCTTTAACATGGCAGCCTAATACCATTGCAGCCAACACAACAAATGACAGGCAGTGATGGTAACGAGTAAGGAGTAACACACTTTAAGACGAACATAGACATTAAAAAATACATCACATGGGTTTCTCTTTCCAGGGAAACCATAGATATTACCATTACTAAATAAATATTCGGATACCTCTGGATTAAATTAAATAGATGCATAAAACATAAGGCACAATTCACGGTACCTAAAACACAAAGAGAAGTTTACCAAATAAAAACCATAGATTATACACGTTTAGTTACAGTACAAACAAATGTAAAATTATGGAGGTAAAATAAAACAAACAATTTATTTAATCATAAGTTTATAAATAAAACCACAACTGTTGTAAATACGTTTATTTAGCCGAAAACCTATATACAAGAGGTTTTCGATGTAGGACAAATCATTGTCCCATGAATACTCATGATGTTGAATCACATCCTCTAAAAGATGTATGATTAGAATAAATAGTTCTAACCAACTTGTCTATTTAAGAAAGCATAGGTCGTAGCCACCCCGGGTCATCCCTTACTAGTAAAACATCTTACAACAGGTTCTCCCAACGGATTGGGACCAACCTCCTTTATAGTCTCTAATAGTGGCACTCTTTGCTTGTCTACACTTAGGAACCAGCCTCCCTGAACGAATCGGGGCCAGACTGTCCCACAACTCTTTATAGCACTCTGTCCCACAGACAGAGTCACCAGTTTCTGTACCTCTGTACATCTCTATTGCCACTCTGCCAATCTATATAACTTGACTACAGCCTCCCTGAACGGATCGGGGCCAGACTGTTTACTGCTCTACAACAACTTTGTCTATCAGACAGACTTACCAGTAAGCTCTGTCTATGAAGGGACCCTGAGATAGCAGACCTCCCGAACTTAAAGAAAAAAAAAGAAAAAAAAGTTGTACCCGGACGGTCACATATTAAAAAATGAAAATAAGTATACTAAATGAATCTCATCTTATACTGCTCAAAACTCATTATCTGATTAGACCGAGCACCTCCACCATAATGTCGCGGCGCCTGTGGTTCTATAATCAGCATAATAATATAACGTCACCAATTCATCACCATGGAAACTGTGCGACTGACTCTCTTTACTAATTTTACTTGTTCAATCTCGTGTACCACTAAAAGGAGCCCAAGTTAATGGGTACAGATCCCAACCCTACGGTCGTTCACTGTTTTGCTACTCCACTCATATGTTATGGAGCCCAAGTTAATGGGTACAGTTTCCAACCCTCTGGTCTTCCACTGTTTTGGCCCTCCATAACATGACCTGAACACCACTGCGGCCCATCCGGACCCGCAGCTGAGCCTCCACACACTCCCCTACAGCTCTACCCTGCCACCAGGTACTACTTGGGTGTTCATGCCCATAGGTACTGTGCCCCGTTCGTATACTAGCTACGAAGGCGGCTGCCCCTTGCGCATACTCGCTACGCAAGGCGGCCTACTCAAATCTCTAACCATAGCCCCTCTAGAAAAGACTATAGCTCGAGTACAAACTCAATCGCACATTTACCGTAATGACGAGTCCGTGCTCGTATTACTAATTAATAATCTCGGATAATCTTTGTCGTAATAATAGTAATGGGACTCACCCCGATACTCTAGGTAGCATTGCCTCGTGCATCGTGACTCCACGCCTTGCACGCAATTACTTACTTTGTACTTACATGCCCTCTGTACTTACTGCATTACTACCTCCATCGTAGCAATGCATAACTTACAACCATTTGTCGGTCTTCACTCCATGAAGACTACACTCGGTTTTCTTGTTAACCACTGTAGGTAGATGTGGAACCATTTTACCACGCTTTGCTCTTAATACAACCACCCACATATCGTAGCGTTCCCACGCCTACGCCCTTCTTCTATATAAACGCGCTCGCGCACTGTCAAAAACTAATGACATTGACACTCACCTTGACACATGACAATAACAGATAATAAATCGCGATGAAATCCGCGACAATATGTACGTTTTGATGTGTTTCGGTTCAAACTATTCATGTTATGTTCCTTATGTGTTAGATCTCACTCGTATCTCGCATACCGTATATTGTACTTTACATAATGTATTTGTAATTAGATTATTTCACTGTTCACTACGACATGTAGTGTGGGTTGTGAGATAAATTTATTGACAAAATAGTTAGAATTAACAATTCGTAGGTTTGTATCTGGTTTAGATTGGAGGTACTGAATGCAAACAAGATTGCGCTCAATGTGATAGATACTTCAGCTTTAACACAATAAAGTAGCGAGGTCGCTAAATGTCATCTGTAGATATCTATGAATTATACCCAAAACATATTTCAAAATTATACGTATCAAATTTTGTTTATAGGCTACCAATATCTCAAGGTACCAATTTACTTTTAAGTAGTACCGCCCAGTATGTTTCCAATCTAAACTTTAAGTATACTATTGATCAGCGCGGGTTCGAAGCCCGGCTCTTTCGTGTGCCGTCTCATCATAGTACACACTCGTAACGACAAATTCTCTATAGATATAATACGCGAGATTGTATGCATTTCTACCTACTTTGTATAGAGTTATATAATTTGTGTGCGCGGCGATGCTTGCTAATGGAGGTACTTATTTGCTCCGGCGACCATGGTGCTAGCCTCGATGCGAAATTTCCGAAAATATTGAATTGATCACGACGATAATGTTACCCCTAGATTTGATCACCGGAACAGATAGTTTTGTCGCACTGGACCTAGCCAAGGCAGTAACGCCGATCACACTAATTATTATAATAAAGTAAAACTAATGAGAGCTAGACGTAATTTGTGTGATTCTAAAAATGTTAGCGCCATTTCCAATGTTAAATACACCCTCTGCCATATACATTATCATAACAATGAGAAACCTTAGTAGGTTTGGTGGACTTTTAATAATATAAAGCCTTTGCTGTTAGCAATAAATATCTTATCAATTTTAATACAAAATACTAGAAGTGCCATTAATTAAAAAGTAAAGTATTTTCTTACTGCGAGCAATACATGTAAATATGTCTATGTGTTTGTGTGTTTTACAAATATTGGCAATATATTTTTGGTGCCATTAAATTTTGTCAAAGGTATTGATAGTGGTCAGTTCTCTGGGCGGCCAGGGTCGCGCCACATGGAGGCGAAATTTATTTTTCTTAATAAACAACAAGGTCTATTGTATCTGTATTATTAAACTAAAATTATTGACCTCCTTGCTGCATTGACACTGAAATATAAGGGAAAATATGGTTTCTGTTTATTATTATTTTGTTTAATGATTCATTATTTTTTCAACAAATCGTTAATTGAATTATCTTTATTTATACATTCATAATATTGTAACGGGAAATACCTACTTATACATTCGTACGTGACATAAAATTAATAAGTTGGTAGACTTCAAAAATACACATCACATGTAGAAGTAATAATGATTCACGCCTGTAGCTCCCGGAAAAATATTACAAATTTACTTTTAAGTATGTAAAAAAAATGGTTCATTTAATTAATATACATTATTTACAACTTAAACTAAACAAAAAGAAAATACAATGAGAATAACCATAAAATATAATATAGATAAGCCCCCGCGGAGTCGTTATTATAATTTACAATGAATTTAATTTAAAGGAATAACCCTTTTTTGCTATTTATATTTTTTGTTCAAGTAATGAATTATCAAATGCATAATTCAGGTATGTTACTGTTATTAATTTTGTTTAATCAGACAAATGCGGCCTATTTCTCGACTAAATTATCATTGTACAGGGTAACATTTATAAATATTTCAAATATTTTGAAACTAGCTTACTTGTGCTGCATTAATTGCAAAGCTTTGTATCATTATTTCGTCCCGTGTCAATGAATTTAGTTGGTAATATAACATTACTAGGTAAGTTATTCTTAGACATGCTATATTTTATTTTGATATTGTAAGTATGGTGTGTAAAATAGACAGAGTTAGTGAATGAGGAGCGTGGGGTACACGGGGCCGGCTAGACGCGTGCTTCATATTGTTTCTTGATACCAAAACGGACATTTTGATGAAGGATGAGCATTTTCTTTGAGTCGGTTCTTTTAGCAGGTATTTGCAAACATATTCCAGTGTGCATCTTGACGGGCCAGTGCACCCGGCGCTTAAGAACTTATTTCAGATCGATTGTGTTTCTGACATTTGTATTAATAAGTAACTATTGAGAATATTACAAGGCTATGATAACTGTTGTCAGGTACAAAACTATCCGTAGCATTTACAAGATACAGTAACGAAAAATGAACCTTGTAGTATTAACAATAGGGTGCTATATTGAATTAAGCAATAAAGCGTTGTTGAAGAGTGTTTCTGTTGAGCTTTCCGCTCTCGTAGCAAGTATGTTGTTGATCGGAATAGTGGTGCGCTCACCGCCAAGTCTGTACTGTGGGGGCGCGCGCGCACCTAGACCACTTATTATACACTTATTTCCATATTGAATTGAATTTAAAATATTATCTTTCGTAATTAACTAGTCATTGCTCATTCAGCTTTACTCTTTTTTTATAGATATGAAAAGCAGTACGATGGTTATCAAATATATTTGTTCGCGAGGTGCGCACGCGCCCACACTCCCTGTATTATAGTTTGTTGTAGACTACGACAGAAGTGCACTTTGTAATTCAGTAGCCTGACATGTGTTAAATAGCTGCGTACGCATTATATTTTTGGACGGACGACATGAAATAAAAAGATTAATTGATTATAAAAAACGTGATTTATTTATCATTAAATAAACAAGTCTACATACTTTGATGTAGCGGCCACCCTGGCGGTATCTGGAAAGTCGCTAAATAAACAGACAATAGAAAACAGAATAATAATTTGAGATTCAAACCTATTGTTAGACAATTATCAACTTTTGAAAGTTGTCCATCATTTAGTGGCTTTCTAGATAGCGCATACAAAAAAATACATTCACTGTACAATATAATATATTATACATCATCTATAAAAAAAAAATACATTCATTTTTGAATTTTATAAATTCACGATGCTCAACGATTTTAATATCTTTGTTGACTAGGATTTCGAATCACAAACCAATGTTCGATAAAATTCCATTATTTGATAATCAAAACTTACTTCCTATCAATGGAACGATCACAGATCGTAAGGCTGCATGTCCACCAGCTTTACCGACACCTGCACAAGTACGTAAATCGGCAAATGACCCTATCCTATGCCTAGAAATTAAACGCGAATTCGTTACTTGCTGTTTGTTCGTCGCGTGTACTGTGGGGGTCACACAGCCTATAGATTTACAAAAAAAAAACTAACGTAAATAAAATATGGATAATAATTGTGACAAGTGATTGCAGACGACTTGATATTCGGTGGGAAGATCTTGTTACTGTCAGGGTGGACCTGCCATCCTGTGGGAGGGATTAGATGCCTTTGTTGGGATTAGATGATGAAACATTATGAAATAAGATGAGAAACGGCTGCTCCTGCGATGAGCAGTTACTTCAATATGATTATGTTATGACCATATTCAATATAAAAATGGATACCTAATGATAAAGATGGCTAGTCCCAAAATCTTATTAGATTCTTTGGTCTTTAGAGTAGATGACAACCATAGGTTTAGATTTGTTTACTTAAGTTGTGTAATGGAATTAAGTTGTAGCCAAAACAAATGTAACCATATTGGAATAAATTGGTTCCATTGCTGTTACAATGGGAATTAATTTCTTGTTAGTACATTACAATCGAGTGAATTAAACTGAAATCTGAAATGATTATAATCCCCCTACAAACCAATTACAACAGCATAGTACAAGTGTTTAAATGCCAGTGATGTTGATTCTGTTGTAAACAACTACAACTGATTTGATATGATAGTATTAATACGTAGTGATCTCTTAGGTCCACGCCTGACAAATTTAAACTTAAAACTAGATAATATTTTAAATCGTCTACACTTTCTAACATATTTCTATAAGGAACAAACGAGTAGTGATATAATTCACATCGCATTAGTTTATAATAATAAATCGAGACAGGTACGGTGTCGTTATTGTCTCAATGACTTGTCGAAACGAAGATGAAACTGGTTGGAAACCATAGTCTTAGACTTATCGTTTTCGACTGGTATTACGAAACGGCCGTGATGAGGAAAAATATAAAAAAATAGCCAAATTAAACCGTATCCTTACAGTATTAAATTAAATAATTACTGTTAGAATGGAATGTTTCCAATTTATAAAACATAGTGTACACAATATCTACCATAAATATTTCACAGTATGGAAATTGTTAAGATAACGGCACTCGCACATATGCACTGTGTTGAAATAAACTTTAAATGACGCCAGCCTGCCGACTATCTTAAAATATAGTTTAAATAATACTATTGTTTAATGTTTGCTTATAAATAACAAATTAATGTACATGATATTTAAAGAGTATTTTGTGATCCGTTTTAACTACTAACTACTGAATTCGAGGATTACAGTTCGTGGTCGATGTGATTTCATGTTCTAAGCTAAACAATATTCAAAAGTTGTAGAACCTTAGGTACAATAAAACAATAAAATTTCAGAACAGGGGTAAGACCGGTTACCCCCATATAAACATTTTAAATCTTATTGCAAGATTATAAATTCTTTGAAAATTAATAAATAATGCATATAAATTGCCTCTAGTCACCTCTTCTGGATTCCAATGTGCAGTCACGCCTACGGATCATTGATCGGCGATGTTGTAATGTGCTTTTTATAACGCTTTGTTACTTCACGGCGTTTTTGATCGCGACTGTACATGTAAAAGTCCACGTGTAAATATTCTCCGTATACTAGTGTCTTAGTATCATTTGACAGTAGAGAAAGCTGTCCAGCACTGCAAAGGAAATAATACATCAGCCAAATCGTCATTATATAGCATTTAGGTACCTATATGTAGAAGGAAAGTTAAAACATTCCCTCTACACCTAACTTAATTTTATAAATGAAATATTTCAGAAAAAATACTCTATTCCTTTTGTATTTGTAGACCGACAAAGTACTTAAGGATATCCAGATTCTACTTTTGTTCGCTACTATTCGTTATTTCAGGCAGATATTTTCGTGACAAACACATATTAGCAGCGGGGCATTATGATACTTGATAGTGTTGTGTTGCGCGTTACATAAACCCATTATGTAACGAACCCTTGGGTAATTTGACATGACTGCAGGGTCTGTAAAGGTCAGGTAACCCGGCCATGGGTTGGATGACGTAAGAGGCCTTCACCTAGATATCAATTGGCGAATATCGGCATTTAGTGTTGGAATTAATTTTATACATCCTGAACCCATTTCGTTAGGTCGAGCAGAGTTAGCATTTTTGAAACATAAGGCACATAATATCAGTGGTAGCTAAGTGGTCGAATACAAACATTGCTATCAAAGTTTACAGGTTCAAACCCCACCTTGCATCTCTTGAGTTTTATGTGCGAATCTCACTATTCGAGAGTATCACTTGGTAAAACGGTAGAGGAAATAATCGTGAGGGCACGGTGTATGTACGAGGGAAGATAACCAGTTCTAGGTAGACATGTGGAGTCTGCCAATTTGTACTGGGCTGTGGAATATGGGATGAATCTATAATTAAATGCCTGTGCCTAGTAGTGGGATGTTAAAAGGGCTATAATTAAAGCACAACACAAATTCAATTTCTAAATGTAAATTTAAAATCTCGAAGAAAAATTTGCTAATAAGTTTCTATAGATGTTATTGTCTACTCACAGTACTGTGCAGCGCTGATGAGCAGCTCGTAGACCTGCATGGTGCCCTTCCCCTTGAGCACGATCTCACACACAAACACGTATATCACCCGCGTGGTCTCGAACAGGGAGTCGAGCAGCAGCCACACGGTGATGTTCCTGCCGGTGTTGCCGCCGGAGTTGCGATTCATCACCACGCAGCTGTTGAGGAACCCGATGCCACTGGTCACTATCATCACCGCTGATATGAAGTAGTGGACAGCTGACGAGAGAAATAATAATCCCCAACTAAGCAATGCTTGTACTATGAATACCATGCACTGGACTGGTGATCTCAGGATACACCAGAGGCAAATTAAAAAAAAATAATCTTTATGCTGATTGAGTCTGAATTTGCAACCACTAGTCATACCAAACTGACAAATTTTATACTAGTAAACACAAACCATGGTCTAAAATATAATTAAATGCACTATCATATCAGAGTATACAAATGTTAGTGTTTTTAATAAATTACAATAAAAGACATACGTATATTGGTGCCCTCTAATGGGACCAGGTAGAACAGTTCTGGATTTAACAGGCGGAGTAATGTCATCACAAACGCAGTCACTGATGAGATCTGAAATAACAACAATTGTAAGTTTCAACACACCATCTAACAACAGCAGCAGGCCCAGTACGGGTAGCGGACATGAGAAAAATGATGTGATGATATATGAAGATTAGCCTGCATGTAAGGATTACAAATTAAGACTGGTAAACATATAATTCCATGTGCTGTAAAAGGGTGTAACAGCTCAAAAGTCCATACACGAAGCAAACAGAAAGTACTGTTATGCTTGGGTATTTTATTTAACTACCCTCATTTGTTATTATGTGATGTCTCCAAATACAAAACATAAGACCTAATTACTATTGTATTAGAAGGACAACTTCATGGCAAAACAAGCTTGTCTGAGAGAGCACAATGAAGATGTTTGAAGTCTGTCAACATGGTGTACTTTGTCCTGAGTATGTTGTTGAAGACATGTGTCCATGGTACACCCGAATTAGGCTCACCACTTTTTACATTGGGGAATACAGGCATGACAATCTACCACTATTATTATGCTTTACTTATTAGCTATTATTTAGTTAAATATCTGAAAGATTCTAATCAGCAAACAAGAGATTATTTATTATGAAAGATGTGTGCATTACATAGATAAGTCTACACAGACACTTAGAACTATACATATTTACCATGATAAACAAATATTTATTGACATAGACAGATTGTGTTTACTTTGAAGACCCACTTTAAATTAAATTGAATCTTTTGTTAAGTTACATGCAGGGCTTACCTATTAAGGTCCCTAATTATTAACAATTTCTGATGGGGGTAACTAATAGAGTAGACTGTGTTAGTATCTTCATCCAATTATTATACTATAAACAACACCTACATGCATATTATAAAATAATATGAAAGCATGGTGACTCGAACGAAAATAAACATTATTAATAAATTTACGCAGGTAACATATATTTCACACATTGCTACCCGTATATTATTTAAATAAATGAGGATGGAAACAATTGGACGGTAATTACATGTTTCATGTGTAAAAAATATTCAACTGTAAATAAAAATAGAAAGCGCGTTTCCATGCAATAATAATATATTTACTTACAGAGAAAACAGCGGCCACAACTCTCACATACATTTTAAGATCCAAAGACGGCATTGTTGTAGACTGCTTGGACATGGAGACGCGACGCCGTTTGAATAAATACTGGCTGGCTAGTACTGGCTACTAAGATATTAAACCATGTACATGATACAGCGAAGTGATTACCTTACATTAAAATTACGCGCTCCTTCCGTTTACGCTGGGAAAAGTTGTGATCACTAGTGATGTTCTAAGCAAATGAATATATCAATAATCGATTAGTTTTTTTTTTTGGAATCATATTTTTTTCTTTAAACTTTCCAAGGATTTTTTAAAAGTAAAGTCGGCTTTCCTATTAAAAAAACTAAATAATCACCGTGGGTGAGTGTAAGTCTTTTCATACTAACGCTTTAATATTCGTATTCGTATTTATCGTTTTTAAAAGTTTTGAAAAAACAATGGCACCCAAGGAGTATTGATATATGAGGTATTCTCTATGGGTCTATGGGTCTTTATTGATTTTAGCAATTATGTTAATGTTATTCAAGTCGGGTGATGTAACAAACCCTTGATTTTGGGTAATTTTAATTCTATATTTTTTCAGTAACAGCACACGTGCATACGCCATTTGTAAAACGATATGTGAAGTAACTTTATAAGATTTTAAAGATTGTCTATAATCGATTTTGCTTTTAATACATTAAATGTAACAATTAATCTATATTGGACACCACTTTGAAGAACATAAAAGTAAAAAAAGTATCAAAAAGCCATAGACAATAACGTAATAATGACTCTATGGTAATAGTTCTCAATGGTCAAGCTAGAACATTTTAACAATATAAAGAGCACAATTCATCGATAATCGCAATGGCATCTCGAATTCTTATTTTTTACGAAATAAATGAAAAAGGATCGTGCTATAATGACTCGGGGGGCGTCGATACCAGCTTTGTCGACACCAGCGCCATTGTGGAAGGTTATTGAACTATTATTCATGCATTTCGACGGACACTTTTTCAATTTTTTCCATAGGAGATTACCCCCTTTATCAAGTCATTACGATAGCAATAGACATGGAATGAAAGCATTAAATATTAACAAAAAACAAAAACCGACTTCAAAAACCTAGGTGCACTAAAAAGCTAGGAATAACCTTATATTACGTTTGGAGTAGGTGCCAATCTACGTCAGACTAGGCAAATACACACATGAATTGGCACCGACTTCAAATGTACTAATGAATTATAAGGTTATTTCTAGCTTTTTAGTGCACCTAGGTTTTTGAAGTCGGTTTTTGTTTTTTGTTAAAAATATTTTTTTTCACGCTTTTTAGTGTCAATAATCTTTGTAAATATGCAATTATTGTCACCTCATAACAACCCTAAAAAAGTAAATATTTACAGCCAAACCCCCCCCCCCCCCCCCCACCCCCCACACTCAACCACCCTTTTCCACCCCTTTGGGGGTGGGTTTCGATGTTTGTAAACAATCCGTATTAAACAGAAACTAATAATCAACCTAAATGAAAACTCCTTAAAAAGCCGTATACAACTACATCATCCACGTAAATAATGATCATAATAAACATAAAAATGTTCATAAAATGAAAACTGCTTGGCCGTACAATTTTAAATTTTTATGGGACCAAATGGCATCTATTCCGCGTCAAACAAAAAAAGAATCACGTAAATCGGATCATAACTCGCAGCGTAATCGGTGTACATACATAAAAAAAAATACCGACCGAATTGAGAACCTCCTCCTTTTTGGAAGTCGGTTAAAAAGTTGGAAGGTAATCCGCCATCTTTATCACTTTCACCACTGATTTTTATTTTTATAGTGTAATTATTTAATTTGTTATTGCCATTTAATTACTTGAAACTGGCGAAATACCCTTTATTTGCAGGTGCAACCATTTCTCATCGTATATAATTACATTTCATTTATTTTATAAAAGAAGAAGAAGTAGCCAAAAAGTAGACTGGCAAAATTCCCAACAAAATAAAGTACCTGGCTTTTTCTTTTGATTGATCAAGATGTTTGGCGGGAAATTGTATTGGAACAAGAAAATGAAGAAGCCGGCCATCGAAAAAAAGGCATAGAAGCTTAGATTAAAAGAGATACCATCAGCTGTTTGCCTGTAAGTATAACAAAGCTTTACGCCATCTGTTGATAGATACCCCAACGGGAGCATACAAAATATTCGGTTCTGTCTAAATATAATTTGCGCTCCCTACTAGAGGGCACTAGTATAAGCTTAAAATAACTCTTACGATTAAAAAAATAAGAATATTTTTATAAATGTCTTTACCCTAATAGGCGTTATCTCTACCTCGATGTTACTAGGTATCGACCATATCGATCTGAGTATGTGTACCTAGGTACACATAGGTACTTAAGGTACACTTAAAAAAGATTTATCTGCAAAATAAGACCATTTTTTAGCTGCACAACATTAATTTTAATTTGTTGCGGCTCTCATGCTCTCTCAAAGCATGTCATGTGTAGGTACAAATGTTTGAGATTAAATAAAATTAAAGCAATTAAAAGCTATTTCAATCGTATATTCACGCTTGTCAATCTACGTAACGGACAGACGTCATCAAATTTACATAGGGAGAAATGAATGCATTTTTTAATAGCTGGGTACATTAAATGCCTCAATTTGAGTATATCTGAAAATTTGAAGAAATCTGTAGCTTGTATTCATTAGTTATTTAGAGAAGAGAATTTAAAAAATATAGCTAGGTATATGTTATGTTATGTAGGTATGTAGCGTATTATGATAAGTAGGTATATTATGTAGGTATGTAGCAATGATTTTACAAAAGTACAGGCTGTACAGGATACCTACCCGAATGTGCCAAAAGACGTCAATTTTGTTTTGCCATATTGGGTGAATTGATATGGTCATAATGTACCTACGTACGTAGACTTCAAAGCTTCAAAGTCACCAGTACCTATAGTAGTGATCTGTGGTCACACCACCACACATAAAATTGGATGTATAAAAGAGTTCCTAACATTTGACGAGTTGTCAACTATAAGTATACCTCCATGTTCGTGAGTAGATAGACATAAATAATTTAAACATTTTAAATTTTGAATCGCGAACCTTGATTAGAATTTAGTGATGGGGCGGGGGCAGTTACAAATGGCAACGATAGTGGTTATCATTAGTCCCCATTCATCGCGCGACAACTCAATTCGATTATTGAATTCATTTAATTCGATTATAAATTTACGACTTGTTGGCAGTTATAAATTTCATCTATTAAGAATATCATTGCATGTATCTGATTTACTATTTGGTTACATCTGGTATATTTACGATTACAGTTTTATGTTGCATTTTCACTGATTACCGCATTGACATGGATTATCCATCTTCTATAAATTACCTATATCAATTGCTATTCGTTAGTCTCGCTTAAACCACAAAACGGCTTGATCGTTTTTTTTGTCGCACTAATACAGGGTTGGTTTAAAAAAATGGGAAATAAATTATAGGTGATAAGAAGTTCTTGGGGTCGCGGTCGTCTAGTTACTGATAAAAAAGAGGACCGAGCTGAAAGAGCTCTGTCGTGCAAGAACACGTGTCAATTTCAGCCAACAAGTAAGTAAAGATACCTATCTATTGAATTATGGACACCGATAGGTAGAAAGGAATAAGTACAGCCTTGTCATAATAATTGTAATTAATTGTGACTTAAAAAAATTACATAAAGCCTATCTGACACAAACTAACGCGTTAATAGCCTGGTGGTTAGACGGACCGCCCTTGCCTTATAAACAAGAGGTTCCAGGGTCCATCCTTACCCTGGTCATTAAAATAAACGTGAGGATGCCTTATAGCACAAGCACTTAGCTTTATTGTAGAGATTAACGAGACTGCAAGTAATGTGATAATTTCATTTTTCTAATAATCCTAAAAAATACAGAATACTCTAGGTAGGTTTTTACAGGTCCGCAATATAGCAGTTTTTAGAGTAGGTAGTAGGTACTAAAGCATTTAGATTATTTCGAAATGTTTGTACACACTGACGACTATCCTTCGCTGCTTATTTTAATTTTCACGAGTGCTTATTAATTGCACAATGCACTTGAAATGTTCAGAGTGTAGTGACACCTATTCTCTCTGTTAAAACCTTTTGTTTTCTTTGTCCACTTGCTATAGGTCAGCCGTGTGGTCAATCTCATAGTATTGTGGATCGGCATCGAAAACTGACCTAAATAAACTTTATTCCCTTACATTACGGAATAGATAATACGAGGGTGTATTTTAATTCGGACCCCATGTAACTAATTGTTAAGCAATAAAACGGTATGGTCAGTCGGTGGACGCGACAGGGGGACGTTTGATGCAATATAGTTTATTGAATAATAATGGTGGATAGATAATTTGTAGCAGGTTTGGATGATCTTGATTGTATTGGCGCTTCCCTTTGTTCAGTATACTGCTCACGTATTCTGTGTGAAAGTTGAATGGTATCCTATAAGTACCTAGTACTTATCTCATATTATTTGTATATTGGTACGTAGATATTAACACATTAATTTACAGTAATTTACAATTAATTGATTGCCTCACTGTAAATCACTTGTATTTAAAAGTGCCATTGTATAGATTAACATTTCTATAAATTTGTGGGAAAGTAAGTCGTTTAGTTTAATTTCAAAGTAAGTTCGTGTTTAGTATACAAAGTACTTTACTGTGCATATGTGCGAATCATCTTAGAATACTGCTCCCAGGTTTGGAACCCTCAATATGTAATCCACATTGACAGAATTGTATTAATACAGCGTAAATTCTTGAGGTTTCTTCAGTATAAGTGCGGAACATACGACAAATCTTACCATGCGAGATGTAAACGACATCATATAGGTACTTCCATTACACGAGAGAAAAGAAATAGCAGACCTGTCATTGTTGGCAAAAATAGCGCAATCGAAAATCGACTCTCCGTTCCTACTATCTAGTGTACAATTACATGTTCCCAGAAGGTCAGTCAGACATCAGACTCTACTACATATCCCAGTGTCACTAGGTACAGGAAGAACTCATCTTTTTTGAGAACATCAACTCTGCTGAATAGACTGGTTCACTTACCTGATCTAGATTTATTCAATTTGGATCCATGTATATGTAAACGGAATCTCACAAAGTGTTGGTTTGACTCGGTTCTTTGACTGTAGCTGGTGTTGGTGTTTCATATTTTCATTTATTCGTTTACCTATGGGTGATTGAGACATACTCAATCACCCATAGGTACGGACTGACAGGATTTGTAGTATTGAGAATGCGAAAACGTGTAAATAGAAATTAGATTTAATCATATTTTTGTATCATAAACTAGAAGCTGTTTGTTTTCCAAATAAAATAAAATTACATATAAGAAGAAATTTGTAGCTTTTTTACTCAGGCACCAGTGGTAGAAATTTGTAAGAACAATTCCATTTCATATCTCAATGTAACTAACTAATTCATCAAGCTTCATTAATCTAACATTTCATTAGACTCGCTAAATGTCAAGCGTATGCTCATCCTCCTATCCTAAGCCTCATGCGAATGTCCATTTGAATATCAAATCGGATCGGTCGCGGTATATTCGGACATAGGTCCACCGCAGATATGTCAACACGAGATGAATAATAATGCTATCAGCGTGGTGGCGGCGGGAGCAGCTCACAATGTTTGCGCGCATAACTCATATGATTATGTGCCCAATGTTGCGTGCGCCGGCATGGAGTAGTAACTTAATGTCAATATTGGAATGATAAATATTATTGAGCTGCTGTTGAAAGAGCTGAGATAAAATGGCAGTTTAGCTGTTATAAAGATTAGTCCCTTAGTTTATAGCAATTCTAATTAATCTACAAACCTTTATTAGCACATTTCAGACAAAAAGGGTTTCCTATAAATATAAGGTAGTAGATAGTTAAGGTATCAGACACTTTACAATCAAATTTTACCCGAATTTGAACAATGCCTTTGAAGATCGAGAGGGAATTAAACATAGCGCGTTTATGTGGTATCTACGTATCTACACTTAGGTAATCTATCAAAAGAATGCGTGAACAATAAGATGTTTCAGAATCATAGTAAGTAGCAAAATTCTGTAAACAGCAATAGTTTATATATGTATCGATGTGTAAGCATAAGGTATCTATCATTTAAGACTGTAGTCAGTAGGTATTAAGTAATCAGAATCGTTGAAAGCGTGTCTCAAATCGAATTAAAATTATATTAAATATAATCAGGCGGCACGTGCTCGTCGCTTCCTATTGGATTATGTGCCAAAATAAATGATTGATGGTAACCGATTGTCAACCAATCGATTATATAATAACAGTTAAAATAATTTGTAATCGAGGGTTACTGTTGTGGGTCACTCACTACTTCCACAAGTGCCTTTCAGGATAGAAAGATAGATAGATAACTCTTTAATGTTCTACCTCTTAGAGAAATACAAGGTATACATGTACGATTAAGAAATATAATAATTAAGTGCAACAATGCGCACTAAAGGTGATCTTTACCAGGCAACCTTTGGATGGAGATGAATTATAGTACTAGTAAGGACGATCAGGATCTACCGATCCGATCACGATCTGATATAGTCATTGATGTATATAATTACCTACTTAATTGCCGACTGGTGGACGGACGGACATATTTTATGAAACTAATCAGTCAAGCCATAAAAAGCATTTTAAATCGCTGTGGCTAAAAACTTGAAATTTTCAAAGAAGCTAGGTACCTTTTTATTTATATTGGAAATATTTACCTCCAAATAAGAATATACTGTAGCAAATATAAGGTAGGGAGGTTTTTGAAGAAAATCCATTCTGTTCCGAAAGTCGTTGGCGCGATTTACTTATCGTAAGATTAAATTTTTAGATTGTTTTGCTATATTCAAACGGGTGCTTAAAATGTGTTAAGAAGATCAACATGATACCACTTTTAAGACTGACTTTTCAAAGGTTCCATGGTGTAATGGTTAGCACTCTGGACTCTGAATCCTGCGATCCGAGTTCAAACCTCGGTGGGACCTTTCCTTTTTGTGCTTCAATTGAGTTTACTTAATATCTTATTTAACAACGTTTATTTTATACCTTCGTTTCAATATTCCTCAAAGTCGTATTAGATACTTTTAATAGATTATTAAGTACCTAAGCACTGAAGAACAAAACAATTTATTTACCATTGTAAAATTGTGTTATGAGTTCTATTTTTAAAAATAAACTATACATAATCCATGAAAGAATGTAGCGCGTGGCGCGCACGTGCCCGCGGGCCGGCACGCGACCCGCGCGCTGCCTTCATATTTATTTTTTGTGTAATGAGCAAAAATATTTAATTGCACTTTGAAGCCATTGTGCTCGCTGAAAGACGGTAATCTCCTCGAGTGCTTGTTAACTGGAATGAATATTGACGTTGATAAGTGCTTTGAATTAAAAAGAGGACCCAAGACTCCCGGCCTTTCTAATACAATAAAACTTGGTGGGTTTTACTTGGTTTTACTTTTAAAGATTTGTGTGATTCGCTTTATTTTGTTTTGTTTCAAATAATATTTGTAAGTAAATTAAATTGTTAGCTTATCTAGTTGGTAGGTATCTACTTAATGCATATCTGTCGATAAATAAAAATCATATACCTATCCTATCATTTAGCGATCATAAAACTTCCCGATAACACGATAATCATTTAGCGATAAATGCACTTTGATTTTAATAGATACCTATGACACACTAGCACACTTAGCACATCCCAATAAAAACTCCACCCTATAACCATTTTATACAACCTATATTTGAAAATCAACTAGTATTAAAAGGTATTTCGCTCACTTGTATACAAAAATGTATTTATCTATTACTTAGATAGAGTTCTTATTTGCAAATCAGCAGCATTCGTAGAGAGGGTGACTAGTGTAGTGATTATTGGGCACGCGCGTGCCGCCCCCTCGTGAGAGCGGCGCGCGCGCTCGTTCCCACGTACCTCGTGTTTACATAACATACACAAATATGATATTTCACTTGTTTTATATAAATAATCAAGTCGTTTTATAAATGTTGTATTATTGATAGCGCATAACACTGTAAAATAATTCAGGAAATATTGAGCCTAAGTTATTTAAGATGTATGAACGACAGCCCCGTAGAGGCACCACATACACACCGAACCAATACCATATAGACATTGTTTCTTTCACACCAGTAGCCATCTTTTACTTTTATTTTGAAAACCCTCGATGGGAATACGTTTGTAACATCTCGTAGGTATATTGGGCTCAGAGTCTCTTGAAAGCCCTCCCCGCGTCAATGTAGCGAGAAATTACATCACACGAAGGTGGTGAGGCTTTAACTCTGGACTTTCCGTGAATACATCGTTTCTTTTCAAATTGTTTTTAGATTAATGTTTTCATTATAAGTTTATGGTATCTATTTTTGTTAACATAGGTAATACATAACATATTTTTATGGCGGCGCTGTGTAGCTAACCACTCGTATCTAATGCCAAGGAATAGAAGATCTACATACACTAACAAAAACAATATATTATTAACATAATATCTTTATATATTTCTCAAATGTGTTTACACTATATACTTATAATTTTGTTTTTGTACAATTAAGCAAAAAATAGAAAGTGTATTCATCCAAGGTGCAAACCAAATATTTTAGGTTGTAGTTGCGTCATGCATGTGTGGCTGGCGGCGCGGCGGCCCGACCGTCACCACCAGGGAACCCTGCAGCAATACAATACGTCATAGCGTTATCCTATTGTGAAAAGAAAAATCTTGCATTTCTGCTGCTAAAGAGCTTCTTGATATGACATTTTTGATCTATTTCAAAACACTTATGTACTGAAAAAATCCTCTGTAAATAATTTCTAGATGGAGTAGAACTTTCTATAAATTTGAGGTCAATATACATTATCTCATATTTTGACTAAGCATAGGATACATATATCTTCTATATTTTGGGCGTTTCCAAAACAGTTTTCGATAATTTGTTACGGTGTCTGTTTTTTTGTATATACGAGGAATTTATTAAATGATATATCTAGTTATTTAAAGGTATCTGTGTGAAGGTATCACGTGGCTCGCGGCATGAACAGTGTCCCCTTTCTTTCCTCTCTTATAAAAACAGTCCGGCACGTGGGGCAGATGACAACCTGCAAAAGACTTATAAATAACTTTACAACACGGATATGTACTAATATAAAATCGAGAGTCCTGCGATGGAGCATAATTTTTATGAAACAAAGAATAGATGAACCATTTTTAGTAATTATTTATTCCTCAATTTAAGACTTTGTTGTTTTGGTGAGCAGATATTTTCATCCTATACTCAATAAAAATATTTTAGATAGCGGCCCGTCCCGGCTTCGCACGGGTTTATAATATAGCCTCTGTCACTCAGTGATAATGTAGCTTTCTAACGGTTAAAGATTTTTTTAAATCGGTCCAGTAGTTTTTGAGTTTATTCGTTACATACAATAATACAAATTAGTATAGAGTATAGGAGTCTTTGTTTGAGGTTGACCTTCTACGAGTATGTTGTAATCAGCAACGGACGAAACCGAATGTCCTTACGTACGTCATAAAAATAATTCATTATGGATGATTAAGTGGAAAAATATAATCATAACTTACATAACCCGACTCGGCCACCAAATTGTATGCGTCTAACTAATCCAACAGACTTCTCGTAGGTGTAGCATAATATCATAGACGCGCTACGGGACGTCTGTCGCTACGACGCGCGCGTAGCCTCATGAGACACGGTTATTTGCTGGTTATTCAACTCTCTTTATAACATTACCAGTAACATAATAAGACTCGCCACATGAGTGTAATGCCATAATACCCCTCATTATTGAACAGCAGATACTAGTCTGAATAAGTGTGTAGTTCAAAGTTCGCTACGAAATTCTGCTGACGATTATTAAATATTTTCGCCGATTATTAACCCCGTAGCGTAGTTAACCATTATATAGATGTACCTAAGATATGGATAATAAAGGATCAAGCTTTGATTTTTTATTTTAAATTTGCTTAAACACTTACTTCAAAATTAAAACGGGCGCCCTATAATTGCTATTTATACCCTCTCGTTAATAGAAGTGTGTCCCTTATTCTTTGCTATAGATCCCTTATCACATATCCATAATGTTTACGCGGTTATCCAGCTCAATATAAATTGAAATAGGTCCGACCCAGATCTTATATCAGTAGTAGGTATTAGTCCCAATATGCGGCCGGTGGAGTGAGCACCGACCTTGGATGTGCCGTATCTGTCTCGGGGAGAATTAATTAACGGTGTTTATGCTGCCCTCGGTGTATTGTGCTGACCTGATTTTACATGTCCGATTATTACCCTAAAAAATGAAGGAAGTTTTTTGATCACGATATTTTTTTAATGGCGACGCGAATGGTTGAAAAATGAGCTTTCCGTTGTAAAAGTTAAGTTCGTTAGCAACGAGATGTCTGAGTTTAATGCTGAAAATCAGTGCTTAAGGATTCTGAAGCTATTAAAACTGAGTCAAGGCGGTATGTTAATTCTATTAATATACATTTTCGTTAGATACCAATTAAATTGGCGGAATTTCAATACATTATGACAGCTGTTTTGACAGAAAAATAATAATAAAATATATAAATAAAATACATCATCACGCCTGTAGTGCGCCCATACTTCGCCGATGTATTTTGATCCCAATGTATAGGGGGCGAGCCTATTGCCATTATGCCGGGCACAATCCCCCTCAATACGAAGGAGATTTGGGCCATAGTCCACCACGCTGGCCCAGTGCGGGTTGGTGAACTTCACACGCCTTTCTATAGGCGTGCAGGTTTTGTAACGATGTTTCCTCCACCTGTTTTGACAGAAGGTGATTGAAAACCGTTTGCAATATAATTACGTAATCACCTTGACCATTGGTAACCATTTGATTGAAACTAGTTTTGGTCGAAATAGAAATCACTACTTTACTATAGGCATTAATGTAGTAGAAAATTGCTTCACCTGTGTTAATACATCTCATTTCAGGAAAATTTCAATCGTGGAGGAAAACAATGTTGAATGTTACTTAACTTTGATAGACTAATATCAATAGATAAAACCTGTACGTATCTACTGTTAGCAACAAAGTAGAGACTCGTTGTGTATTTCCTATGACGTGTCTCCTAAGATATCAGCCTATTGTGTAAACTGATAGTTCAATTACCTTGTATCGAAATGAGAACGGCACTATACGTCCCAACAGCGATGTAGTCCGTTTAATACCAGTTGGTACAGATTTCTGTCGTCTAGGTAACTGACATCCGTGCAACAATATCTTAACTGAACCAAATCGACTGTTCTATGTTAGCAAAAGCAGAAGCACTCCTGTTTGTAAGTTAGGGCTTCTTTGATATACCTTAATAAGCTAAGGTCTCGTTCACCTGCCGATTGGCCTCACCTTGGCCGATTTATAATAATGATGTCACTGACCCATAACGGGCTGCCGTTTACAGCCAATCATGTAGCCACATATTGGAAATGGTAACAATTACCTAATTACTTATATTAAATTATCATGGACTATACGTTTTAAATCGATTATATTATGTCAAATTGTTAGGTTAGGTCTATTTTCAAAATTATCAAATTTGAATTAGTGTCCGACCAACAATTATGATTCCTATCATTTACCTATCATCATCTTTGATCAAAAATGTTTCAAGCAAACCGGCTACTACAAGCAGTACTATTACTACTGGCGCTACTAATGCTACTATGCAATACCACATTGTAGGAATAAGTTATCGTTATTACATAACGTGCAATGCAACATTCAGGATCAGTCATCCCTGTCTTTAGTTAATTTACAATCTCATTCTTCTTCTTGACTCTTCAAATTCCTATACGTTCTCATTAATAACCCTTCCGATGAACTACTACATTGGATAAAACCTCCAAAATAAACTTGTTAACGCGGTAATCATATTAATGTTATACGCATCCGATTGTGCGGCACGTTGACGGTGACGTACAATACTTTCGGCTCGAAGGTCTGCCGTGACGCACGCACTAAGATATGCACACGAAACGCGGAGATGGCACATTCCGCCTTCAGATCACCCGTAACCTGCACATCTTCCGCGTTTAACATAATATTTGCATCCCAAATCAGAGGGATTGCGGCAATGTCGGATTTTTTTTCGAGGTCGTTTATTATAAGGAAGCAGTTATGTTCGTGATAGCTAACTGCCAAATACGACTTGGAGAGACGCACATTTGCATTTACGATCTTTACTAAAGTAAATTGAAAGATTTCACTGTAAAAACAAATATTTTAATATATGTGTATAAGATAATAAAACTCTGGGCTACCACTACTGAACACTTTTTGAGTGATTATTGCTATTAACTCATATATATTTTCCTTCAATATTCACATATAATTAAAATATTATTATTACTTTGTGTTTATTCGAAATAGGTCATAATTATTTCACTAATAGAAAACTGCACGAAGTAATCCAAGAGTCAAATTCACCATTCACGGAAACCGCAGGGCACGAGAATATGGATAAAGTCGTTATGAATATGTGGTAACATCAATCACTGATATCAATATACAAGTTATAAATGACTCGGAAGCCATGTTCTGCAAATGTGCAATTCATGGTGATCGGTATTGGGGTATTTGGGACACGGATGGTTAGACACCCTCTTCTGCCGATATTGTATGTAGTTAACGAGCACAGAACTTGATTATGGACACTTTATTGTACTATTCGACAGCTCTGATCACTACGCTTGCTGGCAACACAGGCTGAAAGATGTTTTATCTGCAACTGAGTGTAGCGGCGGTGTACACACATCGGCCACTGTTTCATATTTACTGAGTGTGGTGTGTGTCCCTGTTTACGTAGCGTCATTCTCATGCGTATGGTCACAACGTAGACCTCATGGTATCCCTTCACCTCCAATTTTACTGTATAAAACGGTTAAGGTTAGATCTTTCGCATGCATACTATAGGAATGTAGATTACGAGTCACACATTGACCTGATTATGGCTAGGACCAGTCGATCCTCAAGAGCGACCATGGTTATTATAGTGTCAAGTAATTAATTTGTTGTATGACACAGGTAATAGTTATGAGTTACGTTACCCTAACGTAAGAAAGTCAGCTGGAGTTCATTGAACATCAATACAAATAATTTGAAGCTCAACAACTGCTTTCCGCTTTGTACCTTAACAAGCTTTTATTAGTAGATTCAATCATTAGAACGTTTATTATAATTAGAACTATGATTATCGCTAAAAATGTTAGTAGGTACGTTTGGTAGCTAAAAAAAGTATGGTTATAAAATGTAAATCCGACGGCAATAGAGCCGAACACTTTAAAAAAATAATGAGCTCCTCGACCTAAATAGAAGCATGTGTATAAATCTAAATACCTAATTAATAATTCTAATTACAACCAGTTTAATTGTAATTGGTTTGAACATTTTTAGTTCTAAACTCTTTGTACACGTTTGGTATAGATTAGAATTTTCCACTTCGTTTAATAGCAAGCGAAAAAGCAGCACTCCATCACAATATTATTGTAGTTTTTATGAATTGTACACAATTGCGACAATTTAGTATTTTTTCTTGAAATTTGACCCTCGATGTCAAAATTAGATGTCGTTCTCACAATAAATTGCTTTAAATAAAATACTATTCAAAAATCGAAGACAAAAAAAAATCAACCCTTCAAAATCCATTTGGTTGATTGTGTTTTTCGCCCTTTTTAATTCGATTATTAAGCAATCAAGAATACCGCAGGCGCGTCCCGTAGGTTAGAGATGTGAGGGTGAGTGGCGGCGGCGAGGGCGGGGTGTAGGAGAACGCAGAGAGGCTCGCGGGCCGGCCCTCCCGACATTCCCTCAGTGAGAGTCGCGAGGTTCGCACGCCTGCCACAACGCCAAGTTTGATTTACCGCGTGATATTTACGATTGTTCATTAAAATTTGTCAGTGCTAAGATGGTGTTGGCTGATTTCTTGACGGAGACCAGAAGGCGATGGTTAAAAGTAAGTTATCAACTTACTTTTGTTTTATCATTCAAGTAATTTCATGGTTTTTTATTTTATTTTGTGTGCCTTTGTTTTTACCTGGCAGTACTTTTTTGTGATATTTTGTAGTATGTCGACTTAGGTAAGTATCTTAGGTAGACTTAGGTACTCATTTAATTTGTATTTTTTTCGATAATTTTATTTATCTTACGTATCTACTATAATTTTGTCTTTCATTTAGAATTGATGCTTAAAATTTAGTCTTGTGTTCCTCATTATACCTACCCGTTTTAATGAAAAATAATATCTTGAATGATTACCTACTTATTAATTAATAAGTTAGGTAGTTTAATATCCCCTTATAGTAAACCGTGTGCGGGAAAATTTCCATTCATCGTTACTCATTCATTTATACATTATAAACATAATTGTAACCCTCAATTTGTCATTTTGTTTACGTTCTATACAATACGAAACTTTTCCTTGTTGATTCAATTATTATTTTCCCAGAAAATATAAAAAAAAGATATATACCATTTCAAATGGATATTAATTAAATGTATTCCTCACTAAACTATGTACTTTAAGCACCTATTTTGGGTAGATTCTTGAGTTCTTATGAAAGTAGGTAAAGCCTCACTACTTATGCGCGGAGGCCGAGAGGGAATCTCATCACGTCTTCAGCCACGTAACCACGCTTATCGGCGCTGATAGTGCGTTTTGTAAATAAACAATTACTCGCGCGCCCCGCGTCTGCCAAACGATGTTTGTTGCGCACGCGCCGATAAACTCGCGCCAGCCGCGCGACATACCGTACATGCCCGCGTAAACAATCTAGTTATGACTTTTATGAATTGTGATACTGACATGACATAAACATTATGCCTACTAATATACTCATAGCTGTGGTGTTAGCACACATGTCAAGACAAGACCACTGTCACGGATTGGCTCGGTCTCTCTCTGTCTAATTTCATACGAGAGAAAGAGATATAATCAACATATTCTGTGACATAAGTACTGGTATCAATGTTTACTCAAGACAATAGTTGTCTAGGTAATTATAATAATAATCAACCCCTTTAACCTAGCACTAGCCTCCCCTCCTCAATGCAGATTTCTGCGTGTAGGGGTCTACATTTAGTTAGTTTTAAATTTAATCTTGCATAAAATTAAATTTATATTCACTCTTGAAAACAAATGGAGTTTTATCCCAATTAAAGTAATACACCAGCGCTATACCTTTGATTAGAGTTGTTTGAGTTATCCTATGATTGACAGGGGAGCACCAGGTATTAAAGTTCATTCTAAGCGTGAACAGTACAGGAATCAAAGTGAAACGCACCAAAACAAATGCCATTACTAAAATCAACAACGTCTCTAGCTCTACAGATACTTATATCAACATTTTGTCCGTATCAAAGAGCACTATTTGTCCTAATGTCCCGTCAGCTCCTCACCAGCCCTTAGCTAATGGCGTGAAAAGCAATGGCCGAACAATGAGCCAAAGTGACAGTAATTAGTTGAAGAGATTATATTTCAATAGTTCTAGGTAGATGTCCTCTTTGTTATTTCTAATATGGTCTTTTGTTCGCGAAGTCTACTCTGTGCATAGGTGCTAAAATGAAATCTTTCCAAAATCTTTATTGGGGAAGATATTTTATTTTTAACTTGGAGTTAACTAATATTCAGAGTTGGGTGGACGGCTTCCAGGAATGTTATTTGTCAATCACAAATCTGAGTTTCAAAATAGCATTGAAATTAAACATTGGTATACTTACTTAATATGAGTTTTTGGGAAATTTTGATTATACATTTAGATAGAGCTCTTAGTAATAGTATGCTCTGTATCAGCTTATTATTTTAACTACCGAATATAGTAAACTGGACCGAGGATCATGCCCTTTTCACACCTGCACTCCGATCTAACCGGAACATAAATTATTTACAATCAAATTGCCCTAAATAATTAAAACGTTCATTGCACATCTAATCTAGTTCTATCAAATAAGAGGCGTTAGGTTCAAAGTTGAGTAGGCGAGTCGATTACATGCTAGCCACTCGGTCGCTATCTAGTGATTTATGCACCACTCTGCCGACCCACTATCTGCGTGTGAATGTACTGCGAACATTCGCGATTGTAATTAAGTGATAAAAGGAACAGTTCTGTTATTGTTGACTGAAATATATACGTTTAATTGGTATTTTTTAAAATTTAAAATTCTGTCTGTTTCTGGAAACTATTTTTTTTCTTGAGCTTAGCCCGGCTATATTCCTAGTTAGTAAAGAGAGATTAGAAATAAACATAGGTATTATATTGTTATTTCACGATTTTTGTAACAGGTATCGGAGGATGATACCTACTATAAGGCTTTTTGACAGTGTTTTTTAAATTTTATATAAGTAGGTAATTACATTCAATGTGATTTATTCCCTTTCAATCAAAATTGATTGTATCAAATTCTCGATTCAATGATTCGTAGACGATTGTCACGACGTGTCACATTTCTTTGAGAAAACCAATTGGATGATAACTTATTTTTATATAAATTATATTTCAAGGAATCCATACGAAGTTCGGGCGGCGCAATTTCTTTTTGTATGTAGTAAATATTACAACTTACATCTCACTGATTCAGGCTCCGTTGTTTTATTATATTTTATTTTATTTATAGGTGAGCGCGGGGATAAAAATTTGCTAGTAACTTAATGTGTGAGATAAGTTCGTATTTTTTTTATTATATACCAGATACATTCAACGTTTACTGTAAGTTACTTGGATGTATTCGTTTTCTAATGTACGTCATCATATTATTGTTAAAGTGCCTTTCTAATATTTTGTGACGCATTTTTATAAAATAGATAGATATAGATGTAGAATTTCCAAGACAAGCGTATAGTTTCAACAATAATTATTTTCCGTAAATATATTTGGCGAATCGTTCCTAATGTTTTATATGTTGGGTACAAAATCGTTTTTTTAAATTCTATTCAACAATTACAATAGTATGAAAAGGTCAAAATTCCAGTTTGAAGATTAAAGGTTGGGTTGGGCTATTTAATATGCTGTCTGGGTCGTCTATATTCGGGATTTATAGGTCTTTTCGAACAAAATCATTACTTTTAAAACATTTACGTTTTTTTACTGAGTAGCGTCTCCATAGACAGTGGGTTAAGAGGTAAAGTGGGATTCTCAACATATCTCAGCCTAATCTTTTGAGAATTCAAGGAATTTTGCTGTGATCGTAAAGTTTGATGCAAGTGGATTAGGACCGGATACGTTCTATATTCTAGAGCTCTACCTATGCGCATCCTCTAGACGTAGAGGGTGTGCTGCGTAGGCCTGGCCGATACTCCGATACTTATTGTAGCCAAGATTACCAAGAATGCGTTCTCGAAATATCCGCCAAACGATATATATTCCGAAAACCCTACAAATATTTAAATACAGTAACATTAAAAACGGTATGTCAATAACTGTAGTCACACATGGGTCGGACAGGTGCGCAGGCGCCGATGACCCGCCCTGTTCCCACGGAGCCACTTGTGACTTGTGGGTGCTAATGTCACCCCACACGCGACCACTTCACTGAAAGCTTTTGTGTAACCATGGCAAATTGCAGTTAAACTTTTTAGAATAGTTTAATGACAATTTAATTAATTACATTTAAAAAAATCATAATGTAGAAATATAGGATCTCCGAGTAGTTAGAAAGAATGTTGGGAGTAGACCAATACTCTAGTGAATAAAGTTTTGACACTAGCATTTTTAAATAACAATATTATTTATCTATACAGGGTGTATCAGAAGTCCGAAATAATATTTTAGGTACATATACGGTGGCCAAGTATGCATGTAGATGCATAGTGAAGGTAGATCATATCTAACTATCATAGTTTTTGAGTTACAGACCTTTGAATATTTGTCACAGGTAACGTGTTCTGGCCGTTGGGCACATCCAGAAGCCTATTCAACAGTGCAAAGTTCATCAACGAAAAGCGACTTCTAATATTCAAAAAACAAAACTTGAAAATTTCGCATAAGACTCGAGATATTTAATATTTTTAAAATTGGAGACGAAAATAAATTTGCAAATTGAAAAAAAATTATACCGTTCCGTTGTATATTGGATACTCGTGCAAACGGCCAAGTATTATTTCGGACTTCTGAAACATCGGTATGCAAATAACTGTAGACAGTGCGAGGATGTGCCCGGGCGCATCAAGCCGCGTTCCCACGGGCGCCGCTGCTGCCCCTATCGTGTTATTCGCACGTGTGCACTCATCCGGAAATGTAATTACTGCTGTCCGAATGTGCGAGCTAGGTCAGTGAGCGAGTTAAATGTCATCGTATGCTATGAAGCCGCGTGGTTGGATTACGTCTTGTCCCCTCGGCTGCCTGCCATTTAGGCACTAATCCAATTTTTAATGCATCATATATATGTTAGTTAGACAATAGCTAGATGTTATAAGATATATTTCCAGAAAAGTGTTTAATAATATATTGTAAAGTTAAAAGCTTGTAGAAGAAATTCGATTTCTTATATTCATGTAAACGGTTATAACAAGAAGGTATACAATAAATTTCCAAACAATAAAAATTACTGCCATAGTAAGTTCCCAATAAAAAAAAATTACATGCCAGGTTATGCAGAACGATAAAACATATTATTATTTTCTTATAGATTGTTTATATTATAATATATTTTAATTAAGTACTGATACAAAACTTGAAATATGTTGTCGAAATCTCATCGACCGAATTATATTAAAGTCGTACTTGTAAGCTCATTTGCAAAATGACGTCAAAAGCGTTCCGAATATTGGAAAACACGTTTGAATTAAAAACAAGATGGCTTAGATAGCGCCAATAATAATAGCTACAAAAACGTATTGACTGGTTGACAAGAACAACACCACGGAGTAATGGATTAGGTAGACCACAAAACCAAATCACTTTTTAAAGACATCCAAGCGTACAATTAGCAACTAGTGATAAGAGGGTGGAATGTCTTGTAAAACATTCAATAGATAGTTGTTAGTGTCACGCTATAATTAACAGCACACGATATTGCGTGAAATCAAATTAAATTCCACTCAAATTTAATTAGTGGCTATCTTTGCTCTTCAGTGCCATTCAAATTGTTTCGTCAACAGCGTGATATCAGTCCTACCGCTGTCAGACCAACAGGCTCTCTCATACACCAGGCTGTATATTACCTTGCACACGCCGGCTATCATGGCCGAATGCCCTAATTTACTTATCTGATACGCCGCGGGTCTGCGCCCAGTGATGTACCTGCCTATTAATAGATACTGTATTGCGTAGGCTCGGTTCGTGATTTCGCAATAATTAGTTTGAGTTTTTGTGAAGTTTCTTAGGCAAGTATAGGTATATTTTATATTTATGTCCTTCCACTTTTTAGTAGATATTTTAATTGAGATAGAATAAATAATAAACGAAAAGGTAGATAGTCAGCATCCACATATGCGTCATGCGGACTGCGTTAGGCAGGTGATCTCCGTGAAAGCATTAATGGCCTGCGAATTTCCTATGATCCGTCCCTGACATTTGCCAGGGAAATGATGATGCAGAATTAGTCAAATAAGGGCGCTACATACTCGGCCGCGTATTTTTTATTTATCATTTATATGGGTTATAAGCATGGTATAATGATGATGATGGGTTATGGGCATGGTATAATGATGAAAAGGGTTGGGTTCGATTTTTTCCGAAGAGGAATGACAGAGTAAGGCTGGTCGTTATTTACTCTGCAGGTTGTGTATAATAGGATTGGTATTAGAATAATCTTCAGCATAAGTACAAAAATTACTACATGTATTCATGGTGATGATTTCACTTCCCAATTTGTAATTTACCTAGACATCCCAATAAGTCCTCGACCCCATTACTACTAATAATTTGGCAATCACCTAGCGATTACAGTTGTTTTATTTATACGCTAATATTCTTGGAGGTTGAATCTATCTTGTGGGAAATGGGGTCATAGCTTGATCAATAGTGAAGCTCACAGGATCAACTATGGTAATTAATAGCTTAGATACATCGTGAATCAAATAATTTTGATTGAAATGATTATTTTGAGATTATTACTTATCAATAATATAACGGTTCAGCATGATGAATACTTTATGCTGCTAATATTCGAAAGGGCGCAATTAACAATTTAAACTATTGCCTTCCTTCAAACCTTTCGCTTAACAAATTAGAAGACAGGATGAATAATTCAATAACGGCTCGTCATTATTCGAGCACAATGAAGGTGGTGATTATGTTTTGTGTAATGGATGTTAAGGCAATTAATTGTCACGCTAAGAAATACCAAATAAAGAAATTAGTTTTTGGCCTTGTGAATGCGTGGGTAGCCAGACATTTGAGAGATTGGTAAAATTACCCTCACATTGTCACAGTGTCCATGTGTCTACCGATTTTCTCAATCCCTATCCATATAAGATGACCATATGACTCTTTTATTACCAATAACTTATATACATTTTCTTTTTTACAGGCCTTCAAACTTTTCAAGCGGAATAAGAGCCACAAAAACACAAGGAACCGCATATCACCTGCGCTGGTTCGCTCCCCGTCCTATAGCGGAACCGTCGACGCGCGCCCCGAGATAGACATCCAACGCTTCTGCGCCTGCCGCGCTTCGCTACCACCCCTGCAAATAAACGACGCGTATGACACCTCCTACAATAGCTACAACAGCTACAACAGCTCGAGAATCGACAGCCTGGAAAGTTACGGGACTAACGAATCCAACAGATCGGATTCCGCTTACGATTCGGCCAGATCGAGTCCAGATCAAGGCAGAGTCTGCTACGCCACTGTGACGTACTTCAACGTTAACGACAGTGAAGACAGCAGCAGCATCCGGACGGAGTACACCCTCCTAGATGACTCTGAGGTGAGAGATGATGACCTGGACGAGGATGAGAGAACACAGAACATGATCAATGAGAGCATCGAGCTGGTTAGCACCTTATGAACGGGCTAACGCGTCCGATACTCTAAGCTTAGGTTACATTTGATGAAACGTGTGTGATATTGGATGGGTCGCTCATTTATTATTATATTTCTCCGTTAAGTGTATTTCGATTTTATCTTGATCTATTTTTGTAATGTACTTAAACTACAGTTACATCTACAGTTACAAGTGTTTGTTATTTCCGTTTGGTCTATTTAAAGGGTACGCAGTTGAATCTTGTTTTCTTCAATCTAAATGTGAACTAGAAAATGAAAATATAATTTTATTGACTAGAGTTATTGAGGTATGGATCAGCTGTGGTCTTGAGTGTGGCAGTTGTATTGATGTTACTATAAAATCTACAACTCGATAAAAGAAACTTGAATATAATTTGCTTGTTTAACTGCCTTAGCATTTATTTGAGATTATGTAAATATTAGTCTATAATTTGTTTAGTATAATTAATTATATGCTACTAGTGCTGATCTTGTTGCCAAACAAAGACAGCCATATTGTGTGCGGTCGTGGTCTGTCAACAACAATTGGAGTCACTATACCTGTCAAGACATTCCGTTCTCAGCAGATGCGATTCTTTCGTAAATTTAAACAGTCCTCTTACCACCAGCTATTTTGTAAGTATTGTTTTTTTTTAAATGTAATATCACTTTAATTCACTTTCTACAAAAAAATTAAAAAAACCGTTGGAAATATTGTCACGACGTCTAACAAAGTGACCGCACAATAATTGATTTGTTTCATGCTAATTACCAAAGTATATGTGATATAAGTGTGTCTATGTGTGTATGTATACTATTAGATTTATGTATAGTATAATATGTCTGTTGATCTCATTCCTGTAGATTTTAGTGCGTCATAGGTTTATAATCGCCATGATAGATAGTTATCTACCATTTAAATATTAACCGGTTTTTATCAACTATTGACGCACAAGTGTGTTATGTGTGATTACATTTTCATAAATTAGAATAAATAAATAATTACTTTTTATAACCGATCGTGCTATTTTTTGCGTATGAATTCCTATTTGTCAAATTTGCATCTTTGACGTCAGTTTTGGCCTATATTTAAGGTGGTTGTAGCTCTTATCAAAGGTCGAACAATTCCATACCTAAGTACATCTTTCATAGCTATAATATTACGACGCCTAAGCGTAGGTAGGTAAACTTTCTTAACAATACATTTATATCAGGTTTTCAGAAGAGAGCTAAGTTGTTCGACATCTCTATAAATAAATAAAGAGTTACCAAGTAAATAAGTACACATAATTTGCGAATAAGAAATAAGGTATAAGCTACAAAGGTAGCAATACTGAAGTAGGTACGGGGTAGATGGGGAGGGCGTCACGAGCGGCCAGTAAGGACGAGTCGACGAAGGCACATCGTGTAGGACCCTCCGACACCCTTATCGAGTCAGCCGGCAAACACTCGAGGCAGCGGCCGTGGCGGCGGAGGAAGACAACTATACCTACTAGTAAACAGAAGTGAAGTAGCTGTTGGGAAATCTGAAAGAGATAAGATCTGTCTGCCTCTTTGGCTCTAAGCGTGTTAAAAAGAAATAATTTTGGATTCATTGCACTTACCGCTTATTTTGGGTTCATGAACTGTTATTGTGTGGGGCTTGGTTTATGTATAATCGCAAAATATTTTTCAAAACACTTCACACCGCCAAATCTCTTAACAATTACCGATAGATGTACAAAACCATTGAAAGAACATTTAAAAATCAAGTCAAACCGGTAACCAGTCAATTACATACATTTACTGAACACAGTGTTCCGATACAATGGGGTATAGGGCTCGCACAAAGGGCGCCGCTACCGCTACATAATAGGAGAGCAAACAAGTTCCATCCGATCTCTTTAATGGCAGTATTGGGTTGCCGAATGTGGAAACAGCACTGGGTGACGTCACGGGTGAAAGCTACATTGAAAAAAAAATAGCTGAGGTTGTTAATTAGAAAGCACGCTATAATAAAATTGCCGTCTCGTGAGATCTTTAAAGGCCGAATAAGTTTCCGAAACACCCACACGTGACCAACATTCGGGGAAGAAATCCAATTAAGAAATTATGCGGGAAGCCGAACAATTTTGAAGTTATGCGACAAAGCTGTTGTTCGCGCAGCGTAGGTACTGCGATATGGCGGCTTCTTTGACGAACTCAAAATGTAGAGCACATACTTATTTAAAAGTAGGTACCTACCGAATTATTAGTTAAACTAAGCTAAGCGTAAATAAATAATTGGTCTCGCAACGCGCCGCCAATTATTTGTGTTGCTAATGTTGCTAAGCTTTGATATTATTAGTCTCCGGTTTTTTGGAAGACAAGTTTCTGATGAAAATTACTTATAATAACCGATCTACCTAGGAGTTGGGTCGTACATTCCAGACACTAACTGATATCGTATTGTAGCTTTAACAGTAATAAACTAAGAATAGTTTAAAAAAAATCATAAAAGCTCTGTAAACATCTGTGACTAAGTTTTTACCCAGACAGCATAAAAAAATTCAAATAAAGAACGCAAAATAATGACGCGCGAAAGTGAAACGGAAAAAATATTGTTATCAATCTTGCCCCCAAATTTAGTTTAAAAATCGAATCACCTACAATGACTTCTTACAGTACTAAAATAGTTTACAACACCAATGTAAACGAAATGTAAACAGATCATATTTTCTACAAAATTGAGGGTATATTATTATTTTTTCAGGCAGCCCTATTTTTGTCTATGTCATGAAAAAAGTTAGTTGTCAGTGTGCGCGTGGTCTGGGTGTATTCTTTGTAGTGCCTGTGTTTATTTATAAATGATACATTGAAAAGTGTTTGTGATACCTAGTGAGAGTGGTCCCTTATGCGTGTGGTGAGGTGAGTCCGTGGCGGGCTCAAAGTACCTATTGTTTATTTTCCTCTAACCTCATAGTTATAATATTGCTAAATCCGTAACAGTGTTTACAAAATATAATCCTTAAATACTGGACTAGTATTGTAAAGTAACCTGAATTACCAGTTATGGGATTGTAACCGCTAGTTAACGGGGATGGACATGATGTGGACATGCTATTGGAGAGAATATTGATCTGTTGTTGTTTACATTTTATAACATCGCGAGTTGTAAGTATTATGGTATCAGCAAAACGACCGCAGCAATTAAACGTACTAAGTATTTGAATCCGTTGGCGACAGTCTTTGGCTCAACGCTTGAAACTAGAAACTTATTATAATTGTATGTAGGGGTTTAGGCGTGGCCCGCCTCACCTTTTAATTGTGACGTCAATGGATACTTTTTAGGGTTCCGTACCCAAAGGGTAAAACGGGAACCCTATTACTGAGACTTCGCTGTCCGTCCGTCTGTCACCAGTCTGTATCTCATGAACCGTGATAGCTAGAGACTTGAAATTTTCACAGATGATGTATTTCTACTAAACAAATACTAAAAAACAGAATAAAATAAATATTTAAGGGGGCTCCCATACAATAAACGTGATTTTTTTTTGCCGTTTTTATAGATAATGGTACGGAACCCTTCGCGCGCGGGTCCGACTCGCACTTGGCCGGTTTTTTTTAAATCTATGATTTAAGAAAGAACAATTGTCTATGCAAAATAATTGTAATACAAATTAAAAAAAACTAGGTTTCATATATTTTACTTACTTAAATCTATGATTGTACACGGTAAGTGCCACAACCGAGCAACCTGAGGCTCAAACATGCCAAAGCATAGTAGGTACCTTGCTTGCGTTACTACGTCACAAGCCTACAGACTCAATATAATTTCATCAGCATTGCAAAGTTGAAGTTGGTCATAAATAAAAGGCCTTCTGCTGTCTATTGAAGTCATCGAACGGTATTCAATGAAGCCCAAGTCGCGCCCCTTCCTGATCGCTTTGATTATTTCCCTTAGTCCTCTACCGCCCACACCAGGGAGAGCTCATAAAGGCAACGACCGAAACAAAAATTTAACTTAGGAAACGTGAAGTTTTTGTCACTATTGTTTAAAATACCGCTTACATCTATTACAAAATATTTACAATTCAAAGTATAAATTATAAATTTAACAAAGTATACATTTAAACGAAGTTAAAACTAGAAATGGATTGGATTTAAAGAATTTTATTTTTTTATCTTATAAGAACAGAGTTCACTTAATAAGATTAAAAACTATTACATTGTAGGTTAGTAGCTTATTGTGCTAGTGTTAATTGTTGGTGGACGTACCAGCGAAAGTGTCAAGAGTGTTAGTGTGTTAGATGTTGTAACAACTTTCGTTTAAATTGGCTTAGGGTAGTACATTCTTTAAATAAAAATTTAAAATGTGTAAAAAAAATATTTCAAGCGGAAGCGTACCTACCCAAGACGCTCGCTGCATTCCCTGGATAGCTAAAGTGATTGCAGGTTAGCTTTTGATATTTTGACAGTTTAGCTATAATTTATTGTTTTCTTATATTTACGCGAATACTATACATTGAAATAAAACTATTTTACGGATTTTATCGCGTTTATTTACTATTTTATTTTCCCGACGTTTCGGCTGCTTTACAGCAACCATGGTCACGGGGGGACTGAGGTGTTAGACGTCCTGATGTCATAGTTAATAACTGGGTACCCTCATATTTAGTTGTTGTCTGCGGTCCGATCCACGCAGAAAGTGCTCACAGTGTCTTGAGGTTTTGCAATGGTACGCTCGGGAAAATAAAATAGTAAATAAACGCGATAAAATCCGTAAAATAGTTTTATTTCAATGTTTAGCTATAATTTTTAACTTAGTTCGGTAGGCATATGTTCTTACCCCTTTGTAACGTTTCAAATGTTTTACAGACCCAATAGTGTAAAACAACTGTTGTTATTGTTAGGATCATTTGGTATTAGGTCGTTTCGCTTGCGTCTACTCGCATGGTTTAAAAACCCGTGTGTATTTGCTAAAATATCCTTCTAACACGAAACGAAAATGACTCGTATTGCACTACATTTACCTGTTTCAAATCAATTGAATCGTGTGCGTAGTCACGTAACGGCTCCCGGGGGACGAGCAGACCAATACTTACGTTATCTGTGACGCGTGGAAGCTAAAGAACAATTATCTTCTCATTAGTACTGTACACGCACGTAGACCTAATAATTATTAGTATAATCATATGTAATAAGTAATGGTTTATCAACCTTTGAATAGCAAATATAGCGCCACCAATAGATGGTATACCCTGGCAACCGGGAGGTTTCGGGTTCCATATCTTCCCTGGTTATTAAACTATTGACGCGAGGTCACTCTTTTTTTAGAGGGGTAACCGTCTGGTTAGACGGTTACCGTCTGGTTAGGGCAGGCTTTTGCCCAGGAGTGGGACACGTAAAGGCTAGTAAAAAAAACCGTCTGGTTAGACTACTAAACTTGTAATGTACCTTACATTGCCAGTAATTGAATAAAATACAATGATATACCTACAGATATAAAACGCGTCATGTTTTTTTGGCTGTAATTTTTTTAGTTTTTTCGTATTATTATAAGGTGATAATATTTGCAAATATTCAACTGTTATAGACACTACAAATCGGAAAAAAAAATTAACAAAAAACAACCAACTTCAAAAACCTAGGTGCACTAAAAAGCTGCAAATAACCTTACAATTAATTACATTCGGAGTCGGTGCCAATTCATGTGTGTATTTACCTAGTCTGAAGTAGATTGGCACCTACTTCAAATGTAATAAATTATAAGGTTATTTGTAGCTTTTTAGTGCTCCTAGGTTTTGGAAGTCGGTTTTTGGTTTTTTTAATCACATATAAAGTCAAGATTCTACCGGGAGCAGTCTTGTCAGCCAAGACAGTAGTAGTAAGACTAGTAAGTCCACACTAGAATCCTTTCACTAATTTGAGTAATATAATAGTATGTTATGTCACAGTTCTCTATGTTTTGCCGAAACTAGAAGTTACTGTAACGTCAAATTAGAAGTCTCGGCTTTACGTAATACCATATAGGCTATAAACCTAATTATACTCAGTTCCTTCTAATTAATGTTCAGCCCAATTCCAGGAAATGTATTGTGTTAATTGAAATTGTAATCTAGTTACGTTTATTATTAAGGTACATAATCCTTGTTCCTAGCATTCCACAGATATAGCTATCATTGCTACATTATGATCATTCAGATATAATATAATCTAACTACATCTTTTATCACCGGCGGATCTCGCGATCCCTATTATCTCTCCCACGCTGGCCATAATTGAGTTTGAAGAAAACATTTTGTTTTGACAAAATTCGCTCAAAAGATAGTTCGTCGACCTATTTGTTAAGAGTCAACAACTTACAACAAAGTATAATGTTATTTATGAATAAACGACTTCACAACTATTCCCATCAATTCAAGTTAGATTGAAGGGTGTTAGAATAAAATTAATCGTTAAGCGGCGGGTAGTGAACTTAGAGCTTCTATCACTTTGAGGCACAGAGTGGCATCCAGGGGAATTATTTATTGCGCCTAGACTTAAGACATTTGATTTGAGCTTTAACCAAACAAAAATAAAAATATTACCTGTCATGTCAAAGTATAGCGAGTGTTGCCTTACTAACGTATTCTTATTTTATCATTATTAATAAAAGCAGCTCTAACGTCAACACACTGTAGCTATCTATATATCTACCTGTATATTTGAAGAAAGTTATGGAGTTTTAATAATTTGCTTGAGTTTCTTGTCAGATTTTCATTTCGATCCGATAGTAAAATAGTAAATAAACGCGATAAAATCCGTAAAATAGTTGTATTTCAATGTTTAGTTATAATTTTTAACTTAGTTCGGTAGGCATATGTTCTTATTTATATAGACAAGAAATATGTTCTTATATGTTCTTATTCATACCTAAGAAAAAATAACAACTTGAGAATTTTTAAGTGTCCGTAGGCTTATGCAAAATAAATAATTTTTCTTTGACTTTACTTGCGTTAAGTCATTAAAGAAATCGAATTACGTTGTAACTATTATGATGAACCTCGTATACTATTATGAGTCGGTACATCAAACCGGAACACATCGCCGCGTCTAAACAATCGGCTAAAAAAATAATCCACCATAAATTACGTGCATCCCACACGTACTTCCTAAAAAAATGACGACACACGGCGAACACGAGAACTGAAAAAAACTGGACGTTTTTGCACCCTCTCTTCCTACGGAAGTAATACGCGCGACAGGGACAGACATAATCAATCCGATGCGTGCGAGTGGGACAGAAGTCGTGGGAACCATAGGGGTGGCGATATCCCATACAATCATTGAGGTGGGACGTATTGAATGTGTTCCGTTTGACCCTCAGTGCGAGCTGCCCGCGCCCCCACTAGCGGGGCAGACGAGACACTTTAATGGAAACGTCTAAAATGTATATTTATTTGTAACTTTTTTATTTTTGTAAGAATATATGCTTACCTACATGACGTCCAATATGCTATTCGCTATGAAATCTATGAATAAGTTTCTTAAAGATGATCAATTATGTATTTAATTTATTTTACCAAATACTTAAAACATTCAAAACTTGTCTGCTTCTTGACAAATGTAAGATAAATGTCAAAATCGTGTGGGATCTAGTAGTTGCTCGTCTGCACCCCACTCATTTTCAACCAGCAGGGACACCTGTGAGATGGTTATCGCTTAATTCAAATTGTACGCCAAACGGCAAGCTCGTTACACTTACTTACTACTTATAAATGCAGTTAAACAGGTGTGGATAAACCGTGGAAAGTAAAAACGTTAGAATTTGAAAAATAATTTAATTTCTGTTTGCAGCCGCGACGGGCTCCGATATTTACATGATTATGTACACGTGTATTGTTGCACGGAGGCTCGAGATCGATTATAATATAATAATGACAATTATTTACACGAACATTGTAGAGTAGTTACGTTTACATATTATTGTGTACATCGTGTATTCTACACAAGACCACAGCCAGTTGTGACAAGATAAAATTGTGAGTTGTCAGTTTTTTCTCTTCATCTCGAAGAAATTACGAAAGTAAGAGAATAATAATAATAATAATAATCATCACAGACAGGACTATTGTAGCCAATAAGCCTGATATTGTGCTGATAGATCGCCAAGAGCGCCGTGCAATGATTGTCGATATCACTGTCCCCCATGACGAGAATCTCGTGAAGGCCGAGAAAGATAAAGAAAGCAAGTATCTTGATCTGGCTCACGAGGTTGTCGACATGTGGGACATTGATGCGGCAATCATTGTACCGATAGTCGTTTCCGCCCATGGCTTATTAGCCAAGAGCCTCGACAAACACCTAAAGAGGCTCGCGTTAGGCAGCTGGATCAAGGGACAGATTCAGGAGGCAGTACTTCTGGAGATGGCGCGCATTGTGAGGAAGTTCCTCTCTCTGGAGCCCTAACCACTGGTAACTAGGACCCTGTTCCAGATGCCGGTGGGGAACTGTTTTTTATATTTTGAAATGTATTCTTTTATATATATATTTAAAAATGTAATTTATAAGAAAGATAAGAAATAAAGGAATAATAATAATAATCGGTGCGATATAATACGTGACGTAAGTTTTGTCTTGAAGCTCACGCTAGCCGTGGCTATGCAAGTAAAATCGACGTATCTTTTCTGACTCTCAAACTCTGTCGTTAGAGAGGCCAAGTTTATAAACACAATCACTACAATTAATTTTGAAACGTATGAGTGTAACAAAGCGACTCTGTTACGTACCTACTCTAGGCTATTTTTATTTAATATCGGTACTTTCACAACCATGTCCCTATATTATGTTATTTTCATATAAATTCTTTTTATTATTACGTCGAGAACCTTTGAGCGCTCACATCAAAGCCGAGAGCGGCGCGCAAGGGCCCATGTATTAAAGCTTATTTTTTGGTCCACATCTATAGACGTATAAAATGTGTAACTTATAATAAAAATGACTCAATAGACTTACAAAATATAATATAACTATCACACAATCTATAAAATATGATTTTATATAGTAACTATCTATACAACAGTACAGTATAAGCACCCCGACCATGACTTTAAGCAATCTGTTTCTCGCATAGGTAGGTAATGTGTAGAGTAGCAGACAATTAAATTAATTAAAAACTACGTTTCAAAGTACAAGTTCATTAACTTCATGTTCAGGGTCGTCTCCAAAAATATAATTTAGATATATTTAAACTCTGAGATCGTCGCAACAGCGGCCGCTGCTCATCGCTCTGGAAAATTGACTCAAGTGAAGCATCGCCCTCCTCAAAATGCCTTGTTTTCGACCAGTTGACGTAATGGCCCTTGTTAATTTCGACACGCCCGTGTTTTTTTGAAAATTGATATGAATATTGTGACTATTCGCAATAGTACATACAGTAAACTAAAGGATAATTTAGATGTAGTTTGACTGTAGTTCGTACTATTCATGATCATACATAACCCCAGACGAGATAGCTCTTACATATTATACTCTACGATAAACAGCCTAACATATAGACGAGTAGGTATACAATTTTATAAATGTCTGAACCACACTTCACTTGCTTCAGAATTCCATCACCGAACAACAAGCCGAATAACGTCTACACTTAATACGCTAACTCCGCACCCCAAGGTCTATAAGGTTTTGAACTGTTCTGCGAGTACTGGTGATGAGGCGGATGATGAGGGTATGGCGCGGGGTAGTGCGGGACCGGCGGGGCGGGGTGCGGGCCCGGCGGGGCGGGCGGCCCCGGCGGGGCGGGAGGGTAATGTGGGTAACTCGGGGCTGCAGTCAAAGGCGCCGCTATCGCCGTGGGAATGGTTACAGTGGTGGATGTCGTCGTGCTGGGTACGTCCTGCCGATGACCCAGCTCCGTGTAGCCGTGCTGCTGGACCGGCGTCGTGGGGTATTGAGGGTATCCCCAGTTGGCGGACTTGGCCGCGAGCTCCCGTTGAGCCGCGAAGCATTGCAAGTGGCTCATGAGCCGGAGCCGCAGGGGGTCTTGGATGTCGAGACCCTCGCAGCTGACGAGGTACCGCGCGACTTCCGCGGCGCACTCTCGGAAGCCGATGCTGTGGTAGTCCATGGCGTATCTCTGTGGGTCGTATGCGAATGTATCGAGACCTGGAAAGAGAGGAGAGAGAGTTTAGTTATAATTGTAATAGAAATTAATATGTGGTTATTTTTTAACTAAATATATAGGATCATTGTTGCCTCTATTATTGATTGAAAGTACAACGAAATGTTCTTGTTGACTTCTAAAGGACCCCCTTCGTATTGAAAGATAAACCTAAGCTGAGTATTGGTACTTATCTGTACAGTGAAGTATCTATGTATAGTTAGTTATGAATAACTTTATAAATTCTGCATAAAATAATTACAAAAAGCCTACCCAACAAGGTACAGTCCAAAATAATCTCAAACCTGCAAAAGGCTTAGTCCTATTTATATAGACATAATGTACATCGCAATGTTGACTTAAGAATTTAAGCCCCTGATCTGAAGTGAAACGCGGCATGTTTACATTGAATAATTAACAGCTCATCAGCAGCGGCGTTATTACTTAAAATTGCGATTGTAAGAGAATTGCTAATTAATAATAAGGTCTGAATATCTATAGCATAAGTTTGCGAGTACAAATTTCATTTGCTGGATGAGTTATAGAAAAACAAGTTAAAATTCTACATTCTGAACAATATAATTTCGTTTTATTTTTATCGCAATAATAATTATCTGCTAGTCATTCGACACTGTCCAGATGTTTAACAGAATTTACGTATCAATGAATCCGGCAATTCGAGAAAACAAAAACTACTTCTTCTATTCAGAAACCAACCCTCGATTTTAGCCCTTTAGAAAGAGACAAGTAATATTCCTGTACATAAATGGGAAAAGGATAGAAAATAGTGACCTTTGTAACGGGAACGCCAAGTTTCCGGACGTCTTCCGAAAGGGTGAACGAAAACAAATACAAAATGATCTACTACGTCGTGGTGTGTGTTCGAAAGAGCTTTATACAAAAAGATCGTTCATTGATGAGTCAGGGGTCTCGCTATTCTGGTCTACTCACTGGGCCACCGGGTTAAAGGAAGGGTGAAAGGAAGCAAGTACAACTTTTTATTATTACGGAACGAGCGCTTCTTTAGTTGTTTCTGGAGAAGTTTTGGATTTTTTATTTTGGTTTGCGAACGTATTTGATTTTATTATTCCAACATATTGACAATTTCAATTCAATGTTAATCTCATAGTAACAAATTTTTTTAAATCGCAATTGGCTGATTGATTTTCAATCTAGTTTTTTTTATTACCAAAGCATCAGTAATGTTTTTGTTGTAGCCTACAGCTGTGGCTTGTTTGTTAATTGGACGGGGCCGGAGTAGGCCAGGGAGGTTAAAGGTTTTTTCGCTCATTACGCGAAATGAGGGCCAGATTGTGAATGCCATGCCTTGACGCCCGCTATCTAGCTGCCAACTAAGAATAAGAACAATTTATTTTTCCAAGCGTAAATGGTTTTAGGCAGGCAGGTTAGGTAGGTATTCTAAAGATATTTCGGAGGGTATATTTATTAAATAAAAAATTGTAGGTAGTTATTTTTTCTAAAGGCTACCGACGAATGATTTTAAATTGTGTTATTTATGGAAACCAGAGGCAACCATTTTTGTAAGAATAAAATGTACTCGTAAGTAGACAAAAGATATAAATATTATTAGACCAGATTCTAAGATAGATACGTTCTAAGTACAGAAGACCGAGTTTTAAAAATCTTTTGTCTAACAACCTAATTTGTGTGTTTTAACCCACTTTCTAACATTACGTAGCATCATTTTTAGCTCCACAAAGAATTGTCCTATTTTTTCCAATCTCAAAGGCACATTATAATTGCGTTCGCTTCCTTCCGTCCCGCAGTCGCCGGGTTAAGTCTATGTTATCTGGTTTTTTGTACCACAGGTGGGACAACCCTTCAACTGGTACGCTTCCGTGCGTCTGTCACGGGGCACAATACACGCGTGATTTGGGTACGCGAATGTAGATTAGGAAGTTTTTTTAGTTTGTTCTTGTAAGTAATTAATGGGCCAGTGGTTTTTTAAAATTATTTTTTTACTCTACATCCAGTAAGTATTATTTCTTGTTTAGAAAACTCAGCTTTTATAAATATAGATATATTTATAAAATCATCCGCTCATGGATCGTTCTTTTTAAACCACCTAAACGGTTTATATACGTCGCTATCATTCCCTTATTCAGCAGTCAGCACGCATGATAATCACAGCCATAAGCTGTTAATTCCCGAGTCGAGGGGGAGAGGGACAAGGGAGGGCACGTTGGGACTCGGCTGGCCAGCGGGTTCCCACGACACATCACACCCCCCCAGCTCTGTGCAAATATTAACTGATAAGCGATATGTGGCTAATCATTTGTGTTTGTGAATTGTTTTAGTGAACTCAATGTATTGAAGAAACTAAGGGTTTTGCACGATTTTTTTTATCTGATTATTTTTTACCGTAGGTACCTGCCATGGGTACATAGACAAAAAAATATTTTATAAGAATATAAGTGATTATTTGTTATATTATTTGTTAAATTCTAAAAGCTATCTAACTTCATCAAATAACATTAGGCCCAAACCACACAATACACGACAGTGACCAAACACCGAAGGCGGGGCCTGCGCAGCTATCGCTTACACGCTACGGACACACACCTGGCGCTAACAAAAGAACAACATCAGGAAGCGATACTCGCTAAGTGGCTGGTCTATTTTTTGTTTCTTTCGCACTTGGTATGAAGAAAGGGAGAGTTATAGATTGATATCGATATGCTTTTTTTAAGTAAATAGTAATGAAGCGAGAGTAGAACCTTAAGGGTGGCTTTAAGCCAGCTGTGGTCAAGGTAACTGCACTTCTTTAACGTTACTCAAATTCAATACCATGAATGTTTCAAAAGTATTTACAATTATCTAAGCATTGTTCCAATTTTAAAAAAAACGTTACGTTTCTGCAACCGACGTTGACATTTAGCTGCCCGGAAGTGGCGTCAGACCAGCACGGATGTGGTGCATGTCCATTCCCTGGTATCTGAGCACACGCGAGGAGTCGAGGAACTCGGGAATTGTTTTCAACTGTTTAGCGACCGCAAATTGATTCGTGGATGACCGCAGAGAAAGAGGTACTTTGACGTCACTGTGACAGCGGGGCCTTGACGGAAATAATTATATTAGGTTTAAATAATTGATGAGATCCGCTATCTAACATATTTATCTTCAAAATGGCAACGTTAATCCTACACAAAATATATATATTTATTCTTTAGATTAGAGCTTATTCTTTAAATTAGAGCTCTGATTTATTTTTTTATGTTTTAAGTAGGTATGTTACAAAAGGTCACGCGAGCCAGCGTATCTAGTCTAATCTTGGGAAATATTTTAAAATATTCTATCTTTGAAACAAAATATTTTTTATATTGGAACGAGTGGACTTCTTAAATATTAGGTAACCGCATTTTAATCCTCCATTGAGATTTGAAGCCCGCATCGCCACGCTGGGACGCGTGGTGCAAAAAAATGTGGGGTGTTGGGGGCTGTCCACCTGTCGCGACCCGGAAGCCAGACGTGGGAACACGGAACACGGCCGACCGTGATAGTATGCGTGATAGCGTCGGGATGATCCGGGCTGATGTTATTATATTTTTTCGTTCAAATTTAAAGCGATAGAACTAGGCCGGTCACACGCTTACCAGAGTTGGTTCTGTGAGTCAAAATGTACAGTGATAGGTATCTACCCATGATTCGTCGAGTCTAGTGAAACTTGTCTACTATGTCTCAAACCCGCATCGAAAATATTAGATCAATAACAACACGAAAGATGTTTAATAATAAGCTGTTATTGAAAGAAGAAATAAGAAAGAAAAAAAAGAATACTTAAAGAAATTAACAATTTACAATTAAATCGGACACGTAAAAAGCTCACAAAGGACAGGAAACGCAAGCGGAATGGCGGAAGATTTTACTTTTTCAACTGTGTTCGCGAAGCACCGTTATCCCGGATCTTTTATTAATTTGAAACGGAAACCAACCTCGCAAAACTGTCTAAGGTTTGCGAGGTTTAAATTGTTAATATTACGGCTTATTTTTTGCGGATTCATAATAATAAGGGCCTGACTGAAGCAATAACATTCACGCTATAAGATATTTGCTACACCGTAATAAATTAGGTTCACCTAAATGTTTCTTTTATAGGTTTAAGTAAACTCTAATATTTTCTTTTAGATATGGATAAAAGTATATACCTACTTAACTTTAATTTGAACAGGTATTCAGAAATTTGGAACATATTTCGACACACACATTTTCGACTACGCAATATACAAATTGTGCTAGCAAAAGTTATAACATTAGTCAAGTTAGAAAAGTGGGTCTTTGTGATAGTTATCTAACTCGCGAATCTTGAAAAATGTTTTGCCAAAAATAACGAATCAAAGAGAAGGTACCCGACGGCTCATCTGATAAATTCTTTTCATTACTTTTTAGAATTAAATTTTGAATTAATTTTGCTATATTTGTAAGTGAGCTAAGACAATGTTCCTAAGATGTTGATGATGACAATGTTGCTTAGTTTGAGTTTAAAGCGTTAATGTATTTGTCTGTGGACCAGCGCTTTCTGAAATAACTGTACTCCATAACGATATCGAGAAAAGACGCAATGATTCAAAAGACAGTCAGTATTATTTGACTAGCCTAGTCGTATATTTAATTATATGTAGCAAATGATAGTCACTCGACGTATGTGTAGCGTACCTTTAGAGTGAAGCATTTTGAGATGATCGACTGTGAGCTGGAGTATTTCGGCTTTCTCTAGCTTTGCGCTGCCCTGCTTCTCGCAGGCGGCGGGCACGAGCCGCTTCAGCTCGGTCAGCGAGGTGTTGATGCGGTCGCGTCGCTTCTTCTCGATGACGCCGCGCCGCCGCTTGCGGGTCATCAGCTGGCAGGAGTCGCCGCCTGGTGACCTGGACAGAGACGCATTCAGATTGAATAAAAATGTTTAGGAATCATCACAAAGTATAAAAGACTTTACAAACCATTGGGAGCGAAATTTGTGTTTAAAACAATCGACAAGGACAAATGTTAATAAGCTTTGGTTGATGAAATTACTATATGCAATTTAGCGAAGTTTTAACGAATATTCTAGGAGCATAGTGAAGCCGAGAGATGCTTTACTTGCGCCATACTTGTTTGATTTAATTGAATTGAACTTAAAAAACGTAATTAAACCGGTACTTAAACAATGCTATTTAATATAATGGAGCTACAGCTTTCGTAGCCGTCACGTAGCAAATATCGTAGTGCGAGACTACGCGCTACGGCGACGTAGATTTTCATTATTGTATTCTTATTGGAATCTTAAAAGATTCTTAAAAGTTAAATGGAGTCGCTATATCAATTAATACCGTGGAAATTGTACGCATTAATTTATAATTGAAAATCTTACATTTTAATTGGTTATCATGTCGGTTTATAAAAAAAATATATTTTAAATAAAATTTTCGTTTATTAATATGTTTAGTTACTTAACTTATTTATCTCTTTGTTTTCTAGATAAGAGTTGAGGGTTATTAAAGTTGCTTTATTAAGTGAGTTGATAGTTTTCAGTACTGTGAGAGAAGTGGTTTTCTGACTGAGTAAATAGGAACATACTGTGCATCTTTACTGCTCTCCTCCGAGAAAGCGTCATCTTCGCTCTCAGAGTGCGTCCTCTTGTTGCGCTGCGCTGGCGCCGGTGGCGGCGGGTGCACCGGGGCGGGCGCCGCCGGCGGGCCCCAGCCGTAGCCCCACTGCGGGCCCTGGCCCTGGCCCTGACCCTGCAGCGGTGGGCCAGGCTCCATGTGCCTGTGATGGTACTCCATGATCACTGAATATCGGACTTAAAATCTTGTTGACACTTCTATTAAAACACGATTGTTCTTGAAGTGAATTTTCGGTTCTATATTATTATCTATTTTATTAGTAGTTTGTACGTAAATCGCTTATTAAATGTCAGAAATTCTGTTGTAAACACACTCACACACAAAAACTAAAAATCGCTTATTCTTCAGTGTTATCCACGTTATCAGTTAATTTTCTTCGCGATAACTTGGTAAGGCGCAGTGCACACGGGCGTCGTGTCTGCAGGCGACACGTGCGCACGCGTCGGTCGTTCGCCGCGGAGTGTGTGGCCGCGTGGCGCCCCGTGTGACGCCGCCCTTACGCCACTCGCCGCCCTATGGAAACTGCACTTTATCTATAACCAACCCTATGTTCAACCCGTTTACAGGAATATAGCCTTTAATGCGTGTTATTAAAAAGGTGATGACATACTTTTACAAGTTTGTCACTTTTCGATGCAGTAAACTCTGCTATTGCAGTCTTGCTATGCAATTTTATCCATTATTGTGAAACTTATAAAGCTCATAAAAATACTTGTATGGGTCACATTACAATAATATAATTCATGAACTAGAACTAGGTCAATGGACAGAGGAAATTAAGTTTTATATTAGAATCCTAAGGTTTGAAGTTTATTGAGACTGCGGAGTAGGGTGTGCATGTCGGCCGCGTGTCCGGCGCGCGGTGGGAAACGGCGGGACAATTAGGTGACGCAATTTAATTTGCTCGGATGTCAGTGAAGTCGGTATGCGCCAGCTCGTGGGGGAAGGATTGAGGGTGCGATCAGAAGCGTGGGACTGCATATGATTTATGAAATTAAACAATTTATACTTAGGTTGCAAGAAGTACATAGTACCTACAATTACCTACGTTCATAACGTGTGCCTATAAGTACACTAACTCTAATAAAACGATATTGGTACAAAGTAATGACTATTTGAATGTTTAAGGATCTTCCTAAGGGCTCTTAACAAATACAATACTCGAAACAGTTTATTATAAAGTGGTTCTGATAATTAACCAAATCAAAGCAACCGAAGCAGAATCAAAGATAGGCGTGTAATTATCGCCTTCCGCCGCCGCACGCGTTGGCGGCTGCCGTCAATCGTCGGTCGCGCCGCACGGCCGTGGTACGACGCACGCTCAGCAGCCGCGCGGCGTGCCGGCGGCATGCCGGACATTGGTGGAGTGTGTTGGCACCTTCAATTACATTGATGTAGTTAATCTTGGCTGACTAGGAAGAAGAGGTTGCAACAAGTGGTTAGAATTGAAGTCACCTTTATTAGTTATTCAGTAAAGCAAACATAGGTAGGTCAACTGTATTTGCCAATGTTTCAGTTACTATTGTCACGTACTGTTTCCAGTAGGTACCTCCTGAAATCGATTTTCACCATGAAAATAAAGATAACAGTTATGATTCCTTTCTTTCGGCATGATTCTCGAGAGCGCTACAAAATTGCCTAAATTATATCTTACGCGTGACTGCTATAGAAGCTTATCGTATTATCCTGATAGGTTTATCTTCAGACTCCGCTAAGCGTAAACCTGGAAACTATTCACATCAACACAAGATTGACAAGGCTCTCGCGTTACAGAGATTCTTATCATTGTTTCCTAACAACGGCGTCGCAAACTGCGTTTAATCTGATCAGATTCAACGACGCAGTCAATCCTGGCCGCCATTGTGCTGCTTATAATCCGTTTTGAGGAGTTTAAAAGTTTTATGTTAGTTCTGTGTATTGTGTTTTTTAAGCATTTTGCTTCGGCGGCTCTACACTGATCTCGAGTTGACGTGATGGAAAGTTTCGGGTTGGTTGTTGAAAAAAACGATGTAGGGTTGTTGTACGTTGACAAATGTGATGTGATCGGGTCGAGTAATCTTTCAAAGGCTTCATTTTTTATAACAATTTTGTTACTGCCTACACTTTTTTAGTAAGTACCCATAGCAGAATCACTAATTTCAATGTAAAGCGAATTTACAATAAGTATTGGCTCTTAGAAAGGTTACATTTAAAAAATCACGAAATACTCTTTGTAGTAGTTCTGTATAAGTACTTATCTATGACATGTTTTAGTACTAGATGACTAATAATTAAGGTATCTAAGAAGACGGAGTGTATAAATAATGCGAAACACACATGCGCTAAGCTTGAAATAAGCTCTATTGAAAAAATAAACCTACAATACAAAAGACTTTAAAAATCGATACCTGCGGAGACTGCGAACATAAAAACCAGAGCAAAAACCATGAGAGTTATTTTTTTCGTCCAAGAATTAACCCGTTTTTTGTAGGCGTGAGAAGTCTCGATGGGACTTTTGGACAGGTGCTAGAGGTCCATTGTGTCCATATACTTATTGTCGCGAATACTGCCTCCAGCTTTAGGTTCACACATGGTATACTATGGAACTTCATGGGAGTTTGATTATAGCTTTGCAAATATTTATCTTGCCTGCCCTTTTATGGCAGTTAGCTAAATCAATATTTTTGTTTATCTTAAATGCGCTGCTGAACCATGGAAATGTGGTATGAACGTTTATGGAATATTTTCTATAATGCAAAAAATGCATTCCTACGCTGATTTGCAAGAAAGGTCTGAAGAACTTATGCAAATAACTTATGTAAAGAATTTTACATATACTTCGGGTTTGAGAACCGTCTTTAAGCATGTTGTAATGCCCTACGGTTAGAATATTCATGTTTTAGGAGGATTAGGTTTACTAAACTAACCGTGATAGCTGCCTAGCGAGGGGTTAAGTCAATTAAGATACAACTCAATAAAGTGAAGGTATATATGTATAGGTTACCTATTGTTTTCTTATATTTACGCGAATACTATACATTGAAATTAAACTATTTTACGGATTTTATCGGTTACCTATTTATTGCAAAGGTCGTGGTTAACGGATTTTATTAAAATAATTGTAATTAAGTACTAAACTGGAGAATAAATAACGCAATTAAATATATTTTATGGCTTGATACGAGATAATGATAATGCTATTTCATAACATTTGTTTTTATTTTATACGGATTTAGACCGAGGGTGCGGGTGGGTAGGTAGTAAAAGAGAGCAAACTATCTACCTAAATAAGAATAATATTATACCCACTTCTAAGCTTTGTTTTGAAGTGGTATCTTTGTCTGAAGGATAATGCAAACCACGGAAAGTTCAACAATGGAAACCTCAAATCTACATCCACCCCAAGGCAATTATGATGCAATGGTCCAACAAAAATTTACCGATCAAACACGATCCACAATAAAAAGCACTTATTTACCGTATAAAGTTACTGTTTCGACAAATATAAATAACGCTATGTATCTCACGCTTAATTCGAAGAACATAAAGCTCAGTATACTTTACCCCAAATGTAATTTTATGTTTGTGTTATGTTGAGTTCCCGTGTGAACGTGAGAGCGGCGAGGGTGGCGCCGCCTGTAGGGGTGGCGTTCATTTAACTTGCGACTATCACGTTCGAGTTGGTTTAATTAAGTTAATTTTGCGGAGCCTTCGGGACCGAGGTACCTAACTTTAATGAATTTTCTGTTTATTAATACCTGATGCGGGATGCCACGTGTGGAACGACCATCTTGGTTTAAATTTAGATTCATACTTGAGTCGTAAGTAGGTAATGCTATTATTAAGTCCGTACTAATATAGTCTCTAAATTATTCCTTATACCTATTATACCTTAATTGATCGTTGAGTATTTCATCGTAAGTAGATAACGTTAATCCCCAAATTATTAAAAAATGTTTAACTACAAACCTAGAGTGAATTTAGGCGAATACACAATGGCTTACCTATTATCACGGAACTAAAATTCGCTCGCTATGGGTAGTATGGTAATCTTAATTTGACGGGGGCTTCCCCTCGTGGTTCGCAGTCAAGTGAAGCGGGCGCGTGCGCGTGCGACCTCCGCCGCGCGCCGGTCGCACGACACACGACACCCGGCGCGCGCGCGCTCCTAGGGAAGCTAGTGCAGTGTACCTACGCATTTATCGATGGGGATTGAGGATATGCAATCGACAGGTTCATGTTGGCATAACAATACTGATGATAACAGTGTATGTATCAGTATGGTGATCCTTGTTTGGGCATATGAAGGGCTAGGACAAAGATTTGTTTCTAACTCTATCTACCTACTTACTGCTCTGTATCTAGTTATACTACTTACCGCGACTTGTTCCAAATTTCTACCTTCAAATGTATATACAGTAATCATCTTTTTTTTATATTCAGTTAAACTTGATGAAACTTTTTGTAACTCAAGACAAAATACAGGGTTTTTATTTGTGAAGGTATAGCAATAAGGCGCTTACGTACGAATCAAACAAAAAAATACTTTTACGATTCTACATAACTTTCGAACGCATTTCTTATGGAGAAGAAAGGACATGATACGTCATGGTAAGGTAGTAGATGCATTTTTTTTCCAAAAACATTATATTTAACATTTTTGTAGAGCGTTGTAGAGAAGTATATAAGTAGATTCGTTTATCATTTAAATTAGAGGCTAATAAAATAAAATGTGCACATGGTTCTATGATACAACGCTATCTAGATACGTAAACATTTACTATTATCACAATGCTTGTGATAAATATAAAAAAACAAAAACCGACTTCAACTGCACCTAGGTTTTTAAAGTCGGTTTTTGTTTTCTTGTTCAAAATAAAAAAAAATCACGATTTTTAGTGTCAATAGACGTTGAAAATATGCAAGTACTATAACAGCCCTAAAAAGTAAAAAATTACAGCAAAAAAAATCCCCCCCCCCCATTTGGGGTGGGTTTCGATTTTTCGAAATCGGCTCACTAACGCCGGAGATATGCTGTTGTCCGGATTGGACCCCCCAACATATTTTTTTATTTAAAAACCTTGAAGAATACTCTAGCAAACGTCAAAAAAAAAACGAAATCGGTCGATAGACATCGGAGATATGCGTAACATACATAAAAAAAAAAAAAGATTCGAATTGAGAACCTCCTCCTTATTGAAGTCGGTTAAAAAATGATAGCGTCCAAAGACCTTTTCGGTCTGCACTTTGATAGAATTCATTTTAGAAGCTAAAAAAATTATGCTAAATCTTTTAAGATTATTATGGTGACGGGATAAAGATGAACAACGAATAAATATGTATGTAATGTTTATTTAATAAATTCTTTAAGTTAGTTACAATGATAGTTGTTATATGTACAGTTGCGCGTGTGTCGGCGGCGGTCACTTGTCGTGGCTGGAGCGCGAGTCGGGGTCGGAGGCCAGCTCCCGAGTCTCGTGCATCTCCAGCTCGAAGTCGTCCACCGCCATCGGAGTGTCTGACGAGGGTGACAACATTTATCTCCTATTGCATGGAAGGTGAAGCACGAAAAACGAAGTCCAATCAAAGTAATTTATTTCGTATAGGCCTACGGGGACACTTCCAAATTGTTTAGTTTACATTTTATTTCCTAACATGCTACTACCGGATCAAAGCGCGACCTCGATTAAGACGATACGGCAAGAAACACAGAGAGCCTACCATTTTTTAAGTTACTTTTTAAATCGCAAAAAAATTGTGGAGATTGTATTGATTCCGATTATAACAGCTATTTAAAGAAAAATAGTATCGGTAGTGACATCGAGCAGCAGAACTATAAAAATAGAAAATGATAATTATATTGTAGTCGTGGCGTGGCGTGACGGTACAGTTACCTAGATGGTCCAGCGTGACGCCCATGGCGGCTCGCAGCGCGGGCAGCGGCGCCACGTCCCGCGGCGGCACGCGCGCCACCATCCCGCGCAGACACTGCGCCGCCGCGCGCGCCGCCTCGCGCTCCGCCGCGCCCGCGTGACGGCACAGCGAGAGGTGCCACGGCGGCGCCGCGCTCAGACTGGCACACACACCACACATTTTCAAACATAATTTATACCTTAATAACCAACCAATTATATTAAATAGTATATTCAGGGGTCGTAACTGGTCAGTAAAGTCAATTAAAGCCAGTTTTTTGAATGGTGGTCAGTAACAGCGTCGCGACGTCTAAAAATGAGCGTCGCGACGCCTTGTAGTGAGCGTCGCGACGCCTTTTAGTGAGCGTCGTGACTCCGCATAGTGAACGTCACGACGCCTTATTATGAACGTCGCGACGCCTTAAAATGGACGTTGCGACACGTTATAGTGAGCGTCGCGGCAACGTCTAGTGGGCGTCGCGACGCCTTATTGTGAGCGTCGCGACGCTTAGTATTGAAGGTCGCGATGCTAAATAGTGAGCGTCGCAACGCCTTGTAACGAGCGTTACGACGCCTTATCGTAGGGGCCGCGATGCCGTGTAGCGAGCGTCGCAAGGCTGTTTAGTGGGCGTCGCGACGCCTTATTATGAGCGTGGCGACACTTCGTATTGAGCGCCGCGATGCTGTCTAGTGAGCGTCACGACGCCTTATAATGAGCGTCGCGACGCCTTGTATTGAGCGCCGCAACGTCTTATAATGAGCGTCGTGACGCCTTATTATGAGCGTCGCGACGCCTTATTTATTTATTAAGGTTCTTTAACATTGGATACATTGCACGTTATATATAAATCTAGCTTAATATATTGTAAGTCTAAATGCTCTATCTATTTGTTCACGCAGATGTCGATTACACCTACGTTATTTATGTTCTTTTATGCTTACGGTCTTGTAATGTATTATTTCTTCTTGGTATTTTAATATATTTTTATGCGCTTACGTCTTCATGTCTTATAAAATAAAAACAAAATGAATAAAATAAAAGCACAGCTTAGACGACTTTAAATAACATGTAGAATTTGCTTCTTAAATCTATAGAGTGATATGCTTAAGTCTACACAATCGCTGGTTTTGAATAGAGTATTATGCAACTTACAGAGTCTCGGCATTGAGCGTCGCGACGCTTCGTATTGAGCGTCATGACGCTTTATAATGAGCGTCGCGACGCCTTGTGTTGAGCACCGCGATGTCTTATAATGAGCGTCACGACGGCTTATCGTGGGCGCCACCATACCGTGTAGCGATTGTCGTGACGCCGTATAGTGGGCGTCTCGACGCTTTATTATGAACGTCGCGACGCTTTGTATTTAGCGTCGCGATGCCGAATAGTGAGCGTCACGACGTTTTATAATGAGCGTCGCGACGCCTTGTATTGAGCGCCGCAATGTCTGATAATGAGCGTCACCACGCCTTGTGGTGGGCGTCGCGACGCCTTGTATTGAGCGTCGCGATGCTCTGTATTGAGCGTCGCGACGCCTTATGGTGTTATATATTGGCATATAACCATATCTATACTAATTGACACATAATTTGTTTTGGTATTGGCAAAAAAAATACGCGTGTCTTGACGCCCCAGTGTGTGCGGCCATAGTGGCATTATATATAGGACACTTTTTTCCATAAAACATCTGTTAGGGATTTGGAGACGGATTTAAAGTTCTGTAAATTTTGGGGTTTCCCTTTAAAGTTAGGTCAGTATTTGGAGTCTCACGGTCAGTAAGATCAGTATTTTTTACCATAAAATCTGTTTCGACCCCTGTGTTATATTATATCCTTAAATATGTCAAAAGGAAGTCCATAAAAAATTTGATCGAAATTGGTGTTGTTGATACCACGGCCATCCAGTCTTGTACGTCTTGACGCAGACGATGATCCGACCCACCACCGAAGACACATAAAGTTAGATGTGTGTTCCTGTCAAATGTTGGGAAAAGCTCCCTCTTCGTGTAACTCGCTGGATATAACGTTATTTAGCCATTCGCGACTGCGATATATTGCATCACAGTTGTCTGTATATTAATATAAATAAAATTGCAGTCCCTTTAACATCCCACTACTGGGCACGGGCCTCCATTCGACGCGAGAGAAACTCGGGCCATAGTCCGCCCGCCCTGAACCGGAGCAGGTTGACCGTCGTCACAAGCCTCGTATGATCCCAAACTAAGCAAAGCCTTTACTATGAGTACCATAAAATTGACTAGGGGCGATCCACCCGGATCGGGGCAATATCCGAAATTCGCCGCATCAAACCGAAGTGAGCCGAGCGGCCCGCGCTCAAACCACCAGAGCATGCCGTCATCTATATTGAATGTAAATGATTGTGAAGGTAATGGCAGTTCACCGTTCCCGCTGCTCCTTGTCGAGCTTGAGCAGGAGGTCGTGCGTGTGCCGCAGCGCGCCGCCGATGCCGTAGTCTTTCTGCGCGGCCGCCACCTCGTCCTCGATGTCGTGCAGGTACTCCACGTCGATGCCCAGCTCCGACAGCGTGCGCAGCTCTTCTATGTCCACCTTCACGTTCGCCAGCTCCTGGGGAATCACACAATGTTCAACCGGACAAATCTTATTTAGTTAGCTTGGCTTCTAAATTTTACATCACTAAAAATATAGTTATATTGCAAGGGAGGAGGATGCACTTTGGCCCTGGGCATACGGGGAGACATCAAGCTGCGTACGTCTCTTTTCTTCCAATATCAAAACAAACTCTGTGTCAATATACATAAAGATTGAATTACATGAATTTATATGGTAAACTAGCTGTGCCCGCGACTTCGCCCGCGTGGACTTTAGGGAGATTACCCTAATGCTTTTTCTAAAATAAAAGTAGCCTAAGTTACGCCTTGGAACTTCAGCTACCTGCCAGTTAAAGTCCCGTCGAAATCTATTCAAACGTTTGGAAGTTTACCCGGAACAAACAGACAGGCAGGCAGACAGACACAAATTTTAAAAATTGCATTTTCGTAATAGGTATCTTCTATATTATCATATGCATTTGTTAAAATAATGTTATTTTGATATTACAAACAGACACTCCAATTTTATTTATATGTATAGATTGTTTAGATGTAGAGAAGACACGAGTCAAATGTCGCACGCACTGTCACTGACGTTTCAGTGAAGAATGCGTTTTTACTATGAGTTGATACAGTTCATTTTAGTATTGGCAAATATTCTGAGCTGGGCATCCCAGTGTACCTGGCTTTAAGATTCTTTATAGAAGCGATTATCTAGAAAAAAATGTTTAAAGTTTGTAGATGTGGATGAGAGTGTGGTGACTTACATTGTCCTCCTTGGGTGGCGGCTGGTCCTGCTGCTGCCGTTTGTCCGGGAAGAGCGTCTCCATGTCGTAGAGCAGCGCCCAGGGCGAGTCCGCGGCGAACCGCAGCAACTCCTCGCTGCCCTGACCCGTCTCGTAGGCTGGACACCAAACATAATTAGTTAATTACTCTATAAGATTTCAGCATAGACCGGAGTGTTTGAAATTTTTCTTTACAGCTTCTTTATTTTACATATTTTTGAATGATACAACATTATACAGATGAATTGGTTTTATTGTCAAAGTTTTTACGTTTTTACATTGCAGTTGACGATCTTCATAAAGAATCAATAAAATCAATTATGGAAAATTATGAATCTTTGGGTTACTGCATAAACACAGGTTCCCCCAGTCTACTAACACTATTCTTGACCAAGGCTTTACTTTATATTTTTTATCAATGATGGCTAGAATATGACCACAGTAGACATTGATACCATGAAGCCATTAGACTAGTTTTCATTCCTAAAACAATAAAGCTTTAGTCATTCCACAATTAACACAAGTTAGTACGGATAGTCGGATACTTTTAAAACCATTACAGCTATGATCGACTTTAATAGTGTTAGTCAAGATACTCACGTAGCGTGTGGTACAGCAGATGTGATTCCTCCTTGGTGAGCGTGGCGAAGGTGCCGTCGTAGGAGGGCGCGTACGAGCTGAACGGGCCGTAGTTGAGCGGCTTCACGCCCTTGGCGACGTTGCGCCGGTCCTCGCGATTCGCTGACATCAACAGTGCAACTCAATTTGATTTCAATAGCTGCTAAACTACTAACAAAGTATGTGAATTTTCAAGAATTCAGTAGTTATTATAATGCAATGCTTCATATCTGTTTAGACACCCTAATGGAGAGGTATCATAGTTTATTAATCAATTTTGTTTGTTTTGTAATTCGATCACAGCAACTTCTGTGTGAAGATATGACATTAGGGATATTATAGCACACAGCGGATCTGTGCTTTATGGTGGCAGTTAAAAAAAATTGGACAAGGCCCTTATGACATGAGTCCCCAACTTTTGTCTCTATTATCGGGGAATGTAAAAAATCTTGTATCTTGGAGTTGAAGTGGAACTTTCGGTTGCTTTGACACAACATTATTTGATTAGTTCGATAGCTGATAGTGACAAGTGTGGTGCACTCACAGTGCAGCGTGCCGGTGCCTTGCGTGAGCTTGCCGATGTACCGGCCCAGCGTGAGCGGCTTGCCCTCCGCGCCGCCCTCCGCCGTGTTGGTCACCAGGCACAGCGTGGTCTTGCCCTCCGCGTCCATGCGAGGGAACGCTGCGGCACAGTAACGCAACAAACATTATTACAACATAGACACACTAGACTAGTCACATTTTACTCTTTTGTTGAACAAAAGATACAAGGAAGGTGTTCTTTCACTGCATTTTGGATGTGTAATAAAGGGTAATGTTCCACATTATCCCCAGTGAACTAGTTTGCCTTCTTTGGACATGTGATTTGAGCTTTGTCACATATGGTAGGGCACCAGAGCGAGAATGTATCGTTGGGTAAGAGGATTATTTCACCTTTCTTAGCGAGCCTGCGGCGGTGCTGCTCGCGGGCGGCCTCCATCTGTATCTTGAGGCTGTCCCCGCAGTCGGCGCGCTCCAGGCCGCCGTCGGACGCCGCCTCCGCCTCCGAGCCGCCGCTCTTCAGCGGGCTGCTGCGCTGCAACACCTTGTGCTGCGCGGTTTACACACGCAATGGGGTTGGTTGTTGGGTATCGCGGTCCGATCGACAACGTGCTAACTGAACACTGCGGCCCGGGACCATTATCGAATGCAAACATGTAAGTACCTACTAAAAAATCTATTTAGGGAATTATAATCTTTCGACGAAGTTATCCTTGTTTGAGTACCCGATCCAATATATAGTGTCAAATTTTCATTCGGACGTACTTACAGGGTTTATTTACTTCGAGAATCGTCCCGCACTCGCCCCGGTGTCATGCATAATGCTGTCTGTATCTGATGGCCCTACCGCGCCGTGTCGTAGCTCGCACGGCGGCCGACACAAGCGAAATAAACCACGCTACGCAACTAACGTACACCACACTACTATACCATTTTAAAATGTAAACTCCCATGAAAATAGAGCAGTTAGGATGACTTTCACCAGTATAATTTCAAGCTATCGACCAATTAGCAACCTAAAGTTGTACAACGTTTTAGTTTATTTTAATAAATTCGTAAACAACCACTCAATTTGTAAAGTCCTCATTGAATATTATAATTTGTTTAGTAATCATTTATAGACTTTGATTTAATAATGTTTACAGGTTATGATAGAAACCTTTACTTATGTAGAAATTTTAAATGATTGTTTGTTAATCCAAAAAAGATTATAACTTTAATTAATTTCCTTCCCACAAGATAGAGTGCACTGTCTTCATGGGAGTTCACGTATCTATTATTATATTGTAAGCGTCACCTTTCTGCCGTACGTCCTAAGTGGCTGCGATGCAAAAAGTCATTTCATCAACACGTTTAGTATTTGCAATTTGTTACAATACAAGCAATATAAGGAGGTACTTAGCAAAGCGATAATTAGCCGACTGGGCAACTTGACACTTGAACTGCAAAAATTAATAACGCGATAACTTTTAATAATGTCTAGTACTGAGGGTACCTCGCAGAGAATCTGTTTAAACTACCCTCTAAAGAATATTAATTACCCAACGCCGCTATCTTTAATTTAAAGGCGGTATCTTCGCATATGTTGTTAATTTAAAATTGTACAAGGAATATATTATGAAATTCAACCCTAAACCATACAAAGATGTTATATGGTTACATGACTAGAGATACTACTATTATTATTTATTGACGATTCATAAGTGCCTGTATTGGTTTATATGAATAAAAAATATTCTGATTCTGATTCTGACTTCAATCAGTGTTTCTGATAATTAAACTAAGAGATTTTTTTTAGATTTACTGACAATATTCGGTAAGTTATCCTAGATTGGCTTTGTAAGTTTTAGTTTATGAAAACCTATATCATACATTGACAATAAAATCCAACATATTCTACCTGAAGCTAGGAATGATATAGGATGGTGTATTAGCTACGAACAAACTGATAAAAATCGTGGTCCTTTGCAAGACACACATGTAAAGAAGGCTGAACATGACACTCACCACATCCATCTTGCCGATGTCGAAGCCGAGCTCCTTGATGGGTATCTCGTACATGTAGGTGAGCATGTTCCCGAGCGGGCGCAGCTTGTGCGGCGTGAGCTGCTTGAGGCCGGCGTGCAGCAGCCGCCGCGCCGCCTTGTGGTACACCGTGCCCGGCTTGTTGTACTTCATCGCGTTGTTACACATCAGTTTGAAGTCACTCTTCAAACAAGAATATTAAGTTATGAGCTGCGTCAATCATAGAAATGTGTTATTATTGCACAACACTCATTATATGATTCAATGCTTGCACTATGGGTATGACACAATGGCCTCGGAGCGATCCAAGTTACATCTGGGCCAGGGTATAATCAAAAATTTGCCACTGATGGAAGTCAAACCCACCTCACAACCACCACATTAACCCACATCAAAATTATTAAGGCCCATGGGGGACTTTCAAATTGTCAGGTTTACATTTTTTTATTCTTATATACTACTACCGGATCGAAACGCGACCTCAACTGAGAAAATCTGGTAGAAAGTCAGTGGGCTGATCATTTAAATATATTTATCAAGATTTTATGCCCCATGTTTTGATGTTATCTTTGATCATAGATATGATCCAAGTTATATATACATCTATACAAATAAATAAAATTGGAGTGTCTGTTTGTAATATCAAAATAACACTTTTTTACCAAATGCGTATGAAAGTATATACGATACCTATAACGAAAACGCAATTTTAAATTTTTTTGTCTGTCTGTCTGTTTGTTTGAGGTAAACTTCTAAACGGCTGAACCGATTTCAATGGAACTTTCACTGACAGATAGCTGACGTTCCAAGGCGTAACTTAGGCTACTTTAATTTTAGAAAAAGCATTAGGGTTCCGCGGGAAAAACATAATACCCATATTTACAGGTAATCTCCCTAAAGTCCACGCGGGCGAAGTCGCGGGCACAGCTAGTTTGACAATAAAATAGCACACTATGATGAATGGACCATCTTACAATCCCACTTACAATAAAACAATTGAGTGACTTGTATTCATTGTCATCAATCTTCTGTTTGATAGTAGAGAAGTCCATCGGGCGGCGGATTATGTCTGAGTAGCCTGGGGCAAAGTTGTCATTGACGGGCCATGCAAAGAACTGGTTGTGGTCACGCTTTTCCAAGTTGCGCAGTAACTGCTCCAGCAGCCGAGACAGTGGCCTTCTCTTTTGACTTGCCTGAAGGTAAAGTATTGCATTAATTATTTATTGGGAACCATAAACAACGGTACAGAAGGGTTATGATTCAGTATTAGAGTAAGTTATGCTAACAAAGTACAGTCCATGGCGTTGTCCATGGATTATTTATACAAAGTATACATGCATGCATTAACAATAGTACAAAGTTTGCCTCTCAATGTTTTACTTTAAGTTAAAAATTGTTTACTCTACTAGACTACTATTTTAATTTCCATTTAAAAAATCATTGTTACTTGGTGGAACGAAATATGAATGATCTACACCCGGTTGGGTGAAGTTTACCTTGAGCACACAAGTGCGCGGTTCCCTATGAGAGGCCGGCGAGTTTGGCCCTGGGCTGAGGTGCCGGAGCAGCTTCTTAGCAAGCCCTTCATCATCTGTCTCATCATCATCCGATAACTTTATCTGAAACTTATACGACTTCTGAAACTTCTTTAGTATTAAATTTCTGTTTACTGGCATTATGTCACATATTTTATAAGTAATCATTAATTTGGTGCATAACCTACATTAGAAACTTGTAAATAGTTATAAATTATTGACAAGTTTAAATACTTTGTGTATTTAATTTGCAGAAGCATTGTATTGAATTGATCCAAATTACAACACACAATATTATATACTGAATTCTATGCATGTTTTCATTCATAAAATGGTTCTGATAAAGAATATTGGGAGCAATCTCACCATATCTACCTCGCGGCGTCTCTTCTTCTTCTTTTTTGGTTTCTCTTCCTGTTCCCTGTGATCATCTGTAGCAGAGTGTTCTACGTCACTCAAATCTAACTCTTCCTCTAAAATAAAGTAAGTAAATAATATGTATTCACTCATGTACCTAATCATCAAGTGAGTAATGAAAACAGTCTATCGCATAACTTACTACAACTCAATTTTTCTATATCATCCATCTTTGTTGTTTATTTTTACACAATCCAGCAATCTTCCATTTATATTTTGATAGAAAATCAAGAAATACAATTACAAACACAACAAAATATCAACGAACAAGCCAAATGCCAATGCACAGTGCCAATGCAAAATAAAATGCATACAAGAACCATAAACGATACATAGCATAGACAACCATACGTCAAGCAAGATCCGATCTCAATGACAGTTGACAAATTGGAAATGACAAGACTGCAAAATATCTATAGCTTTTTTCTTTTTTTCAGTCATCCGCCATCTTTATCACTGTCATCATCCATTTTTATTTGTAATGTAATGAATTGAAAGGTTATTTTTAGCTTTTTAGAGCACCTAGATTTATGAAGTAGGTTTTTGTTTTTTGTTAATTTTTTTATTGGAGTTATATTTTTTCATGTTTTTTAACTTTGCAAAAAAATATTAAAAAAGTATCAATTTCAATCTCATTTTTTCTTCTGATTTTTACAACCGAATAAACACGGGTTATTTATCAATATTAAAACAAGAAATATAATTGTTGTTTTAATATTTAAATTTGGACCGATAATTATCGGTCCAAATTTATAAAAAAGAGACGTTATGAAAAAAAAAAACGTTATGAAACTTGGTGATAATTTTATCGCAAATATTCAGTTTTTAATACCTATACTAGGTATAGGCTGATGTTTAATTATTTTTCTTTGTACCTATGAGAATAATCAAACGTTGGTTTGATTTGATGACACCACTCCCACTAACACTTGCGTGCCATTACGCCTGACGAGGTTTATTTTAACACTTTCACCGTGAAAGATAGCTAATTGTGGGAATTCTACACAAAATATCATCATTAATATTAATCCGAAGCTGAGACACGTCGATGGCGTACCTACTTTTCTGTCGGCAGACGACCATGCTTTATTATAACCAAAACTTAACTATTGTGATGGGAGATGGACCTGGTTATTAGACATATTTTGAGAAGTAGAATTTGCTAGCTGTTGGAAAATGAGCACAATATACAAAATACGGTAAAAAGTGTAGGCAGATTACCTACTTACCTAGGTAGGTACCTGGCTACACTAGGTACCTACTTACCTACTTCTCTAAATAAAGAATAATATATTTTTTAGGATTCCAAAAAATAATTCTAATTTTATTCCAGGAAGAGTGTTTATTGGCTTTATTTTATGGACACTTTTTAGGGTTCCGTACCCAAAGGGTAAAACGGGAACCCTATTACTAAGACTTCGCTTCCGTCCGTCCGTCTGTCCAGGCTGTATCTATTGAACCGTGTTAGTTAGACAGTTGAAAATTTCACGGATGATTTATTTATGTTGCCGCTTTAACAACAATTACTAAAATACAGAATAAAATATTTAAGGGGGCTCCCATAAAAAAAAAGTAATTTGTTTTGCCGTTTTTATAGATAATGGTATGGAACCCTTCGTGCGCGAGTCCGACTCGCACTTGGCCGGTTTTAAACACCCAGTAGGTACATACTTACTCTTGTACTAGTATCTACATCGAACCTTTCAATAATACAAATAAGCAGAACTCAATTGTATTAGTGTAATCGTCAAGCGCAGCTGGCCGCAGTAAGTGGCCAATTTGACTCATCACGCGTAGAAAGTGAGCCATTGTCTCTGCTTACCCTTTTGCGGTGTTGGGTAATGTGTGTGGTGTATACCTAAGAAATTGTTTGGCAATTTCAATCTTGTGAATCTCTCTCTGTGTTAATAAGGCCTAATTTACCTTGTGCTCAACTCAAAGTCAACAAAGTTGCAAATAGTTTTGAATTATTGATGTTATTTGTAGATGTAAATTATTTATTTATAATAAGTTTAATAGAAAGCTTAGATTTTTCTCAAACCTGATAATACCTACGTTAAGGTACTAAATAATAAGACGATACTCATTTTTTTTTTTATGAGATACGGAGGCAAACGAGCAGACGTTTCACGTAAGTGATCAACGCCGCCCATGGACACCTGCAACACCAGGGGCATCGCAAGTGCGTTGCCGGCCTTTAAGGAATGAGTAGGCTCGTTTCTTGAAGATACCTTTGTCGCATCGGTCGGGGAACACCGCTGCAGGAAGTTCATTCCACAGTTTAGTGGTGCGAGGGAGAAAATTCCTGGTAAATTTCCTGGTAATTTCACTATTAAATTATAGTTAAATGGGAGTCACTGCGGTGTTAATTGAAAAGTAATAAAGGAAGTAAATAGTAGGTATATTATGTACTTAACAGAGGTTGTGTTGTTGGTATTATTTACATTATTATTGCATGATTCTATCTACAAGCATTGGATGAACGTGAAACATCACATATAATATAAACTTATGTAGGTGGTCACAAAATATTAGGATGTTATCTTATATTGTTGTATTAACATTGTAGAATAAACTCGCGGGTAATACAAATAGCAGGCGTGTGGCGCAGGCGCGCAGGTGCGCACGAGTGGCGATGATCGATACACCAACGATATCGCTGTTGGCGGGTGTGCTGCGCGCGCGAATCCGCCGACAATTAATTTAGCACCATCATCAGATTGCCCGTCGATAGCTCCGCAGATGTAATGCTGGATATTGTTTGTTGCAATTCAGTTTAGTGCACATATATACTCGTATTTCTATAAATAGGTACGTTTAACAACAACGTGGAAATTTCATAACTAGATGCTAAAATGAAACTGGGCAATAAAAACCGGCCAAGTGCGAGTCGGACTCGCGCACAAAGGGTTCCGTACCATTATCTGTTAAAATGGCAAAAAAATCACGTTTGTTGTATGCGAGCTCCAAATTCATTTTATTCTGTTTTTTAGTAGAATCAGAATCAGAATGTTATAGCGGCAACAGATATACATCATCTGTAAATATTTCAACTATCTAGCTATCACGGTTCATGAGATACAGCCTGGTGACAGACGGACGGACGGACAGCGAAGTCTTAGTAATAGGGTTCCCGTTTTACCCTTTGGGTACGGAACGCTAAAAGTTCTAATTCAGAAAAAAACGTACTGGTCGAATTGAAAACCTCGTCCTTTTTGAAGTTGGTTTGTAAAATTGAACGCATTCAGGTAGTAAATAAGGCTAGGTAATCGAGAGCGTGCGTGAAATGAACCAGAGATTTAAAAAACGGGCTAAGTGCGAGTAGACTCGCGCACGAAGGATTCCGTACCATTATCTATAAAAACGCCAAAAAATTACGTTTGTTGTATGGAAGCCCCCTTAAATATTTATTTTATTCTGTTTTTTAGTATTTGTTGTTATAGCGGCAACAGAAATACATCATCTGTGAAAATTTCAACTCTCTAACTATCGCGGTTCATGAAATACAGCCTGGTGACAGACGGACGGACGGACGGACAGCGAAGTCTCAGTAATAGGGTTCCCGTTTTACCCTTTGGATACGGAACCCTAAAAACTGAATATATATAGATAATACAGATTATGCAACAGATTAATCCTATATTTAGTTATCCACAGGCTGATCCCCAAATTTGAATAGACTGGGACATAGATATACATTTATTGATGCTTAATTTTACACCTATTTATTTGGAACAAAATCAGATAATTACATATCTACAGTTCAACAAAACCCTGTCTGCGAAATGATTGAATTGAAAATGATTTAGATTAGATCAATTTTGATTACAGTTACTGGATTAAAATTAACTCTATTAGTTAATTATAGCAGCTTTCAAACATTATATAATAAGTCTAGCACTCGCGAAGGCATCAACAGTATTTATATACTTGTTACATTTACGTTGAAAAACAAACCCAACTTCTCTAGTTACGGCCACTGTTTAGTATGTTTGAGGTAACTTTAGTAAAGTATTTTGTTTGTACCTTCTTTAATAAGAGTTATTATCTCGGCCGGCATGCTACCCTAAGGTATGCTTCTGGACCCACGTCTTATAATGCTAAGTTAATAGGTAGCGTGCGTAGTCACTTGTATATTATTATAATTTTCTTAACTTGCGGGGTAAATCCCACTCCATGTGCACCGCACTGAGCAGAATATATCCACAATGTTCTGTTATTGCCTCCTTCCGTGTGATCGCCTAATTAAATTGGCCTGCACGCTGCAGCCGTGGCCGGCTAATAGAAAATCGCGGCTAATAAATCTCAGCACGCGGCGAGTTCCTCCCCTGTGGATGCGCGTGCGCGCGCGGCCAGGGTACGGCCGGTCCAGTCATGGCTGCAGATATTATGGTGTTCATTGTTGCACCTTGTGTCGTGAATGAGATAAATTACGTGTCGGATATCGATTGTTTATGTTTCTGAAGGCGCGGAAATGTTTTGTTGATAGATTATGATTGGAATTAAGCTACTTATTTTCTATTATTTCAAGTCGATGTACTTACCTCGAAAGAGGTATAGATAGACATGGTTTGTGAGTTTTTTTTATAAACTATGAACCTTCTTGTTACATTATGTACATTGTTAAATAATATTTTATTTTGTCCAACTGTTCAGCCAACATTAGCTTGTCGCTATTTTCTATGTTGACCAATAGGACTGTGGTATATTTGCGCTAGCGCATCGCTTCTTTTAGCCCAGTAATGACCTATTTACAGTTAAATTATTATTTTAGTATTGATTATCTTAGGGGTGTTGTAGATATTTGGATTTTTTTCACATGTTGGTGTTGCATTGCGTCGTTTAAATACTTTGCGTATACACTGGCGTCTAATGACTCCTAGAGTGCATAAACTTAGGCATGATAGAGCCATAGCAGGAAAAAAAACTATTTTCTTAGCCATAAAATAGGCAAGACTTGGTGGTCGACATGAAAATGTGTAATAAGTAAATCAAGGTATGGACAAAAAGGTTTCAAGCATCTTGAAAATCCTTGGTCGGCGTGTGGTGCCAATTAGCGGTAGCGATGTAATGTGTGATGGTGTGACGAACAATGTGCTCGCGACACTCCCGCGCAGATTGCCGATAATGCTTGGCAATACGCAGCGGTCGCTTCGCACGGCCCATAGTCCTGCGTAGAGCGCTCGACGTCAATTCACTTCTCATTAACGTCCGCGCATTCAAGACTCTACAAAAACCCTTTGATACTTTCAAGAATGTAGAAATATTCAGCCTCCAACGTTGCTAATTCAAAATAATAGTGGTAGATTCCAACTCGATAAAAGAGTCTTAACACCTTGCTTGATGTGCGAAAACACAAAATGTGTACAAAACACTGAATACAATTGCAATTCGCGAATTTCATAATTGAACAATGAAGTTGGAGTTTATGATACATCTTGATCTAGCTAATTGATGCTTTTGCAAGTCATAACTTAAATCTGACATAACAGACTTGTTCAACAAATGTACAAGGGTTGTGTAATGTTGATACTGTTCTGTAGCGTGAGAAGTGACACGGAAACAATGTGAAGGATGGTTCGGTAAACTTGCAAGATGTATTCTGTTGCATAATTTTTTTAAGTATTAAAAATATTGTCTCGCTTACCCGTCTCTAAGCCTAAGGATAGAAAGGAAGGAGTTTACATTTTAGGTTTCTTTCTAGCTGTTGTTTTGTTAAAGTATATTTTTTCTAAGGTGCTGATGTAATTTTACCAAATCATTCTTATTGCCGATTCGCGGTCTCCACTTGTCCTAGAGTGGAGACCGCGAATCGGCAAACGTAGCGTAGGACGCCCTGTGACCAGGTGGAGCGATGACATACGCAAAGCGGTGGGCAGTGGTTGGAGAAGAAGAGCCGAAGATCGGGCTCAGTAGCGCATCTTGGGAGAGGCCTACGTCCAGCAGTGGACTAACACCGGCTGATGATGACTTGTAGCACTGTTAAAAAGATCCTGTTTTATATTCGAACGTAGACATAACATTAATATTTTGTCTAATCCTGTTTATAATTGGTGACAAACCAACAAAAGGAGAGTTATTATGTTAATGTGGGTAGATATTATATTAATTAACCATTCGGTAAGTGACCTTATTGCCAAGGTCTTAGTTAGTGTTTGGCATAACGCCTTTTCCTAATAGTGAAACAAGGGCTTTAACTCAATTTTTCATGCAGCAGTTGTGCAGTTGTGCGTGATGCAAATGGGTTATGAATGACTTTACAAATCGATTGTATTACGTGATAAAACATCATAATATATGCTATTGGCCGGCAAGGGACATGTTTTGAAATAAATATGGTTTAAATGGAAACTTGTCGAATCGTGTGTAGGCAGTAAGGTCGCGATTATAATTTATGAAGTTTTATGTGTTATTGTGCAACATGATTAGCTATATGATTATAGATTATCTATACATTATGTTGATTTACGAGTATGTTATGATTTAGTCGTGGCAGTCTTGTTGGGCGTTCGCTATTACAACAGGGCGTTACAAAGATACTTCAGTCTTTTATGTACCTAGTGTTAATTTTTTAGGTCTTAAACTCACCTCACGTAATTCAAGTGCTGCCAGGCGCATGCGCAAAGTGTTCGCGGCGCGGGCATTCCCGGCATTCCTGAGCCCTTTAACTATTTAATTCGGCCGTTTGCGCGCCCGCAGATAATCTGGGCCCTTTGTTCGGGTACCTTCATAAACATAATTGTGGTGGCTAGAGTTATGAATGCGACGTAAAAATTCCACCGCACTTGCTGAGAATTTCTAAGTTTTGTTGTTGATGCCGTGCAAGTCCTGTAGCTACTCCGTACCACGCTTGTCGATAAGCAAGGATAAGATGTCTTGATACCTGTGATAGTAGAATATGTATAGTTGGGCAATTTCAATTTGACTGTTCGATAATGTATCCAGGAAATCTTTAGTACTAATGATTACTTATGAAGTAATTCAAATTGCGCAATTAATGTCCATTCTGTTTGTAGTAACTTACATTTGCGTTGTGGGATATTTTTAAAATGTCTTAAGAGTTGCAGCAAAGTAAACTTCTTTCTTTACCTAGCCACCGGGGTCTTGGTTATTTTGCTGGAAAGCCTGAATAAGTAGGCCCCTGCTAACTATCGTTACATTTGATTGATTCACAACTGGACTGTTACCTATTAATTGATTCATGTGTAACGCTGTTGTAACAGGGCTATTACTCGGCTCGATCGTGTATTGAATGTTATTTCGCATGTAACTGTTACCGATTTGTTATGGTAACGTCATGGCTTCGTGTAGGTACATGGACGCAAAATGACTGGTGGTTTGCTTCTCGTATCGGCAACCAGCTATAGGAATATCTTGGTGATCTTAGACTTAAAATAGGTAGGTATATTTAATGATAGATACAAATTAATTAGTTGGTAAATTTTGAGCGTCTTTAAAATGGCATCTCTGAGTGTAGGTGGCATTTCTACACGAAGTTAGCATAAAATATAATATTTATTTTCATTTTATTTTATTTTAGGAACCTGGTCGTGTCGGTGTTCCGTATTTAGACATCGTTGGACAGATCAGCTATCTGAAGCCGTGGGTGCCGGACTCAGGGCTGAGACTCGCTTAAGTCTAACTTCTATTTTGCCAACCTTGTTATATTAATTATATTTTTAACGTGTCCAACACTTTAACCTACTGATACTATAGGTCTAAAGGCAACTTCGACAAACAACAGAGAAGTATGGTAGCAGTGGTAGCCTCGTGGGCAAGAACGCCCGCCTTGAACGTAAGGGGTGCAAGTTCAAATCCCGGGCCCGCACCTCTGAGGTAATTTTCATGTGCGAATGTCATTTTCAACAATGATTACCACTTGCTGAACGGTGAAGGAAAACATCGTGAGGAAACCTGCACGTCTAGGCGTGTGAAGTTCATCAACCCGCACTGGGCCAGAGTGGTGGACTATGGCCCAAATCTCCCTCGTATTGAGGGGGAATGTGCCCGGTATAATGGCAATAGGCTCGCCCCCTATTACATTGGGACCAAAATACATCGGCGAAGAGTGGGCGCACTATAGTGCACCTCTGCCTACCCCTTCGGGGAATACAGGCGTGATGATGATGTATGTAACAGAGAAGTATAAGGTCGGTAGGAAAATTCCATTATCCTCTTACTTTTGACGTCGAATTAAAGTCAATGGAAAAGTTTTACTAGAAATAAACTTCTTAAATTTTCTGGAATCGCTCTAAAATACCACTGCTTCTTTTGTAGCATTCGCCCAAAGACTGGATTAATCTCACGTCTTATATCGATTTTATCCTTTTCTCCCCTGAGAAATAATAGAATGCGAGCGACTCGGTGCGTGACTATCGTGTAGTTTTAGCAGGCGCTAGCACCGCTGTTCTTTATAAATTCTCACCAAGGGGGTAACCCTACGCTTGGCATATCTCGCGGAAATAGCTTGTGGTGACGTAATCGGCAGCGTTGTGCCGATGTTATAATAACGATAACTTTTATTTCAAACCAATTACTGGCATAACTGAGGAGGTTAACTGGTCAAGATAGCACTGGTCACAATGTTAGGATCTGCCAAAGATTTTATAATTGAATTAATGAAGAAAGAAAGATCCTTCTAAACCTAATGAAGGGTACTTATTGGCGATGTTCTCGGACACATATGTCATTTTTTAACGGAAATTGTGACAATAATTGGAAGTAAATAGTGGCAGTAATTTATTGGCCGTGCATTGACGTAGTATAATAATCCTTGTTAAGTTTAGAAGAGGTCGTGTTCGCCAGAGATCTATTGCTATTAAGTCAGACCATACAACTCCAAGGCGTCTTCATGGAATACGAACAGTAACGAATTGATGTGTATCTCAATATTGGGACTTACATTACTTTACTTTACATTACTGTGACGAGAGGGTAGAAAATTAGTGGTGAGAACTTTGACTACAATCCTAAATTAAAAGCATTTGGAACGTTCTTTAGATCTTTGTCCTCGTATCTCATAAACAATCTTTAATAATTTTAGGCTGCCATCTGTACAACAACGTGCATACAATTTTTAAATCAATTTCGCGTATTTGTTCCTCTCGAATATTCCGTATGCGTCGCTCATCTGGCCTTGAGTGAGGATCAGCATACTAAGCTAGGGGAAATGGCCGGATCCTGGCGTGTGCAGCCGCGGGCGCGGAGCACGAGCACGCACGGATCAAGGTCACTGGCGAGAGGTGAAACTGATGGCAGGAGAAACTAGCTAACTCATCAGGATGTCGTGTCGAGGAGAAACTTTTTTGATGGAATTGTTATCAGATGCTAAAATTTTAGTCAGTGGAATGTTAGAGATACTAGATGCGTTTGTAGAAGATGGCTCACCTTTAAATATGTGTGTTTTGTTCTCATAAATGATTAGTCCTTCTTGTAGTTATTTTGATTCCATCATTATATTTATCTATAAAGATAGGAGAGATTGGGAATTGTTGCATTTCCTGCTGCACGAGAATTGATGCAAAGTTCACTTCGAATGACGTATTAACCATGAATAATTTAATGATACGTATTTTAATTGCCATAAGGCGTGGGAACGGCTGCAATTTTGGAACCGGATAATTAGAACATTTAATACAATTACACGGTTTAAAGTTGACACGAGGTTTAAATTAGGTGTACAGTTAGTGGAATGTGCTGAGACGGGTGTGGCTCAGGTAACAGTGCATGCAGAACGATGGAATTGTATGTGATTAGGATGATTACACAGTGAAGAAGGAGCTGGGGTTAAACTACTGTTAGTTGGCTATGAATATAAAATCGATATTCGTAGTTACATTTAGGTCCAGTAGTAATCATATTTATCTTGGTTAATACGTAGGTACAGTATGAGTACAAGCGTCACATCTTTTCGTGAACCTGTAATAGACGATTCATTGTCGGTTATTCATCTTATAGCACTCCGTTAAACTTGTCATGTATGGACCAAGTCCACGGATGCTGCTTCATCTCGCGGCATGTCCACTTTCCCCCGTAAACGACTCTAGATAACATAGACCATCTTCATTGATAACTAGTGAAGGCACAGAGTGAGAGTTTCGCAGATGCACAGTTAGGTAGGTACAACGTATTAGCAGAAAATGTATTTATTAGGGTTCCGTACCCAAAGGGTAAAATCGGAACCCTATTACTAAGACTTCGCTGTCCATCCGTCCGTCCATCCGTCCGTCCGTCCGTCCGTCCGTTCGTCTGTCACCAGGCTGTATCTCATGAACCGTGATAGTTAGGGAGTTGAAATTTTCACAGATGATGTATTTCTGTTGCCGCTATATCAACAAATACTAAAAAACAGAATAAAATAAATATTTAAGGGGGCTCCCATACAACAAACATGATTTTTTTGCTGTTTTTATAGATAATGGTACGGAACCCTTCGTGCGCGAGTCCGACTCGCACTTGGCCGGTTTTTTCGTTTTGTTTTGACAAATGTCGAATTATGTCGAATGTCGATCATCCGAGAATTTTCTCCCAGAGGAATGATGGCACTACGTGGGTTTTTAAATGTTATTAATATTTGATTAGGGAGATTCTGAACAAAGCGATTAAGCAATACCCTACGTTAGTTGGTTAAAAAGGTTTCAAATCAGAAGAAGATATTATTCTGTCTATTCTAGAATAGATGCTAGAATTGGTAGAGTATCACAATGTTATTGTAACTTAAAATCCAAATTGAATATGGCGTAATAGATAGTAGACAACACTAAGTTAGTTGGTTAAAAAGGTTTCAAATCAGAAGAAGATATTATGATGTCTATTCTAGCATCCACATAGACTTTGGTAGAGTGTTATTAGAGTGTTAGTTATACAATGTTATTGTGACTTAAGATCCAAATTGAATATGGCGTAATAGATAGTAGACAATTAGTTTTTTGCAAGCTCGTTGTTCACGGCGGGAATATCATCTGTATCGGAATTCGCCAGGTGAACGACATCTTGCCGCTAATGAAACATTTTTTGTGATGATTTGGATAGCTGTAATGAGAACGCCTAGCAATTATAGAGGACTGATGATGATAGTCTTAAGATGAGGTCATAGTAGAAATGAACTGTTCCATAATTATACTATTTATCATATAGCTGTGTAGGAACTTAGTTCAGAGCCTTAGTTCAGCCGACAAGACTAAGTTCCTACTCACGTTACCAACTTCTAATGAATGAACGAATCGGGTGAATGACACGAAAAACATTAATCGAAACATTTTTTCTCCAAATCAGATCTGCGTTGGCTAATCTTTGAGCGGCAAACCGCGACAGCTTTCCACCGCGCGGCCGGTGTGCTTGCGCAGCGGCCGACATAACGGCGCGGTGGCCGGCGCAAGCGCACGTACCACGACTCCTGCGCAACTGCGCGCGACACGCGAGTGATCGAGTGAACCTACGACGTACGATAGTGCTGTGACTGTGCTTCTAAAACCTGATGGTATCCCAACCTGGTGACATTTGACTACCATTCCCTGATTGACTGGGTAAGTCCTGTTTTATGTATCGGCGATTTTATAGGAGTTACTAATACTATTGTTGACTTTCTAATTGTGATTAAATATGCTGATTTATACGTTTTTGCGAATTCTTTGCATAATTTGCATTTAAGATGATATGTTGGTTGTTTTCTATTTTCTTATAAACAAGCTACCAGTTGGTAGGTACCTACTTATACCTATTGATTTCCATTGTTTCTCAAATTTTAATTTTGTCAAAGATTTTGCTCGACCTACCTACAATATTGAAATAGTTGTAGTGTGTAAGTACCCGCATTTCTCATAACTCAAGGTCACAGTGTTCGCAGTAGGCATTAGAAACTCGATTCTATTATCTATGAATATTTCAACAGAGAAATTGACATGTAGCGATTTCTACATTGGTGGAGTGGAGGTATAGAATAATCAGTAATTAAGAAATAACATTTCTCTGAAGTTATAAGTTACGTTTTTTTGGAACCGAAATAATCGCACATGTTATGCATTATTAGACATAAGAGCTGTTTTAAGTTGTAGGTAATCTGGTAGGACTCAAGTAGGTGCTTACCAAAATATGATGGTCAGTACTAACATCTAGGTAAATGTCAATGCTCAAACCTCGTTGGAGAGGGTGGGTAGTTTTCTAACTGCAAGAAACAACTATAGAAAATGCATTATTTATTCTGAAATAGCTAATAACACAATAAGATACTTACAACCAAACCTTCCTATAAGACCCTACATATCTAAATTCAAAGTGGAAAAATATTATAAAATGAAATCTTAAATGTTCGCAAAACGAACACTTTATTCTACTGCTGGTTAGGAAACGAATCGGTATCATGAACACCAACGATTAGTTTTCAACCCACTTCAAAAAGGAGGAAGTTCTCAATTCGACACGTATGTTTTTTTTTAAGTAACGATTCGTGACAGGCATCGGGAGCGTTACTTACGAAACCTTTTTATTGGAACAGTTTTTTGATTAAAATCGCGATGAAGTTTTTACGGTCCTTTAGCTAAATAGATGGGTATGGCTAAATTTCTGTAATATAGGAATCGGTCATAACTAATGTGTCGATAAATAGTAGGTAGGTGAGTTTATGGCGATGTTTACCGCGGCGCGGCGTGGTGAGCGCCGAGATCGAACCCCGTCCCGCGCACCTGTGCACACACGCTGGGCCATCGCGACATGTGGCCCAACGTATTAGCTTAGCGTGGTAATGTGCCTAATTTGGTCACATTCTTCCACTGCTTTGTGTGTTTCTTCATATATTTAAAATAACTATAATGCCACTGAAGTTGTAAATCTCGAAACTTTGAGATCATTCTCGTTGGTGAACTTTACATGTATTTCTATAGACGAGCAGATTTCCATATGACGTTGGGTTTCCGGGTTAGTATATCTTCACGCCTGTATTCATCGAAAGGGCAGGCAGGTATTTCGGTCCCAAAGTAATAGGGGGCGAGCCTATTGCCATTATACCGGGCACATTCTCCGTCAATACGAGGGAGATTTGGGACATAGTCCACCACGCTGGCCCAGTGCAAGTTGGTGAACTTCACACGCCTTTATATAGACGTGCAGGTTTCCTCACGATGTTTTCCTTCACCGTTCAGCAAGTGGTAATCATTGTTGAAAATGACATTCGCACATGAAAATAATTTCAGAGGTGCGGGCCCGGGATTTGTTCTTGCACCTCTTACGTTCAAGGCGGGCGTTCTTGCCCACGAGGCTACCACTGCTTGCACGAGGCTACCATGGCTTCTATTATATTCAATTATCAATACTCCTATTATTACTAAAGTTGTAGTTGTTTGTAAGATAGTTATTGATCGGTTTTAAATATCAATTTCAATAAAATAAATACTTTCTGTACCTCAGTTACCAACCATAGTTATAAATTTCACGTGTTTTAAAACGTGGGGCACAGCTAGTCTCAAAATAAAAATGGTAAAAATGTCTTACTTGCACCATCTTCTAAAGTAGATAACATGTTTGGGAGGTACCACATTTTTAGAGTTAAACATTCGTGTCTAATCCACGTACCGGTTCCGTCCCAGAGGTTCCCAATTAGCACATAATTGTCCACAGTTAATGAACAATATCCCAGCAGTAATGGTAAAGGTAAACAGCTAGGTAACAGTCGCGCCGGAAGTCACCCGCGCTAAGTGATCTAAGTTATGTCTTACCGTTCCCTAGATATGTTATATCTTTGTGTAAATGTGGAGTTACTGTTTACGCGTCTGTAATTAGCAGGCAAGTTGTTAAGATCACAGGGGCTTAAAAGCTGATTTCGTAGTTGTTTCGGTACCTACTGAAAGATACATATTACCAAAACGTCGTGTTGGTAGTACCTATGTGCCCCAGCAATAGAAAACCAATAACATAAAACAACAAACAAAAAAAACCACAGATCCTATTTCTACTGCAGTTTCTAAGCAGTCTCGCGTGAAACCTCAGATACAAATCGGTGATCGCATGCGCATCGGTCATCTTCGTTGGCTAGATTATTATCGATTATAATATCGGTTATGACAAAACAATTGTCCTCACTGGGGCGTCAAAATGCACTCGAGCGGTCAATTTAATTTAATTTATTTAAGAACGACACACCAACAGTATACCTATTAACAATTGGGTAAATAAAATATTAAATAAAAAGAAGTTAATAAGTCAATGACATTTTGTTGAAGAATACGTTCTTCCTGTGAATCAATATAGTCCGTTTTAGCATTGGCAACATTATCGACGTACCCATAATGTAGGCTGTCTTAATCACAAGATTTCACACCTCAGAAATTAACTGGCTGTACAGAGGTCTTCAATTCAAAGTTCAACCTTTGAACAAGTTTAAACGGACCATCATCATTAGAACTCCGATGCAGGATAATGTCCTCCACAATTAAGAACAGTAACCCAACCTCCGGTAAGGGTCGTTGATGATGATTGGCAAATAGGGTTGGAAAAGCGTAATACATTTGCACCGCGGAAATCTGTAACCAGATAGTGTGTGCAAGACGCGTGTGTCGCAACCATCGGAATGAAAGTGGCATTTAATAGCTTATTGCAAACATACGTGTTGTTAATTGGATTCCAAATGGAGTTTGTTGCTTAGAAAAACTAATGTTGCGAGATTTTAAAGGAATTTGTACCTATTTTGCCCCCTTCTTGCAACGTTTCGATCAGAATTGTTTTTTACGTTGCTTTTTTTACAGTGTAGGCCTAAAGGTTTTCTCTGCATACAGAAAATCGTAGCCTGAATATAAGATAGCGTAAGGCTTCAGGTAAACTAGCGGTATCCGAACGTGACCTTTTGTAATCGTATTATAATTTCACGATCTGATTTCAAAATCGTATTCCGATTAAGTCAGCCTCTTCAGTTGTAAAGGAAAAGGCAATTATTGAATTTTGATACGTGACGAACATAATAATACGAGGCCTCAACTGTGAAAATCGATAATTCATGTAACGTGACATTTGTCGCGTCGAGTTAACAATGTCAGAAGGTACGACAGTGAAAACGATGGCACTGCGAGTAGGATACGATACGTAAAATGACACGATATATGGATTATCAATTTTAAGAGTTGACGACTAATGTTGTTACAGCGATAGTCCCAGCTATAATAAGCCCGCTCTGCAAAACATGCCTACGAATATGTAATACAAACTTTACTAACAATAGATTTTCGCGTGTTTCTTCTGCACAGTTTCTCGTGGAACAATGCCTGCTCGCATTGTGTTGTGCGCCTGTTGCGATAGACAAGACCTCTCGAATACAGTGCACTCGTTTTTGCTCGGCCTATTACATTATAAGGTCATTTGCTTTGTTTTCAGCAGTTATCATAGACATTTTAAAATAAAAACATTTTTTTAATTATAGTAATCTACACAGAAGTATATATACTTTTGTACTACATCTTTGTCTGAAAAAACCTGGCTATAATATTTAAAAAAAGAATTACTATCGTTTTTAAATTGATAAAAAATAAAACATTTTTAGGTTTTAAATATATTAAATGGCTTTTGAATGTTTTTTTAGTGGAATAGTGGCCAGTCATTGTGTTCGTTCTACATGCTCACTCTTTCATTCAAACTCTTTATTGAATTATCTAAAGAGTTTCGTATTTTGACACCAATTTTTAACACAGTATTTTTCGGTAGGTACAACTGAATACTAACTTTTACTCTCGAATGGGCGAACATTTTTACTTTTATTTGTTCAGTGGTAATATTTTCCAAATAGTTTATAGCTACCTCCCTGGTTTATGGAAATATACAGGATCCTGGCAGAAAAATCTGCAGGAGCCAGTAATCGATAAAAATAATGTGCTATAAAAAAATCATCCGACCTTTGCTGCGATGACCTAAATATACCGTGTTAAATATCAGAATATTTTTTTCTTGCAAAATTCGTGATTTTTTTTACGATATTTGTTCTAGACAATTCAAGTATATAGCGTAAGCGCAAACATTGAAGCAGGTTCTGCGGGTATCGACGACGACGGTGTGGTAACATTGTGGTGCCGGGAAACAACAACAAACAGCCTACCAACGTCGCCTTCTCGCCGGTCGCTGGCGTTGGGTAACGTTGTTTCGCGGTACGTACAATTATTATGGACCGCATTATAGTAATGTGTTCTGTTCTGTTAAATTTATAAATAGTAGCACTCCTGTTGCTCTACCACGAGTTTGACCAGTGTTATGTGGATGATTTCCAAAACGTAAAGTATTCATGTGACCAGTTTTTTTGTGATTTAGGAGTCCGACTGCTTTGCTAAGCTGGCATATAACAAGTTATACTAAAGGGAAGTTTTAACGGTTTGAACTTATACTCATGAAAACAAAAGGCACATTATATTTTTTATCATACCTATATGAATTGAGCCGGATTTGAAGGCGATGAGTAGTTAGCACGAGCTTTACTGCTAGTCAGATATTGTAATAATCTTTCATAAAAGGAACAAAATTTGGTTCTACGTAGGTATCATCCATTGATTAGGTAATCATAGCCTTTGCAAACGCTGAGGAGTCCATAACGTGGAAGCTACTGCAAGTAGTGATAATAGCAGGACTAGCTTGTTTCTGATACAATAATAAGTGTTATTCAGGCAAAGTTATATTATGCAAATGTAAAGTATTTACTTTATTTCTGTTTACACGGTTATAGTAGCTAGCTCTGTACATTATGTTCTAACATTAAGATCTTTCTATGGATAAATGACAAGTGCTGAACCTCTATTACAATCGGAATTAGATATGAAATGGATAGTGCTTTGGACCGATATTCAGTAAGCTACCAGCCCGGAGCGCCGGATATCCGGCGACCGGATATTCGGTCCTTTATCGCGTTACATGTAGCTAATAGCTTCTTAAAGACATCTCGAATCGATCGATCGGTGGTCAGTTAATTTGCATCAGCACCCGAAGTTGTCAAGGTTTGCTAGAATTTATCTTTCAGCACCTGGCAGTAGCGTTTAGGTACAGCGAAAGGCTATTTTCAGAAGCTGGTCTGGTGTACGAAGCCAAGCGGAGTCTCTTCTTACTAACAAATGCGGAAAGTTTGGTATTCATTTAAACTAATTGACGTGTAATTATAAAAATAAACGGTGTCCATAACCTATTGGGGTGTGATTTATTACTGAGAATTTTTTAAATTTTACTATCCGGTATCCGGCCGGTTACTGAATTACTATCCGGTATTTGGCTGGATACTGAATTACTATCCGGTATCCGGCCGGATACTGAATTACTATCCGGTATCCGGCCGGTTACTGAATTACTATCCGGTATCCGGTTGGATACTGAATTACTATCCGGTATCCGGCCGGATACTGAATTACTATCCGGCATCCGGCCGGATACTGAAATACTATCCGGTACCCCCCGGATACTGAATTACTTTCCTGTATCCGGCCGGATAGTGAAAACAAAGTAGGATAGGCCGGATACCGGATAGTTACCGGATATCCGTTTCATCTCTAATCGGAATATGGGCAAAATGTCTATGTGACAATGCAAATTGTACCTACTAAATGATGATATTGATGTCACGACATTTGTAAGTATTGTCGGTGAACCTAGTGCGTCACTGACAGCGACGTTTTCTCCTTTTCAAATGGATGGAGCCCTTCTATCTGCCTTGGCCCTTGAGGCTCATTGAGGTTCTCGCAGTGATGCCGATGATATGGCCCTGAAATCATACATTTTAGCAAACATCTCTTGTACCTTATGAATAAAAAAAAATATAATTAAAATGATTTAAACGATGAATTACGATGATGATGAGAACAGTATTTTTATGTAAGGAACGAAGCAGCAAATATTTTTATACACTAATTTACAAGTTACCCATTTAAGGAAATTCATTCATGAAATTAGAAACGTTTAAGATCCACGTGCCAAAACAACCTAATCGTTTTCAGATCGCTCGCAAACAACCCGGCGACCTTGTGGCGAGATGCTGCGCGAAATTGCGCTGCGCTGTAATACTTGTAACTGTTCCATTAAGGAGTGCGCGCCAGTGATAGTGAAGCTATACGACCGCTCGAGCTTTAACGACCTGCTGACCGGCCTTGAGCCCAATCACGGTGCCAAACTTGCACAAGTTTACTTGTAACTGTGTTTTAGGACTAGTTTGCACTGGCAAACTGTTATTGAACCGCGGTAAGGTTTCTATCACTGAGTATAATTTCAACTATATTAATGGACCCATTAGACTATTATCTAGATACCTACACAAAGGTTCTATTTAGAATCGGTTTCCTAATAACCAGCTTTACATTTGACTTCTACGATACTTCAGTTGGATCCAATGCTTATTCATGTATGTAGGCTTTCCAGTAGGCTTAGCTTGAACGCGTAGACATACGTTTTATTTTGTTTATTTATATATTTTATATATATTTATCTAATTCAACTGTCAGATTTGTCGAGAAAATGACGTCACTTCGACATTTTTGTACTGGACATGGCTTGGTCTACGCGGTCACACACTACAGGGCGTAGTAGGAGTTGTCTAGTTTTAGCTAAAGCGCATAGCGTATATTGTGAGACTCGATCCAGCATTTAACAGTAATATTAGTACCTATGCAATTGATTGATGATGATTGTATTGAGTGGTTGACGACGTTTCTTCCAGAAACACACAGATGTCTCATTTCATATCCTGTAATTTCTCCAGGAAATATCTTCCTATATCCTCGCTGGTAGTGGACGGCCATAGCGATCAGTAGGTCGTCGACACGTCAAAAGCGCCACAGTCGAAATCGAGGTATTCCGTTATTGTTCGCGTAGCGTTCGCAACCGCGCGCCGATTAAGGCCGCGCTTGAAATCGCACGGGACTGGGCCGCGCGCTTTGATACGGTTAGCAAATTAATGGCACGTATTATAAACTATTCGACTGTCGGTATGTAGATCTACCATCATTTTCACACTCGCCAGTCGTTAGCGTCTCGGTAAACGTATTCACCACCAGAGCACTAGTTGTAGCAACTGCTTAGATATTTGACATAATATAATAGATTAATTTCAACTATTAAACGTACACTTTATTGACCTAGTTACTTACGCTCATATAAATGTACCTTCATTATTTAATATTACATAGGCTCTAATGAATCCCATTGAACACAATAATTTATGGTTAAGATCCTCATTCTTAGAATTATTAATTGTAATTATTCTAAGTCCTTATTTCAAAATAGGCATCAATAATGTTTACCAAGCGCAACGGAATTTCTTAGCTATTTATTGTAAAATGGTGAAAAGAGTATCTATTTAATTGGTACTAGTACCTATGAGCAGGTACTTATTATTTCAATCAATTAATGAAATTCTTTAGATCACTTAGATACTTTATTTATTTATTTATTTTCACAAGCACAACTTTAGAGATTGTGTGCAGCTTGTGGCCGGAGAAGAGTGGATAAATGTAAAATAAACGTGCAACAAATAAAAGGGTATTTCGTGACATTCTCATAACGGGGCGGCTGCGCGGGCGGCGGCAGGCCCGTGTGTTGTTGTAAAATGTAATTTTGCAAATGGAGCAGTGATATTCTGGTAATTCTGTTGTTATTATACATTAAATTAACGGTGAACTGTAAGTTCGTGTGAATAACAAGCTCGAGGAACACTCCTTGGCTTAAGTTGGGTGTGTAATTAATATAATGACTTAAATAACCTTATTTCCTTTATGCAGTGGTAGCCGAGTGGTCGAACGCAATCAAAGTCTGCAGGTTCAAACCCCGGCTCGCAACTCTGGGATTTATGTGCGAATCTCATTTTCATCCGAGATTATCACTTGCTAGGAAACGGTGAAGGAAAACATCGTGAGGAAATCTGCACGTCTGAGGGAACTTGCCTATTTCTCGATAGATGTGTGAAATCTGCCAACCCGCACTGGGCCCGTGTCGTAGACTATGGGCTTGAATCCCCCTCACATTGAGGGGAAGCCCGTACCCAGCAGTGGGACGTTAAAAGGGCTGTAGTAGTAGTAGTATTTCCTTTATTGTGAACAAAGCACTTTAAAATATGTATTTTTTCATTCCGTTGTTCTTTGTTGTATTGATCATATGTATGTGCGCCCTTATATTTACAATCAACTACGTTCATTTATCTTAAATTCGATAGAAACTTCACGTAACGCCTATTTAGATAATATTACGCAACGCCCACACTAACGACACGTTAAACAAACCAATTAGAATAGCGGTGACAAAAAGAGAAAATACTATTTTCCCTGAAGCCTGTGAATTTCCCATTTGCGCGGGAGTCGACGACCAACAACGTAATGGCGTTATTGTTGCGCGCGCATCCACACCGTTATTCAATAGCCCATCAAACCACTAGACAATGTTAATGTACACTTAAAGAAATACATTTTAAGGTCTATTTTTGTAGCCACACTGGTTTGATGACAATATTATGAATCAAAGAATCATCGCATCAATATCTTTTAAAGTTTGTATTTAAACTTTAACCGCCTATGTTAACGTTATAATAATATTCTTTTGGAAACCTCAAATATCATTATCGCTATATCATTGTCGTGGTGTTACGTCACCTCACCGCATAGAAAGCTAGGCAAATACAATGCATTGTTTTACGCACAATCCAGTTTGTAGTGAGAAAAACATACCAGTTATACCTACTGTTATGTATTTCATAACGCTATAATATGTTGGGTATTTGCAAAGTGAGGTAATAAGCGTAATTTGATACGTTAATTACGTATTTAGTGTTTATATTTTTATATTTGTAAACTTGCAATCGTTTACCAACTTTTGTGACCGCTTTAATTTGTACAGGGATGGGTTTTTGTAACAGTAAGTCAAGAAATTATATCCAAACAGGAATCCTAAAACTGTCATAGACTTAATAGATAGATGATAGACGGGTTCTACTGGCCTATGGGTATTAAATCAGTTTATTTACTTAGGTAGGAACCCATAATTAGGACAACTAGGTTACCTATCTTAGGTCTGAACATTTCAAAATAAACACACGTGCCTGTATATCTAAATTCTAAATTAATGGATACTTAATAAAAAAACTTTTTTTTTATAAATATAAATTCTAATAAACATGACTATGGACTATATAGTTACTAATAAAAATATGTGTTTAACAACTTATCTACAAGCGTGTTATAAGTAGGTACCTGTCGCAAGGTAACCGCGCTGCGTGACAGACAAGCCGAGGCGCTCACGTTCGCCACTGGTTATGTTAAACCGAATGATATAGTTGGGTAATGTAGTTTAATGGGTATTAGGGTATAAAACATTAATTTTAAAAGTTAGGTTAGGTTAGGTAATTGGTGAACTATGTGGAATGCGTCCGGGTGAACTGTGTGGAAAGGGCTACTTAAGTTGGCTCGCAATGTGAGATTATCACTAGTGGCACCACTACAAGTTTCAGCTAAGCGAAATGCTTTAGTTAGGACCACCCTTATCGCATGCATTTGTTTATTGGTTTATACATCATCACACCTGTATTCCCCGAAGGGGTAGGCAGAGGTGCACTGCAGTGCACCCACAATTCGCCGATGTATGGTCCCAATGTAATAGGGGGCGAGCCTATTGCCATTATACCGGGCACATTCCCCCTCAATACGAGGGAGATTTGGGCCATAGTCCACCACGCTGGCCCAGTGCGGGTTGGTGAACTTCACGCGCTATAGAAAGCTATAGACGTGTTTCCTCACGATGTTTACCTTCACCGTTCAGCAAGTGGTAATCATTGTTGAAAATGACATTCGCACATGAAAATTATCTCAGAGGTGCGGGCCTGGGATTTGAACTTGCACCCCTTACGTTCGAGGCGGGCGTTCTTGCCCGCGAGGCTACCACTGCTTTTGTTGGTTTAAATGCACTTAAATAGGATAGGGATTGATTCTGGAACGTCTCGGTTACGAGAGCGGTCGCTTTAACTACTCAGCTATTGAAACTAAGTTATTTCTCAAAGTTTTGTGCAACGTGGTTAAATATTATTAAATACAATATATAAAATATAAGCTCGGTACTTAATACGAGGTGCGAGCGCAATACTCGTCGTTATCACTGCGACCGCGCAACTTGCGTAAGGTGAATTAAGGCGGAAAACGTCTAAGGTAAGCGAGGAGGCGACGATAATAACTTTGTAACGAACTCAGGTTAGAACTACTTTGAATTGTCAGTTATTAAGGTAAAAAGACAGACTGTTTAGGTAAATACAAAGGCAAAATTTAATGACTTATCAAGATTGTTCAATTTGTGGAATGGAGCGTATATTGTAACAATTAGAGATGTAATTATTCTACTTATTCTGAAGACTTTTAAGAATATTGTTAACACATTTCATTTTCAAAGGTGATGATCTCGTCCTCTTCTGACTTCTGTCCTCCATCTCAGTTCCCACGGCTCCCGAGAAATGTCCGCGCGTTGCCTTGGGCCGAGTGCTTTATAAGTTATAACAATCACCACAATTAGCCGATTGTTTTCGCAACCGCCTGTTTAGCATGCCGGCTCGGCGTCAAGGGTGCTCTGCAGCGAGTTAGGGTTTCTTAACTATAGCGTTAAGAGTTATTACATTTACGAGTCGTTTTCTATTGCTGTCTCGACTAATACTAAATCTTGAACGTCTCTCATCTTTAGGGAGGCATTTAAAGTTCGTTCAATTGATACCTAAATAGCGTTCTCTTTATGACCTAGAGCTATTATTTAACATAAGTCAGTATTTGCATTTTGTTCTGTTAAATTTAGCTGTTTCTTGTTCTTATGTAAATAATTTTGTCTTATATTATTAAATAAAATGTACAAAAACTTACTATTAGAAATCATCGGAAATGTCAGCCCTAAAAATGAGTAGTTCTCTATGCCCTCAGCCTGTGTGAGTTTATTGGTCTTAATTGCATTCGTAGTATTGTCTCCTGTGGCATTGCGCCGCCGATCCAGCACCGAAATCTTATACAAGTACAGCACTACAGCTGAGGTCGCGACCACGACCTTCGTTAGCTTAGATTTGTGGGTACACGCGATGAGGAGACGGAATTAGCTGGGAATATTGCTACAGGTAGTAAGGTAAGATTCATTGTTTGGTGGGAAATTTCAGTTTCAAGGAATTGTGGACGTCATATTGTATTTGCTTATTTAATAGCGGTACACTACAGCTAGCCAACAGAGGTTTCCGATCAACTATTCGCCATATCTGAAAGCGGTGTTCAAATATGATAATAATTAAACCAATTATAATAACTCGGTAAGTATTTTTGTGATACACTTAAATGATAGAATAAAGACAGAAAATTTACATAGGTGTCAAATAATTATGACTAAAAATTATCAACTTAAAGGTGATAATAGCAGTAATTTTCTAAGTCATTATAATCATGTGCTTCTGTTAAGTACCTACATTGAGCGCCACCCTCGTAAAAAACAGTGGATTTTCAGTAATAAAACTTTTTTCTACCATCAGCCTTTTAAGGTTAAGGTACAGTTTCCTTTCAGATATTATTCGCCAATCATCTTTCTCAGATTACTTTATTTCAGCCAGTTTATCTATGAGATAAGACTGAGCCACGGTAAGATGATATTTCTCATACCCTCGTTCATCCGTATCTACTATACCATCTACCATCTCTCCAGCATCAGGTATCGCGTGAGAAAGAGGCACATAACTCACTGTCCTCTTCCCACCGTTATCTTCGATTACATGGCATAAATATCGACGGACACAGCTGCCAATTACACATCGCTATGTATTCCTGTCCTACGCCTACGCTGACCCGACATATCGCCTGATTCATTGAGAGGATTACTAATAAATATTTATTTTAGAAACTATAATATTGCTTAGCCTAATGCTAAACTCAACTAAACTCTTTACCAAATATTAAAATTAAAGTTTGATCGAAAATTGTAACATGTTCAAAGCCCGAAATAATAATCCACAAGTAGAGTTTGTCATAACATGTTGAGCATAGTTCTTAATTTTACATTGAACTTTAAATTACATGAGATAATTATTGGTGTCGTAATTAAGATATATTGGAGCTGTTTAAAATGATTTCATTATCTCCTTAAATGAAGAGGTAATGTTTAAGACACTATATACAGACAGCAGGTACGATTAAATGTATATTATACCTTATAAAACACCCAGTTATCGTTAACGATAGTAACAAATGACAACTTATTTTATCCATCATCGGCTGTCTATACATCCGTTTGTTAGAAATCTAGTAATGGAGGCTGTACTCATTATATGTCGGGCTAATGGCGGAGAGAGCAGAGCCAAACGATTTTAACACCTAGAAAATAATACGTATTATCTTAGATTGTGTTTTTGTAATAGCTAGTCGGTGTAGTTTGTTGTCTTTACTGGTCTATCAGTAATATTGTACGATTATGTTTATTTAAGTTCAGTTGTTCTATTCTAAATAGTAGCTCAACCAAACGCATGCATCCTAAATTACGATAAAGATAATAATCTAGGTGTTATGATGAGTCACTATCGCTCCTGAATCCTGTTTAATAATGTTAAAAAAGCAGCACAATTTGTCGTGCAACATTCTGTTACTTCGTTGGTAATGTTAGCAATTACATTTATGTAGGTTAACATACTGCTGAAATACGAAAAAGATACGAACGCGGTCTTTTTCAAGAGGCCATTGAATATCGGGTGTCAAATATCGCCGTATTGCGAATTATTAACACGTCTGTTACGTAACCAGACGGTAATCGCACATTAGAGCCTTCGGTGAACGGTGCGAATTTGACGGAGAAAGTATTCGATGTGTGAGAACGTTTGTATTGTTTGTGTTTCTAGGCATTTACTACATTATTATTATTAACTGTACACACAAGTTTGGAGAGATGAATAGGCAAGCGAGTCCCCATGAAAAAATGACTGCGTGCAAGGACACTTTCTTGTTGGGACAAAGCCTCTGTGACTCGTAGGAGCCAGGTTTGGCCCTAGGCCAGTCCTGGGAAAAAACTAATTTGATACAAAATCAAGTGTAGGAGGAAGATGGAAGAAATGTTTCCACTTTCCTTCCTTATATAACAAATCAAATAATTGCGTAAATCAAATCATACATGGGTTAGATAACAAGTACTTAAATATTTGCACATACAATCGACGTACTGACCATGCGAGAGAAAGCATTTTACTTAAGTGCCGCCATATGTTACAGTTAGGTAATAAATATATTTACCTACATAGCTAATCGTCGCATAAAGTTGTACACCTCTGGCATAACGCGGTCCATGAATAATATACATAATATGAGTAAGAAAGGATTAATGGTATCAATTCTTATAGGAAATCTCGTAATGACAAAATAGCCTGCCTAGTTCTAGCGGACTAATATGTTTCAAAAACTGTACTTAAACTCAATGTATAAAATTAAACGTAGTAGTATCTATCATATGCCATAAGATGGTCACAGGAATGTCGGTCCATTTCTCACACCTTAGATTATCGATACGGCAAATTAATATTATGGAGGCAATTGTAGTATTTTTGAGAAGCAATAAAAGAGTTTATGCAAACCAGTTACTTCTTGTAATTGGTATCTTACTTAAAATAAACTAACGAATTACTGAAAGAAGCGCTGTTGATATCTATTACTATAAGTAGATTGTACTGTTATGGTTTAGGTAAATACTTTTTCTTATAGAAGTACCAATTGCTATGGTTGATGTCGTTTCACGCTACCGACCCGGTGTTTTCAAAGAGCAGGCGACACGAAACGTCACGTGGTAATAGAGCCAGGAATGCCGTCCCATTTCCGATCCCTTGGGAATTATAGCGGCTATCATTCTCTTTTGATTTGAGGCGCCACATTATTTGTGTATTTGCCGGCATCGAGAAATGGATTCGTTTCAGAAGTTTTTGTGAATGAACAGAAATGTTTTTTTATTTCGTTCGCAATGAAACATTTAACAATCTGAAGCGGGTGGTCTTCCTTCGCACCGGATTCAAAAACTAGTTAATTCATATATTTTTATTATTTCAGGTAAATCTGTGACTACAAACTTGAGGTTTTCTTGTAAGTAAATGTTAAAGTTTTGTTATTATAATATAGTTAGGTACATAAGGTAGGTACTAGGAGTGTATTGTTCAGTTAAATACATTTTACTAATGTAGAAACTAGCGTGCCGTGGATCTAGAACTCACTCCAGATATTCCCATGCTCATCACCGGCATTTCCCATAATAAAAACAGTTTTTCTATGTCAATAGACAAACAGTTCAGCGCGCATGATTAGTCGCTGCGACTTTTTTGTCGCGCGTGTGTGTTCCATCGACACACTGACTCAAATGACTGATAGATGGGGGCATTTTTATTTTCGTACATGGGTAGGTACTAGAGTACATGGTAGTATAGGGATACTGGCATCTTATTTCAGCATAATATGAAACCATGAAGTTCAATTCGGTTAGAGCTTTTAGAATCGCTCATATTTCAGTTGGTTTGGTTGGGTACCCCTTGTGGCGCTGATTGAGCGTAGCGGCCGCTAATGGCGGGAAGCGCGCTGCGCCCGCGCCGTTTCCGCCCTGACAACACAGATGCCGTTTTAATGGCCAGAAGCCAGTGACCATCACTAAACATGCTTGAATGTGATTAAGGGATTTGTAAGACGATTGTTGGGTTTTATCATTTGTTTCCTTAGTGATAGATCCTAGGAAGAGACTCATATAAATCAAGCTGTGTTTCAGCGGATAGCAAAATTTTTCTATTAAGTGTCATAAGGGGAAAGTTGACCCAAAAAATCATGTATCATGTTTAGAAAATACCATAAAAATGTCTTCTAGCCTTGCTACACAAACATGATTATTGTTGAAATTGGTCACTGTTCAAAGTACTAGAATATTTTGGACTCCTATTCAAGTAGGATGTCTGAGTAGGTTTATATTTTTTGTGGGTAAAATGCGGTAAGGCTTTCTAAATTTTCTTTCTGATTGTCGTCAAAATTAAGTTACCATTTATTTTTTGTGCCAAAATGTCAGTGCCACTTTCTTCACGCTTCACAGATTCTCTAAATCGATCGTGCAGGGGTCAAGTTCATTACAATTTGTTGTTTGTCATTGTTAAATTCAGAATTAGTTACGTTAAAGTAGCGATATCATTTGCAGAACAAAAAACCGGCCAAGTGCGAGTGGGACTCGCGCATGAAGGGTTCCGTACCATTATCTATAAAAACGGCAAAAAATCACGTTTGTCGGATGGGAGCCCCCTTTATTCTGTTTTTTAGTATTTGTTGTTATAGCGGCCACAGAAATACATAATCTGTGAAAATTTCAACTCTCTAACTATCACGGTTCATGAGATACAGCCTGGTGACAGACGGACGGATGGACGGACGGACGGACAGCGAAGTCTTAGTAATAAGGTTCCCGTTTTACCCTTTGGGTACGGAACCCTAAAAATTACTTTAAATGATACTTTATAAATCGTAAACATGTTTAAAGGACCTTTTAGTTTCACAAATGTAATACTTTTAGTCGGTAAATCACACATATTTGTGGAGTTAATCTCTGTAAGATTAAGTTTAGATTTGTTGATTGGAATCTCTGCTATAGATCATGTTCAATAGATAGATAGAAAACTCTTTATTGTTCTACCTCTTAGTGTTTGCCTTAGGTAACTGAAAGAGTGTGTGTAGATTTTAAAATTGTAATATCTGGATAGACCAGACAATATTAAACGACATCATAAGTATGAACAGATTTGGAGGCTTCATATATTGTATTTATGATCATAGTCGATGGTATTCTACGTAGACTACTTTTCTGATTAGCTTGGGTATCGGGTCCAGTGCGTGCGCGCATGCCATGCGCACTGCCATCGTTGCACGTTCAGTTCTCGCTGGGAGTTCCCACGCCTCGTGCATCGATCATCTTATATATCCTGTGACTTTTATTGAGTGAACCATTTCTCGCTACAGAATTTAAAAGTTACAGATCTAATGCTAGGCTTTATTGTATAAGACAGGTGGTGCTTTTTGCGGTAAATACCTTTTGTCATCTTGTTTTCATCGTTCCCTGGTAGCTGCTATTAAGGAGACAGACAAAGGAAAGTAGGACCAAATCAATCCAATTTTAAACAGAACAAGGCATATCTAATCTCCACTATACCAAGCACATGTCGCTGAGACAATAGAAACGGCGCAGTGGAACACACACATCGGCTGTGTGTGTACCGATCCGCGACTGCGCAGAAGCTGCGTCAAGCTCCATTTCCTGCGCCCGCGCATTGCACAAACGTCGGACAATGGTGCCACCTACCAGTCTCATGCGACTGCGAGCAACTGGTGCGTCGCCTGAACTACTTGTAAACAGTATTGTTCACGGAATATTAATAATGCTAGATTATGTCTTAGTACGAATAGTCGGTGTTGGAGAATTATTGCAAATTTTAATTTTAAATTAGTTACTTTTTGATGGCTTTAATTTTTTTGAGCTTCACCGTAGTAGTCTAATTATCAATGGTAGCAATCAATTTTCTTAGGTTTAGATAACAGTCAGGTACCTAAACTTCTTTGCTTTTGTTGAGTAGGTAACGGTATCAGTTATTGATCTGACAAATTTCTGGCATAGGTATAGATATGATCCATGAAATTATGCTTTCTCCGTCTATTCCGCTCCTTGTTCAAGCGGGGCATCAAACCCTTAATGTACAACGCGATGGCGTGGAGAGACATGCCGCCACGGCCGAGCCTGAGGTCGAGGCGAAGCTCCGAACGCGACATCTGCCGGTATTTATTACATCCTCTCTGGAAGCGCACGCGCACTCAGCTAGAAAAACGGCAAAACTAACGGGTAGCTATAGCAATATAAATAATTGATAAATGCTTGTCGATTATTTTTTGTTGATAAAGTTAGTTTTGTGGAGTTTACCGTTGCATCTTGAAACATTCCTACGGAAGTAGCGTAGCGGCTAGTGATGAGAAGTTTGTCTCAAAGTAAACCTAGCGTTCCATTCACCTGTAAATATATAATACTAGTAAATATACGCATAAAATATTATATAACTAGTTATGTTATACAATTTTAAAAGTTCTAAATATTTTTAAAAACGTAATTGAGTTGAAGTGGCAATTTAAAATCTGATGTCCTCTGTTAATTCAGAATAACAACACGTTAAATCTAATGTTTGCGGACTGACATTCGTAGATGTTAGGTTATAAATCAGAATCTTCGCCTTTAATGTACCTACCCGCTTTAACTGTCTATTTTACTATATCTCTTTTTTTATCGAAAGTTTATATTTCATAAGTACACCTCTATGACTGTCGATAATGGTCAGATGAACAGCTGACCACAGGTAATTAAATTTAACCAAACATGTAGCTTAAATAAAGAATCATCATCAAAATATACTAAAAGATGTATTTCACTCAACCCATTTTAAGCTTCGCGCTTTAAATAGTAAATAATCATGGAAAACCATCAGCTTGTCAGTGATTTCATATTTTCTTTTCACAAATGTGACGTGGGCAAGTATCAGACTCGAGGAGCGGACTTGTTAGACAGACCCGACAATCTGGTCCGAGCGTCCCAAGGTCCCCGTGAAAGTGTTCATTTTCACTTTCAAGCCAGTGGACACTGACCCTCGTTGTAAAACTGTTTATTTGCCAAAGCCTGTTCTTAATGTTGCATGTAGGCTTCAATGAGGGCTATATCACTTATGAAATGATCTCACCTATGCTGTATAAAATAACGTAATTTATAGGCGAAGTGTCGGAAACAGATAATAAATGTAATAATAGGCAATTTTTTTTTTTTATGGACTACGCTGTTTGTTGTGAGTTGGCCTTTACAGCTTCACCGGAGGAAACATTTCTTGCACCTAAACAGTGAGTCGTTAAACATGAAGTTAATAGGTATTCTAAAACATGTTATTTTGATTATTATTAACAACCATGGCCCCCATTTATCTACGAGTATGTTAAAAGATGAATGTTCGTCTATAATTCCCTGAACGACAGTTTAATCTAAACATATTTGACGTTATAATAATTAATGTGGCATGTTATTCATTGTTCAAATACGTTTTCAAGGATTATGATACGTCTTCCGATATTATTATCAACCAGCTTAGTAGTAGATATGTGCGCCAAGACTAGACTTATTTCACGGAATATTTTGATTTTGTCTCTTTCTCTCGTATGAAATAAGACCGAGAACGAGCGAACGAACCCGTGATAGAGGTCGAGTCTTGACATGCGTGCTAAAATCTACACCTTTATTAGGCGATATCGTCGTTAGGACATGAAAGAATACTTAGCATACAAATCCAGGTTTAAATATACCTTTGAGATAATTTATCATACTTATTCAAGATATCAATATTATATAGCTTGATGACTCTGCTTTATTACTCTCTAGTGATTATATTTACATAACTAATAAATTAATTCAATTAGCAAATAAAGTGAAAATCTAGAAACGATTCACAGTTTTATTGATGTCGCCGTTTCAAAGAAATTCCGTTTCTCGGCGTAGTTTTCTTCGTGATACGTCAAGAGGAGTTAACTATCGATTAGCGGATCGTATATAATTGCAATTATTTATTGGAAATCGCGAGTGAAATCCATTTATTAATAACTGCATGAGACGCAACCTTCAGTTTACCTTATAAGCACCTGCTATGGTTTTTATTATCTTAGAAAGTTAGTTAAGTTCGAAAGTGGTTTGGTGTCTTATCAAATGGGAGTATGTGATGATGTTTTACATTTGCTAACGTGAAACGAGATTGTCAGGCTATTATAAACGCTATTGCCTTCTAGGGAAGGTCGATCGGCACTCCTAGTATTGGTAGAAGTATGATTGTTGAGCATTTTGTAGATAGTGACAGCGGTCAGGCCGGACAAGACACTGTTTGTTAGAAAAAACAACACTTCTTTGTTGTGCTGCTGTAATAAAAGTTTTGATTGTTTTTCATGGGATCAGACGGTCGTTATCTGACGTCTGATAATTGTCTACTGTGTTATGTCTAACGTTTTAACGTTGCATTACGTACAATCAAGCTCACGTACACATTTTATTACAACTAGGGTCCGATAGCATCGGTGGTACCTTCTTTATTTCTGTGGCGATTCAGTCGGCCAATACAGTTATTTTTGTCTCCCGCTTTGCAATGGAGGGAAGTGAATACATTTTTCTTCCAACTCATCCTACACCTTTTTCGATTAAATTCGTGCGGGTTCCAAGACAATTTAGCTTTTTCCCCGGCGGGACTCGCGAGGGTCAAACCTCAGTGTCTTCAATGGACATCGCTGTTGATCCTGGCTTACAGAAGTAACAGTGGTGGAAATGTGTGGCGGCTTGGACCTATTAAAAAAAGACATATTACACGTTATCTAGACGATACTTTAAACGAATAATGAAAAGCTATTATGACGGGTACCAATTTAATTATTAGATATACCTAGTTGAATGTTCAATATGAGCCTAAACAAATACCATGCATACGAAATCGAGTAATTTAATTTTGAACGAGCGTAGGTAGGTATAATTGGATGACCTCATTAGCGAAAATACTTCCAATAGAATATTAATAAAAATCGTGTGGCCGATGTCCTTTTATTTCCATCATTTAATAGATTTAAAAGTTATTTAAGTGCGTCCATCTTGGAAGTGGTAATGCGTCGGGCAAATATACTCAAACCAGCCTCAGGTGTATGTGATTTACATATTATTTACTTTGCTTGACCTACAAACGCACAATGCCAACCGGTACGGTTTTTACTGGCATGGCGTTAAATATGCATTATGTATGCGAATAAAAATATGCACATATTTGAGTATTAATATTGATTATGTTTTGAAGGAAGTTTTAAGTTTTGCTTAGATATTGCACATTAAGCAATAATCCGTCGACACTTACAAATTAGCTTGACGAGCTTTTGGGCAGGAATGGATATTAGCTATGTAACATTTAATCCCATATCATTTTTCGTAATGTCATTATATATAGTTTTTAGGATTTCAAGGATTCAAAATAAAAAACAAATATTTTTTATTCGTGTAGGCCAAAAAGCACTTACAAATAGTCAGATTCTACTACCGGTTCGGAATGCTGCTTCCACTGAGAAGAGCCGGTAAGAAACTCAATGACTACTCTTTTCAAAATGATAATTGCGAGTAATAAATTCTCAGGAGCAGCAATGCCATGAGAGCAGCCAGCACCTTTGCCACAATACTAGAGAATAATTATACTCACGGCAGTCTAATATTAACTACAAATATAGTCTTTACGCTTAGGAAGCTAGTACAGTAAAGTGTGTCTACTCCCATTTACAATTAAGGGATTATTCTAAACCACAGATGGTTATAGAAATAATTGCTTTGGTATGATGCCTTCAACGCAGTCATCATCATCATCATCATCAGCCGGTGGCAGTCCACTGCTGGACGTAGGCCTCTCCCAAGATGCGCCACTGAGCCCGATCTTCGGCTCTTCTTCTCCAGTCACTGCCCACCGCTTTGCGTATATCGTCGCTCCACCTAGTCACAGGACGTCCTACACTACGTTTGCCGATTCGCGGTCTCCACTCTAGGACGAGTCTACCCCAACGGTTGTCAGTCCTGCGGCAGATATGACCGGCCCACTGCCACTTCAGTTTGCTAATCCGTTGAGCTATGTCGATAACTTTAGTTCTCTGGCGAATTACTTCGTTCCGGATTCGATCCCGCAGAGAAACACCGAGCATAGCTCTCTCCATAGCTCGCTGAGCGACTTTAAATTGGTGGACCAGTCTAACTGTGAGTGTCCACGTCTCGGCTCCGTATGTCATCACGGGTAGGACGCACTGGTTAAAGACTTTTGTCTTTAGACACTGTGGTATAGGCGATGAGAAGACTTGACGGAGTTTTCCGAATGCTGCCCAACCTAGCTGAATTCTTCTCTGGATTTCCTTCTCGAAGTTGTGTTTACCTAGTTGGAGCGTCTGCCCTAGGTAAACATACTGCGTAACAACTTCGAGTGGAATTCCATCTAAGGCAATCGGTTCCGGAACAACGTGCTCGTTGTACATGATTTTGGTTTTATCCAAATTCATCCGGAGACCGATGCGACGAGAAGAATCAGCCAGGCCATTCAACATCCTTTGCAGGTCTTGCAGCGTCTCTGCCATAATGACGATGTCATCTGCGAATCGTAAGTGAGAGATGTGCTTGCCGTTGATGTTAATGCCACAGTCTTTCCAGTCTAGCGTCTTAAACATATCCTCCAAGGCGTTAGTGAACAGTTTCGGGGATATGACGTCCCCCTGTCTCACTCCTCGACGCAGGTGGACATGTTTAGTACGCTGGTTCTGTACTTGTACAGTCATCGTTGCGGCATTATACAGACATCTCAACACTTCGATATATCGCCAGTCGACTTGGCAACGCTGCAGGGACTCCAGAACGGACCAGGTTTCGATTGAGTCAAAGGCCTTCTCATAGTCCACAAATGCTAAGCACAGGGGCCGATTGTACTCTTCGGTCTTCTGTACAATCTGCCGTACTGTGTGGATGTGGTCTATGGTGCCGTAGCCGCTTCGGAACCCGGCCTGTTCTGGAGGTTGGAACTCGTCGAGTCTTCGCGCAAGACGATTCGTGATGACCCTTGAAAACAGCTTGTAGACATGGCTCAGAAGCGAAATCGGGCGGTAGTTTTTCAAGAGGGTTTTGTCTCCTTTTTTGAAAAACAGAACCACCATGCTTCTGTTCCATGCCTGTGGAGTTCTCCCAGTGAGAATAACGGAATTAAAGAGCTGTTGAAGCTGTTGAACTGCTGGAGCTCCCCCGGCTTTTAAAAGCTCTGTTGTGATTCCGTCATCTCCTGGGGCTTTTCCATTTTTGAGCTGCCTAAGGGCCATCACGATCTCGTCTCGGCTAATTTCGGGCAGATCTTCTGTGAGGTGGCGGGTTAAGGTGGCTCTAGAATCCTCAGTATCGGGTATGGGCTTCGAAGCATGCGATGCGTAGAGCTTGCCGTAGAAGTCTTCAACTTCCGACAGAATCTCCGACTTGGATGCGACGACTAGTCCAGTTGATGTTGTCAACTTGGTGAGGTGGCTTCTACCCAGAGGCTGGATGAACACCTTCGCTCCCCGATTCTGCTCGATTGATTTTTTAATCAAGAGCGTGTTAGAGGATCGAAGGTCGCGTCGTACCAGCTTCTTTATGGTTTTATTGCGCACCTGGTTAGCTGACAAAGCTGACAAAGGGTCTGTTCGTCTCTCTTCCATTAGCCGGAGTGTTTCTGCCGAAAGTTTGGACTTTTTGCCCGTACGCCTGCTCTCGTACAGCTTCGTCCCTTCATCCCTGAGGATTTCCACGACTTCTTCGAGTTTCTGGTCTACGTCATCTGTGGTTTCCAAGGCAGCGAATCGATTTTCCAATTGTAATTGGAATGTTTCGGACCCAACGGTTTGGAGTAGGTTCGGTCGGAGCGTGGACTTCATCAATCGGGATCTCTCGGCTTTGAAGTCGATATCCAGGGAGCCTCGTACAAGTCGGTGATCACTTCCGGTATTAAACCTAGTGATCACTGAGACGTCTCTGAATATGCGCCGTTTGTCCGTAATGATGAAGTCAATCTCGTTTTTAGTCAAAGTGTCGGGGCTTTGCCACGTCCACTTTCTTTGGGGTTGTTTCTTGAAGAACGAATTCATCAAGAAAAGCCCCTCTTTCTCGAGAAAATTGACGAGCATTTGTCCCCTGTGATTTCTACTCCCAAATCCGTGTGGTCCTATAGATAATTCGCTGCAAGTCTGTACTCCCACTTTGGCGTTAAAGTCTCCCATGACAACGTTGTAGTGAGCCTTAGAGGTGGTGTGTAGAGCTCTGGAGATGTCTTCATACGTACTCTCTACATCATCATCCAAGTGTGTCGAGGTCGGTGCGTAAACCTGGATAACCTTGAGACTGTACCTCTCGGTTAACTTAATTATGAGGTACGCTACCCTGGTCGACACACTGGAGATTTCTACAACATTGTCACGGAGAACCTTGTTGACCAAAAACCCGACGCCGCCTTGGGACTGCCGATCTCCTTCTCTATAGTACATAAGATGGCCCGATTTTAAGGTTATGGTGTCCTCTCCCTGTCTTCGGACTTCACTTAACCCCAGGATGTGCCATCTTATATGTTTCAGCTCCTCCTCCAGCTGCGCCAGATGATCGTCCAGCCGAATCGTGCGTCCATTATACGTAGCAAGGGTCAGTTTGTTTTGGCGGCCTACCGTAGCCCGGGGATTCTTAGCACCCCCTGCCCTGCCGTTACCGTGACCGCCGCCATGGTCAGGAATAGCAGGGCGGCCGGGAACTGGGGGCCTTGGTATTGTGGGACTTTGCATGTTTGGGAGGGTTTGCCCTAATCGCCACGCTGGGCAGGCGGGTTGGCGATCGCAGGACGTAGCTTCTCGCACCGGTGACGCTGCTGCCCGTCACCGGCCTGTGGGATTTTGCTACGCTATAGTTGTGAAATGGTTATCCCGCCATTTGTCGGTCGCCAGAGCCTCGTTTGTTTTTCAGCAGGATGCACCACGGGCAGGTGTGGTTGGCTGGGAGCACTGAGGTGTTATTTGCACTCCCACACATCCCAACGCGGTATGGGAGGGCATTTCAAAATGCAACTAATAATTGTATTTTCGTCTGAAGAAGCAGAGCAGCTGATTTTCTTCCAAATCTCCCACAATAAAGCTATTGCATCTCATCGACATCTCTCAAGAAAGTTCTAGTATGTTATAGTTATGGGTGTTCAATAGTTGCAACAGTTTGTGGCTTTTACCGCTTAGCAAATTTATGAGCGTGTAATATTCAGCTAAAGGCCTGGTACTATCGTAACGTATCCCATTAGCTCAAGAAAGTATCGTTTCACTGTACCTACTCAGCTATAAAAATAGTCTAGTCATCATCTCCACGGCGGGAAAGATCCATGTCATCTAGCTTAAGGTGTTCTGCTACTGAACAACAACGACGATCAGTCGGATTTATTGTGTAAATATATTCAAACTATCTCTATAAATTGAAGATAGACATTTTGGTGTAGCCAAACTCGTTTGTGTTCGATTTTCAAATATTTTTTTGGTTTCCTTATATTTCGAATCATCCATTAATGCAATCGCGATGTAAGTTAGAGATAAGTATTTCCAGTAGCATTGTTGAAGATACATTATATCGTATATACTTTGATAGTCCCATTGCGTTAGAGTTTGATCGCTACGATAACTTACTTTGTGTAAGATGGCGTGCGATACATAATGCGATAGTGAGATCTCGCCGACGATTATTGTGCTTGATCTTTATGGTTGTTAGTCTACTTACCCCCACGTGTTTTAAAATATAAATTGAACTCTTTAGTTTTATGCCTTTGGGAGTCTTATCCAGTGGCACTCAGGAACAGTGTAGGTAACCATCAGTGAAAGAATGGTCGGCATCGGATTAGTAGCTCTGAAGACTATCCCGTGTAATGAAAAATACAATGTTACCTATTTCTTATGTGAAGTGTATTCTGTATTCAAATATATATCGAATCTTTGACTGTTTGAGGTTAGCAGGATTCCGATAAGCTCTTAAAATTATAATTTACGAGTCTAGATTGGTTTAGGATCATAAATATATTTACTGATTCTTGAGCCAACTATATGGAATTATGTAAAACGGTATTTTGAGATATCTACGCATTTTAAACCCCGTGCATACTAGAGAGTCAAGATGCGCGCATCGTAATTTTTGCTATTTTTAAAACGGGCTGTATAGACTTATAGAAACAGTTCAATCTTCACCGAAATGTCATTAATAGCGCTGTCATTTGATGCGTGATCACGTGGGTTTTACCACAGAAATTCATTTCTGAATCAGATTTTTTTTTATTCATGTCAACCAATACAGGCATTTATAAATCGTCAGTAAAAATAAATAATATTAATAGTATCTCTACCACCCATTCGGAATGCATTTCCTATGGAGAAGAATGGGCAAGAAACTCCATGGTTGCTTTTTTCCAATAAAGATTTACATGTTATTTGTATTACAATGTGTTTTTCTTAATTAACAATTGTACAATATAACGTTAATGAGGCTATACATTCTCAAAACACAAAATTAATCAGCAATACAAATTACAAAGCTGTGTCAGTGTAAGATTTAAAGGTAGGAAGGAGGAGGAAAACGGGACAAATAGCAAACATCACTCAAATGAGTTCCTGTGGAGCCGGACCAGCGCCTGACCAAGCGTGTTTATCCTATGGTATGGTATAGACAAAAGATTTACGCGAGCGTTTTGACGCGCCAGTGTGCCGCGGGTTTTTATGTGAGCTTTATAATAGTTTTAATAAGCTGTGCACATCGTAGCTACGTGCTACACATCATGTAGTTTCTAATCAGGTTTTATCGCCTTATAATTTCCTTGTAAATAAATTTCCTAATAAATAGGCCTTTATGCTCGTGGTCGGGCGAAATCGAACTTATCACGAATATCATTGAGTGTCCAGAATTCGTAGCACAGAGCCGATTGTGACAAGACAAAGTGTGAAGCACATTCCACATTTGTCTTTCTATCTATACTAATATTATAAAGAGGAAAGATTTGTATTTTTAACCGACTTCAAAAAGAAGCAGGTTCTCAATGCGACGTGTTTTATGTATGTTACCGCATATCTCCGGGATCTGTTTTTTATTGACTGTAAATTTTTACTTTTTTAGAACTGTTATAATACTTGCATATTTTCAGCAATTATTGACACAATAAAATAATCATTGCATAAAAAAACCTGCCAAGTGTGAGTCGGACTCGCGCACGAAGGGTTCCGTACCATTATCTATAAAAACGGCAAAAAAATCACGTTTGTTGTATGGGAGCCCCCTTAAATAATTATTTTTTCTGTTTTTAGTATTTGTTGTTAAAGCGGCAACAGAAATACATCATCTGTGAAAAATTAAACTCTCTAACGGTTCTCTCACGGTTCATGAGATACAGCCTGGTGACAGACGGACGGACGGACAGCGAAGTCTCAGTAATACGGTTCCCGTTTTACCCTTTGGGTACGGAACACTAAAAATCAAAAACCGACTAAAAAGAAATTGTTGTTAAAATATTTTTTATCGGTATTTATATGTAACGAATAAACTTAAAAACTACTAGACCGATTCCAAAAAATATTTTGCCGTTAGAAAGCTATACGTATTATCACTGTAACCTAGGCTATATTTATTTATCCCAAAATGTAAAAAAATGTCCATCTGTGCGAAGCAGGGACGGGCCGCTAGTCGTATATATTACGAGAAGGACACAACAACCGCGACATAGAACATATTTGTTGTATTTTGGCTCTATAGTGTTATGTAAGTTTGTGACATAACATAACGCATTATTATTATTAAGATACATAGTTCGTAAGCACCGCTGCGGCATTATCAATGCGTGAAACATCTAAATCACCGTCCCGCAGCATGCATGACCGATCAAACAAAGTCGCAAGTGAAATTTGTCGTAATAGCCAGTCCCACGCTGTACCACGACGTATTTACTTAAAATTGTAACGAGAAAGTGGAATCCCATTATGGTAATGGTCTACCAGCTACTAACTCATACGAGTACCAACTTTGCTTTTCACCAGAAAGTCTGTTTGATCTGAATTTGTTCGAAATGCTCCGAGTTTCAAGGGTTGCATGCTAGCCGGCTACAACTTCAACTTTACCACGGTGATTATGTTGTAAATAATAATAGATAGGTTGTTCGTTTACTCTTTAATCATTAGTTCTTACGTTATTATAGAGCGAGTATTTCATGATCTGATTATGACCAATAAAACATCAACGTAATCGGTTACAGGTTTTTGCAAGAAATAATTGAAATTTTATAATAGGATGAGCCACATCTCTGGGTAGATCTACCATTGGTGTAACGGCAACGTATTAAAGTTACTTGAGAATTGCGACTACGTATTTTTGTATAGCGAGATGTACAGCGCTCCTGCCGGCCACTCGAAGAACTAACCATTCGTTTTACTCAAAGACCTTTTAAATTTATAATATATAGTTGTGCTACTTTTTTTGGACGCATACAACTCCCAGCAAACTCATGATTGAGCTATTAGTTTAATATAAATAGATATTTCTCTTAAAAATAAATTTCTCTAATAAATCATTGGAATCCATGAAAGGAACATGATTTAGATATTAAGGCGTTTTTTGTCCAATTGTATCATTAACTGTGAAAAGCAACATGATTTGTCGCTTAGCGTACGATAATAGAGTTGTGTAAATGTGAAGGTCTGGTCAACATTTCACGAAGTGGTCTGCTATGCCGCGCCTTCGCCTTAACACTTCAGGACGAGGGCTATAGGGCTGCCTGCTAAAGGACCTTGCTGATTCCAGGGTTTGTACATTGCACGAAGTTTCAAGGCGAGTGCCTATCACAGGATTACAAACTTTACATACTTATATATCTATAGTTATTTCTTTTTCTTTTACAAAAATAATGTTTTTGACATTTAATGGAATAAGATGGGAAATGGTTTCACTTGTGATTAGCGGGTATATTGTCAGTGTCATGTTATTAATAGCATAAACAAATTCAATAAAAATACACTATAAATAAAAATAGGTAGGTAAAGAAGGTGACATACATGGCGGATACCTCTTTTAGTTCAAGAAAGACAGACAAAATACAGACAATTGACAAATTTATAATTCGAAGCTAATGGGCCTCGCCTCAACCTCTTAAACTGTTAATTATTGAAAGTTTTTGTACTATTAAAAACTAAAAGTAATATTAAAATATTGCTGCAAGACAGGTTGTGGTAAGAGGGCATGTTAATAACTCTTGACTATCATATTCAACCATTCTTCCACATTATATTAAAAAAATGTCAAGATGAGAGTTTAATGAAACATTGATCTTGATAAAGTTATTGGCTATGTTGACAACCCTATAAACGCGGCACGTTCACGAATAAGTAATCGAATATTTGGACAAGTATTTATCGATTGTTACAAATTACAAACTTTGGTCTGTCAACAGTGCCGTGTGTTGAGTTAGGACCGCTTTCGGGAACCGGGGTCTCGGTATTGTCACTGGACTCGCGCTTCGAGGAACATTTACTGATCGTTTATGAACGATATTGCTGGAATCGTCTTATCTCGGCCGGCACACTGTTGACTTAGGCATTTTCCAAAGTTTGACTGAAATAGATATAGGAATGCAAGGGTCATAGATCAGTGAGCACGGTATACAATGGAACAGTGAACTACTTTATTGGAAAAAAGGTGTGCTTCTGAAGAGTTAGCAAGCACCCAATTTATTATATGGAGGCTTTGTGGAATACTTTGTACTGGAAAATGCTGTCATAGGTTGTTTGTAGACGGACTTAATACTAATAATTTTGTGGGTTAACATTGTATTGTACCTACCTAAAGTTGAAAATGCACACGCCATTTATGTGCCCTAAATAAAGCGAGTGTGCTAAAAAGGTAGTGCCCTAAGCCTTTGCTTCCAGCTTCATGGACTGGCAACAACTAACTCTTATTACTGATGATACATTATTATCATTCAATACTGAGCCTCTTACGTTAAAATACCTTCCAAAATCTATGTCATCTTGGTCCCACGGGTCGGTCGTACGTAAGAGCCGGCACGCCCTCGTGAAAGTGGCTCCCTAGCCGGCGGGGCGTCCACATGTTATCGAACCGAAGACTCACCACACTTGATCTTATGTAAATCGGATGGTATTACTTCTCTAAGGTACTTATGTGCGTCACTTATTCAGCTAAGGAGTGGCTATTTAAATACTGAGACCTAACTACTGGTACTTGACATGAGATTGAATACTAACTTATTATTAATTTAAAATTAGTGTAGTAGCTATTACTTACTCGTAGTGACTTGATCCATTGAAGGGTCGGCACCTATTATAATTTCGCATAGCTAACACTTTCAAAGGTTGTTACAATATTGTTTACCTGTGGATACTAAATTATTTTATTTCTTGCCTACTTCATAAATGGTATCACATAATCTGATTGAAACTCATACAGAATTATGCAAATTAGTCAAATAGATTTTTGTATACCCATGACTATCAGCGCTTTCTCCGAGCTAAGTACATAACTACGTAATGTGTATTGGGAAACAGATTTATTATGAAAGCTACATTGATTTATGTTCGTTTCTTATTTTAAATTGTTACGAACTCTTTTTGGTAAGTAATATGATATCTGTGCATATTGGATTACGAGTCATCCTTGACTATTTTTTTAATTTTGAATTTGGAATCTAAATAAGGATGCCCTTTGTGACTTTTCACAATAATCGACTAGTATCAATATTGTATCTATGCAAACAAATTTCTTTTGCGCTACAATCGAAAGTAGATGAGTGTTGTCCATTTGGAATGATTCAATAATTAATGATGAATTTATTGACGCAGCGGACAAAGACCTCGCAAGGATGTTGTGTGCATTATAATATTATGAAGCGGTTGTGTAATTCGCGTAATTATAGCAACCACTTTGGTATCTATTATTACACACTTGTATAGCTTACTGATGCATTTGTCAATCAAATTTGAGTTATACTATAATAGCTGAGATGCATCAAGAACCAATGACAGTTTACAAACGTAAACGTACACTGGTTTGTTGATCACATCTGTTTGGTTTTTTTTTTTCTGTATAGACTTTTGACACCTGTCAAAATTTGCCACGCGAGTCGTTACGACGTTAAAGCAACGGGCATTGATAATTGCTTACACAGTCATAAACTATTGTTTTGCAACGCAGTTACACATAGCAGCGTTGTTTCGGAACGTGTGAACGTTCGGTTGCGGGCCGGTTTGGGTCCCATTCATTCATTAATTTTGCGTTGTTGCTTTTCGTGGTGATCGACTTATTATGGTGACTATTTCACTTAATATGTTAAACGAGATTATTTTTGCCTCTTTTTATACGTTCATAGATTTTATTATGAACTAGAGTTTTAAACCAAAGTACCATTTATACTTAATTGGTGGAGATTACAGCATTGCATATAAACTTGGTTGCGTAATAGTTTAATTAATAACAGTTGTTCGGAATTGACCGGAGATTAGTTGTTACGCTACTTTCCTTTGCGACTGTACCTAGGTGTAACAAACACGTGGTGTTATGTAAGGGTGATTGGTGCTTAGATAATATCGGTAATCCGGCAAGTCCGGTTTATGGATGGGTCACGGATACTGGAGGTGCCGAATATTTTCAACAATTATCAAATCATTTTAGATAACCTAGGTCCAGAATACAATAATACCACGACTCTATGAGCCTACTGGTAAAGGTCTCACTTTCCCTGATCTTTGATACAACAAACTATTTGTGGATAGTACGGGGTAGTTTGGGGTGTCCTACGTGCGGGAGTCACAGTTATGTCAACAATTTATTTCGTCAAAAGACGCCGTGTCGTGTAAAGTTGGGTGAAACTAAAATATTTTTTTTTTTGTAACAAAAGTAAATAAAGATGAAATTCTCTGATATATTTTGTACAACAACAAATTATCATTCGTATCATATGTGTAAATTTTAATTCAGTACCTATTTCAACCCAAAAACGGGCGACAAACTTAAATACGAAACGGAAAATAATAAAAATAAATGACACGCAACAAGAACTGATATAAAATTATAATCTTACGAAATATCACTTTCGTACCGCTTGTACCCGCTTCACAATTTTCGATTTTATTTTCTAACCGTTGGATTGTTCATGTAGGAAGGGAGCAACACGGACGTTACTAGAGCATTGTTCATGTAGGACGTCTTCCTACCTGGGCAAGTGTCAGTTTTCTGCACATGTAGGAAGCCATCCTACCTGATCATTCAAAAGTAGAAAAAAACGTTGGGCGAATCAGTGACCAGCCATTTTTTGTACCGTGAGTGTTTGTCTGTGGTGTTTTTGTTTTGGAAATATTTATTTGTATTTGTGAGTATTCATTCATTCTATCATTTAAACTTCTTGGCATGTAAACAAGAAGCACGTAGACATTAAAGTTCATGCATGAAAAGAAACGTAACTATGTTTTTTTGAGGTTTGAAATTACACTTGAATAATCGATAATCGGTAATTATATGACACGAATATCGCCACCTGGTACAGTACGTGCTATGCAGTTCTCATAGTAGCAGCTTGGACAATAGCCTCAACGAAAGTTAGTTTCATTATGTGCGGCAGATTTTCCCTATTTAACTTGCATGCAAGTTCAGTTTAATATTCATGCATTGTTAAAATCATAATGGCATACAATTTTCGAATAATGAGTTAGCTGACTTAGCTACTCACTGTTGCTTCCATTCAATCAAAGTATCTTTGACGAATGCTTGCTCTAGTGGTTTAAGCATAGGCTACTCGGCTAACTGCACAGGGTTGCAGGTTCAACTTCCGGCAGCGGCAAATTCAGAATTTGCCCCGATCTGGAGTGTAACTGGGATCTCGCCCAGTCAAATGTATGGTAACCATAGTACTGTCCGTGTTCTAAAGAAGTACACAGACTTATACTCATTGTTTCCTTTCAATAATTCAATCTAAAAACCTTTGTTATTGCTTGCCCTGAGGTCAGAAAGTTACAAATGGTGGAAGCTGCGCGTGCGATTCGTCCTGTATCAATAGCCGCGCCGCGCTCGCGATTTGACTATCACGATCGTATTCTCACGGAATATGTTAATAAATTACTACCATAATGCTAGTTGATGACCTTGGCCGATGCAGCTCTATGAATTTAACGATTAATCGATTCAAATTAGTCGATTATTAGTTCCTGTGTTGTGGTTTGAAAAATCGTGTCGGATGAGTTTTGTTTTATTTTGTTGACTTTGGAATAACACTATAAATGCGATGCGAAACAAATAGAATTGTTATTGTTAAACAAATAGAAAATGTTTAAACATTTAATCGTGTTTTGTTGTACAACATAGGTGTGTCTACATCACAGAGTTCGTTATACGAATAGTTATCACCGTTTCCCAATGCAAATAGCCGAATTAGCAGTGACCCTCGTGCGGGCAGGTCGTGATGGTAACGGCGGACCACGAGAGGTCGACGACATCGCGAATGCACGGAAATTTCACTTTCGATCGCTTCGATTCAATCATGGATCGACGCACCGCTGGTAGGGTCAGCAGTTTAAAAAAAATAGAAATTAGAAAAAATAGTATTTTGAAAATGTTACTAATAAATGTTTATTAGAATGAAGGGGGAACGTAAATAGCGTGAGGAAACTTGAACGTCTATTAAAAGTCTTGTGAAGTTCAAGTTCACCCAATCTCTTGGGCAACAGTAAATTAAATCGTCAAAATGTGAATGCACTAATAGACTAGAGTGTACCACTGTCTTACCGTTCTAGGAAGACGGGCGTGATGGTGTATAAATTAATACAATAGTAGAGAAAGGGGACATAAGTCATGGGCCCTAACCATGAGCAATCCTCCGCAGAACAAGATTGTTCCATGACTTATGTCCCTTTCTCTACTATTGTATTAACAATGGATTTCCGCAATATTACGCCTGATTCCATCAATTATGGTGTATAAATTATTACCTGCTCCCAAGGTTTTACTCCCGTGATAAATATAGCCTATGACAATATTGAGTAGGTTTGATTTCTATCACTGATAAAATAAACTAAGTATATTAAATGACCCTTACAAAACCATAGATACTTATCTAGTACATTATAATAAAAGTTTAGATTTGGCATGTGTCGAGACAGCCCTGCTTGTACCGTGAGCACACACAAGAATGTTGTTAATTAATCATCTCGACGATATTTGCTATCCGTACTTTCTAAATCGTACGCTTCTCATGCGGACTCGAACAACTTCATTTTATTAATAAAATTAAAATATTTTATTAACACTACTGACGTAAATAAAAGCAGTCTGTAAAATAATAGCCAGAGATTTCCTTATGTACATTTGGTTATGTTATGTGTAAAACATAAAGCTTGATCATTTTAAACATGGCTATAAAAAGTATTCATAGTTAATTATTGTGATTATTATTTTTAAGTAGTTAAGTTACTACCTACTACCTTTAAAAAGTAGTACGTTGTAATTAAATTATTGAATGGAAGAAAACATTTCGCAATACGGCGCTGAGCGGCGCGTGCGCGGGGTCATCATCACATGCTTTTAATTGTTACATCAGAAATAGGAACGACAGTTATGGATATTGCAGTTTTTACTTATAATTTCTAAGAAATATGTAATTAAACAATAGTGGCGCGTATCGAAAGTGAGTGTGTTTCATAATCAAATGGTAAAGCGGCACGGACGCTGTGGCCCGCCTGGGGACCGGTCGGCGCGCGCGCAGGTCAAGTGCCGCCGCTTACGTCATGCAGAGTTTTGGGAGTGGCCGCGATTTTTTCGAAGATTGCACACGTTATTGTGTCAAAATGGCATTTGACATAAAAATTGCAACATACTGCATACATCCGATTAAAGACGAAAATATATTAATTTTGAAATAAAACTATTTTACGGATTTTATCGCGTTTATTTACTATTTACGCGATAAAATCCGTTAAATAGTTTTATTTCAATGTATAGTATTCGCGTAGATATAAGAAGACAATATATTAATTTTGTTTGTAGAATTACTATTGTTTTACCAGCTAATGTAGTTGCTCAAAACTCGTAGCCTCTTCCTAGATATTTATTGTCTAACTATGCTATTAGTGTCCTACAATTGGAAAAGAGCAACCATAGAGTTTCTTGCCCATTATTCTCGATAGGAAATGCATTTCGAATGGGTGGTAGAGATTCATACGTGCTTGTATTGGTTTATATGAATAAAAATATCTGATTCTGATTCCCACTACTGGGCAAAGGTCTCCTCCACTTTCTTCCATTCAACCCGATCTTTCTCTAGACATAATCGCAATAAATTGTACAATATAATTTGACACTCATATTTAGGTATGATTCTGTAAATTCTAAGATGTGCATAATTTCCATCGGACTAAAGTATTTCTCGGTTTGGCAGGAGTCCGCGGGTGCCGGGTAGCGGGTTCAGGTTCGAGGCGCATCAAGGCGGGTTTGTCAACAGTACGTGACCGCACCACGCCGCACCTCGTTGAAGGTACGTACTGGGGAATCACGTCGATTAGTTGGTTTTGTCATTATTTCGTAGATATTTCAGATTGATACAAAAAAAGATTGAGTAGAGTTTGCTTTATCAATTACTCGCTTCTACCCGCGACTTCATCCGCGCAGATTTCGAGGATTCAATATCGTATAGTCTATAATATAGACCATGTTACTCTGATGTATAAACAATAATACTGTAAAGTTTCATCAAAATCCGTTCAGTAGATTTTGAGTGAAAGAGTTACAAACATCCGTCCATCCATCTATCAATCCATCCTCATAAACTCTACATGTATAATCTTAGTAGGATATGAAACTATTTACTCTGTCTCTATCACGTCGTAGAGTAAAAAAAAAACACTGTTTTCGTGTAAATTATTTAATAAGATACTTTTCATAAGTTATATACATATTAGTGCCTGATAAGCCTTGAAATTGAAACATACCTGTTTATGTTAAGTATAAGATATTTGTACGTTTATTCAATTGACATTTTGACCACCAACGTCGAAAATAAGTGGTCGTAGGTACCTATCACGTACACAATGTAAGTGCGGTAATTGACCGCTCGTTGTGGTCGGTGTGGTCTAATGTGCTGAACCTACTTACCTATCAAAATTGTCTGAAATTGCGGTACCTCATTGTTATGGGTAGAGTTTGTTTACTTAAGCTTCGTTGCGGGGCTAACCGGACTAACAGTAATATTATCTATATTTACTATTAATCCTAAGAATAACTAAAAAGTTTTATTTTTATATGTGGCCGAAAAAAGCTAATTAAACCGTTTACCGTCCGGCTAGTTAAAGACATTGCAGCTTTTTTTTTTTAACTCCAACATTTCAAGAAAATCTTTAAATTATAAATTACACTGACTAGTAATGAGTTTAATTTACTTCCCATTTAACCTATCAATAGGAGACTGCATTGTTATTTAATTAATAAGAAGAAGTGCAGATCAAAATGGTCTTGACCAAGGATTGTGACACTTTAGTGCTAACTTGTATGTATTTAGAGCTACTATTTTTACTATTTATTGACGATTCATAAGTGCCTGTATTGGTTTATATGAATAAAAAATATTCTGATTCTGACTCTTTACTTTACATAATTACATTACATTTTCTCATACAACTTTTTAAACAGTGAATATTTCATAGTAAACGAGATCTAGATTTGCGCCAGTTGACCCAATTGTAGCGATGTCTCGTGGGAGTGCGCCGGAGTTGCGAATATCGCGGTGCATGGCGCGTGGGACGTGCGCGCGAGTCGGTGCGAACGCGTATTGTTGCATTGTGTTGCGTTGCTTGTTGCTCGACATCTGATATCAATTAGACGGCAAGTTGCATGAAGTGTCTAGCTGATTGCCATAATGGGAATCACGATAACTGTATACTCATATCGATACTTCAATCAAGACTCTTACTCTAAATTATAATAAAAATCGCCGTCTTCCTCTCGCACTCTTTACCGGTACCTACTCGTCACTCTTTTAGTTACATGCTTCTCATCTCTTCTCATCATATACCCCAACCATTCTAGTCTTACTTCTCACTTGTTCTGTTATGGGCGCTACTATTATACTACTCTAATATTCACATTCATCACCTTATCCATTCGCGTCACTCTGCACATTCATCTCAACATTCGCATCTTGGCATTCGCATTTCACATAATCGTTATTAACATATTATGCTTCCAAAAACTATTTAGTATCTAGCCTATCAGTAACTACTACTACTACTACTACAGCCCTTTTAACGTCCCACTGCTGGGCACGGGCCTCCTCTCAATGCGAGGGGGATTCAGGCCATAGTCCACCACGCTGGCGCAGTGCGGGTTGGCTGACTTCACACATCTATCAAGAACTAGACAAGTTCCCTCAGACATGCAGGTTTCCTCACGATGTTTTCCTTCACCGTTTCATAGCAAGTGATAATCTCAGATGAAAATGAGATTCGCACATAAATCCCAGAGGTGCGAGCCGGGGTTTGAACCCGCTCACTTATTTAATTAAACAAATAAACTACAACTTTAAACGTAATTGCTGACTAATATTGTTCGCACAAGCATTAATCAATTATGCGTCAAATAAACGTTGAAGCAGTCAATCCGTCATGATTTCAATGCGCACGCGGCTCGAGCACCATTCGCCTTGATTTACGACCCCTAAAACAGCCCGAAGCGATACGGTATTATCGTAAATTCACGATTTTGAGAACGTTTTGGCATTTGTGAATACATAACTTTAATGCTATAGTAGCGATTGTTTGTTTATATATTTTGGCACGTCCATAAGGATATTTTTTCCTTTTTTTATTTACATTATAATGCCATGAATACGTGTACAGAATTTATGCCAGAGGATAACTCAGCTTCTGAGACTCATGAGATTTTGATAAGCTTCTTAAATGTGCCACTCTATCAACGTAGTAGAGTAATTTATAACGTTCCATGACGTGTGTATATTATATTATCGTTGTTTTTTTAAATAAACTTTCATTTTCTATGCTGCTAATTAAAAACTTTTCATACCAAGGATTTTTGATCGCCAGATAGTCACGTTCCCACACTCGTAGTATTAGTATGTTTGTTTATCTGTTTGTCGGGTATCAGGCCTCGATCTGTGCCGCTCACAGTCAACTGGCTGGGACCGTGAATATCTGTTATACTGCGGGGAATGAGTTATGCGAGATGCGCGGAAGACATACCAGCACAAAATTCTAAGTTACTCTTTTTTGAGAGAATTGATTTGAAGCGTGGACCATCTTTTTCTTAGTAAATTAAATTAATTATGTCCGTTCTGTAAGATATGCTTTTTTATTCATGTCGTTTCGTGTAGATACCGTATCAATGGGTATGTACATGAAACCTGTTTTTAATTTCCCAAGCTACAAATGTTTACACCGTTAGTGTAAACATTTAATATTATTTGAAAAGTTGTTTGTGTAATATTTAAATTATTTTAATTATACATTCGCGTTAATCAACGCTGTACTCTAAGACACATTCATATCATTTGGGATTAAGGCGGAGTTAAACAGTTATTGTAGCAATAGTTACAAGGATTTTTTTGGTTCAGTGACGCGTGGGACACGTGGGGGCACTGTAAAGTAATTATTTGAACCCTACGAATATAGGCGTGAATATCTATAAGCAAAGCCCCGCTATTGCTCGTAACCTGCACCAACACACATAAAATCGTCCAGCGCGGCGCACGCGCACGTCGTAATCTCAGCCATCGATCCTTGTTAATTGATCACCCGCACCTGTCCGGCCGGGCCCGGGCGCAGCTGCTCGCCGGACACGGCCAGACGCGCTGCCCGCACCATCCGGCGACGCTTTGCATCTCCTCCGTTTAATATTCGCCGCGGCTCCGTTATCTGATAACTTTGTTTTGTGAATTAATGAAAAGGTTTTATTTAAACAATCAGACATTCTTCTGTAGATTGCCACTGATATTTTTCTAATGTATACACACTAAATACCGGTAAAAAATCGTCAAAACGAGTCTACCCAACTTCTATTGTGCTCAACAAAATTAATATCTATTTTCAAAACAACATGTCCATATTGCTAGATTATACTAAGCGGCACGCACGTGCGACATACAAAAAGTGTCTTGAAACATCAATTTGTAATTCATGCAACACACTGCGGCCATTGGGTAATTAATTTGCCTTTAAACGGCGATATAGCCGCGCGGCGGGCGGGGCCTGCGCGCGCGCATTGCGTCACGCGCCGAGCTCCCTACACTCTGCCATCAGAAACGCACATGTCATTAATATAGGTGTTGCAATACTAATTGCCCTTTAGTTTAATTATATCGTTGTCCAATGACGGAATTGTGGATTTAAAGATTTTCGCTTTGAGAAAACTGGTTGGTTGTGATATTTGGGTACTAAGAAATTACTGTGAACAAACACATACTGTATAGGTATACATACAATGTAGCCAAGATCTCAGCAGTATCCACTGAGGTGTTACGGCGAACATTGGAGGTCGGTAACACCTCTACTGGATGTTCATAACCACATAATTGTACGGCTTTCCATACAGTTGGACAGAAGGTGATTAAAATTTGTTTACAATAGAGTTACATGATCCCTGTTGAGCTATTTTCCTTATCTTACATATCCTTGAAACTAGAGACATTAAGCTCAACAATTTGGTCAGGTACTTGTTTTGCTTATTTATAAAGACCTGTGTATTATCTTAACAAGAAAATGTGTTTTCAGCCATCCATATCGTTTCCTACCTCTACCAACTAACATCACAAAGAGTCAGTCTTTCTCTACTAATCCATCGGTGTGGTCCGGCGCATATCGTGGTGTTCTTATTGGCGCGGCAGCCGGCAGGCGTCCTCGGGAACAATAGCTCGTGGCCGCAATCTAACATCTCCCATATTGTCTACCAAATGCTCTAATAGCTGCACAAGATGCTAGGATCCGTAAACTATTTGATACGGCAGTTACAGACAAACTGATCATTAGTTATGGATGGTTTTGCCACGATTTAATACAAAACTTAAAGTACAGTACAGCATCTGGCAAAGTTCAAAGCAAAACAACGTTTTAAGTTCGTCTTGATACATCTAGGTCCTAGGAAAATGAGCTTTCCAACCATAATTTTCTATTAACATCTACAACTCTGTAGGTTATTTTGGCACACATTTTGAAGGATAATACCATCTCCAATGCTCATTGGTCTCCGCTCGGCTAGGCCCGAGGCGTTCCCCCTCATTGTTCGCGTGCGTCCGCGCCGCGCTGGTCGGCGCACGCGCATCTATTGTTCACTTTTTCGCCACCTCGCCACTTTACTAATGGCGCATTCAACTTGGCCGGCCATTATGCAATTGTAGTATGTTCTATTCAAGGGTAACATTGTTGGGCATCAGGTACTTATGAACTTCCTATTTTATATTAAAATTGATTTATTCGGTTATGTTCGTAACCTAAGGGGTACGTAGACGTATGGTAGTTAAATATACGTTGCTATGGATCTATAGCATTATCGCGCTTTGGTAGCCATTTTATTTGTAAGCAAGTAGACTCTCAATCAGATATTCCATATTGAAGTTTCCTCCTAGCCGGAGCTCCTGTTTCCTGCAAGTCTCGACCAGATTGTCGCGTCGACAGGGTCCGATGTTGTGACCTCCGGATGCTACCTTCAGGCGTGGATGTTATTCTGTAACGTGAGCCGAGTGAGATGAATGAGTTACGCTGCATGGTCGAAGTTTGACAGACTTACCCATTTAAAGCTTGGAAAGTTTTAATTAATATAGGATAATGAAATTACTTCAACGATACAAACATTTATTCATGAAACACTATATCTTTTTATTGATTTCGCATAGCAGTAATTCTTGCTATTGCTTGAACGAAGATTTGGTTTGGAATATAGTACAAATTTGACAATATTTTCATATTATGACAATATTATCATATTTGAGATGTAGATGGCATAAAACGAAGAACTCATAGAACACTTCTGAAATAAGTTCTAGCGCAGTACTAAAGTACTTGCAAATGGAGCTCCTAATGTCATTTTCTTAGTTAAGACACTCTGTAGACCTCACAACGACTACAGAATGCTTTATTTCAATGCAAATCATTTAGATGATGCCGGAGGCTGTGCGGACCGTGTGCAAATCAGAGCGGATTGTTTCCGGGACGGGGATGACGACGCACGCACGATCCTCGCACCATCGCATAGCATAACATAGCACGCACTCACCAAAGTTGATCAGAATCACGTTTCTGGGATATTAGTAGTCAAATCTTCGATCCTAATCAAAGATCACGCAACAGGCTTTTAACTAAAATTTAGATTCTGACTCTACGTAAAATAATTAAATAAATTCTTCTATTCTTTTTTAAATATTGTTAACAGCTGTGAGCCGTTCCTATAACCTATAAGTTATTATAGTGTAACTATGTTCAAAATGGACACACATATTTTTTTATGATTTTGTTTGTAGCCTATGTTTGATTATTCTTACTTTAGATGTGTATGCAGTTGTTCATTCAGTAAATTCGTTTTCACTTTCTTTCTTAGGTCAAACAAAAAAACATAATCAAACGCACCGTTGTGCAATGGATATTACTCTCCCGATGTTGATATGTTAATTTTCTCACACTGACCGGTACCATTGTCAGTCAACCCTCAAATGACCATCGCACCATGAATCGTGGTCTTTTCACATGTCTACTTCATTACCAAGCATCTCATAGGTCAAGGTGGCTGGACGCATTAAGTTGAGCCCTTTTGTGTGGCATTTTTAATCACTGGCATTTGCACAGTCACCTGAACATTTTAATATAGTATTTTGATACTAATTTGAATTCTAAACCCGTCAGAATAGAGACCAATTTGCGATATATTTAACAAATGGAATGCTTTGTTGTTTTAATCCAAGATTATCGCGATGTAGTTACAATGAGTAATCGATTTTAGTAGCTTTGTATCGAGAAGTCTCGGATCGTTTTAATTATCGATTACAGGGTGGGTTTGCTCGAGTAATTTCATTGATGCTATTGTGGCGGTGGCTTTAGAAGTCGAGATGAAAATTATAGTAATGTGTGGTCAGGGTATTCATTGTTTTTTTAGTCATGAAATATCGATTACTTGTGGTCATGCCTACTTTTATAAAAGGTTTTCTATATTCTTATTTTCTAATTCGATATATGCTGGATTTTCTTTATAACGTCACTTTATATAGCATTACGAATCGCTTTAGTACAAATTAAAATACTATTTAGTGTAGGATAGTCCCTCACAAGCTTTTAATAGTTATTTTACTGTCTGTGGGTAGGTATGACAATACGTGAAAATATTTGAGTAAATATTCCCACAGCTCATCTCGATAAAAACTGAACCATTACTTGCCAATTTAATTATCATCTATTAATTTAATTAGTTATAATTGATAACAATATACTGACCATTCTTAATGCCAACTAATTGTACTCAATACCCCTCACGTATCATCCCTCGATATTAGCGGCATTTTAACCAGCGAGTTAATTACGTGACATTAAATACTACGAGGTATTAAAAATAATTTTAAATACAGGTCTCCCATGAAACAAAGGAGCATTAACGTGTACATACAACAGTCGTTCTGTCTGTCCGTCAGCTTAACAAAAATAATGCGACATTTTGAAATAATTACGCTTGCCGTGTTTTGTTTTTGTGTTGAGATTCTCATTGTTATTTAAACAGCAATAATTACTATACAGAGGAATGCCCGTTTAATCACAGCGAGGCTTTTTAAATATAGTTGGCAGGCGCGAGCGAATAAATAGTTGAGGGGTCCGTATGCACCAAATATCCTTTTTTGTAGGTAATGAAGACGGATTATTGTAAGTCATGGTTATTTTGTGCTGATTTTATTATTTAATAATCTAAGAAGCTGATTTTTGTAACGATATCTTTATACTTGAGACATGTTTCTTAGAATTAAGAATATAGCCATACCCGCAAGAGTATTGCATTATCTAGATTTGTCTGTTAATTAATTCACTCGGTTTTCTGATTTCATAGTAAAATACGGAACCCTAAAATGTACAATTCGTGTAAACGATTATAATTAGAGTGGGTGCGCATAATTGTGTCAACAGTATCGCTAAGTTCGTTGTAGTCTCTGCTGGCTTGCGTGTCACTAATTACCACCACTATTTTTAAAGGTCCAAAATTAGACTCAAAATTGTTATAAGTGCGCCTACAATTACGATTTAATGTACAGACCTACTTACTTATATATTTATGAGACTATTATGTCCCCTCTACTACTACTACTTCTGAGAAATGGCCCCTCTTCCTTACTTCCATTCCTCTATATTTGGACAACTTGTACTGAGTAGAGTAGCTTGTAGCGAGTTTATTACCTACTACACTTGATCAAGGTAAATAACAATGATTAAAAAGTACAGATATCTAAATGTGCCAATGAGTTGTCAATTATTTGTCTACTAAACGGAATAATTCATGCCACGGCTGCACGGCTATCTAGTCTTATACTTTTTTCATCATAGAGTAAAAGAAGAAGCCTTATCAACTCCGCCCTGCGGCAATTTTTTTGACGTTTATCAGACACTCGCCATTGTAGTTGACGGCTAAAGTAAGTCCAACAATATAATCAAGCTGCGTATTTATTAAAGTTTTGCAGCAAAAGCGGTGTTAAAATTAATGTATTTTAATAAATACGTAACGTTTTTTTATTGTTTGACACTTTAGGTTTTTACTTGATCCGGCAACTACAATGGCAAAGTAAAAAACCGGCCAAGTGCGAGTCGACCTCGCGCACGAAGGGTTCCGTAGGTACCATTATCTTTAAAAACGGCAAAAAAAAACGAATGTTGTATGGGTGCCTCCTTAAATATTTATTTTATTTTGATTTTTAGTATTTGTTGTTATAGCGGCAATAGAAATACATCATCTGTGAAAATTTCACCTCACTAACTAGCACGGTTCATGAGATACAACCTGGTGACAGACGGACGGTCGGACGGACGGACGGACGGACGGACGGGAGGATTGACGGACGGACAGCGAAGTCTTAGTAATAGAGTTCCTGTTTTACCCTTTGGGTACGGAACCCTAAAAAATTGCCGTAGGGCCGTACGTAGGGCGGAGTCGATATGGCTTCTCTGCTTACTCTATGCTTTATACATAGACAATCTGACGTCAAAGTCTCACACAAACTGCCAAATGTTAGGAAGAGTTCCCCTCTTCGATATTCGTAAATCAACCTTGTCGGTGGCAAAATCATCGCAAGTCGATGCGATGGAGGAGCCATTAAAAAAAATACTCGTTGGTGATTAATCAGTGACTGTACCTACCTACGTAAATACCGGGCCTGGACTTATTTTCATAAATCAGAAGCATCGCTTAGTGAAATTGTATGCATAATGAAATGTGAATGAGCAGCGGCCGGGACAGGTATATTAGCATAGCAGGGACATATTAATACATCAGCGTGTGATGTCACCGCCCACTCGACTCGCGCGCAGCCGCGCCCGCCACCAAGAGACGCGGTGCAACCTTGTGCAAAAGTGCAAGAAGTTTTATAAGTTTCAAATACTGCTATTTATCAATTACCTTTCTGACTTCACTTAATTGCGTTTGGACTATTGCTCATGGTACATCAAACGCATAGCAAGAAACCGGTGGATGTGAATTACTCGATTATTGCCAATCTATATCCAGCTGTGGAGTGCCTATCTGGAACATGTGAAAGTCTGTTCGGCCGTAAAATACTAATTAAAACTGTTATTAGTAGTTAGGTACATCTACCCGCAACTACGTCCTCGCATACTTCGAATAGCCTGTACTTATATACAGGTTTTAATTTATGATTTATACATCAGAATAATTGCTGATGTATAAACAATAATACTGTAAACTTTCATCAAAATCCGTTTAGTAGTTTTTGCGTCAAAGAGTAACAAACATCGATCCATCCTCACATCCATCCTCACAAACTTTCACAACTATATTATTAGTAGGATAGGATTACGTTTGCTTTTCACTTAAATTATCTACACATAATATACCCAATAGATTTTATTTCGTCATTTTTCAGAGGGAGGGCATTATGGTCACAAGACAGGTAAAATAATGTAATAATTTATTAAAAACATATTATCACAGTTGTTTCTCTGCCTACAATATCACTGTGCATGTGTATTGATGGATCTCGCGAAAGTGGCAGCGCCCGCGCAGATGTTATTGTTAGATAATGCTGTTTTCATCTTATTTGCATACCGAGCACATGGTTATCAGACATCAGGTTGTATTGGCAGGTTGAGAACTCTGTGACACTGGTGATTGATGACCGATGAGCTTGATACAGATAAGGAAGCTATTGAAGGCGCGGCGGCGGCAATGCCTTCGCCAAGATGCTGTAGATCTAGACTCCGGCCTACTTTACAGTATTTAAAAATATAACTCGAGATTCCAACTCTACATAATCAGGGCTTTATTCTTCGAAGGGGTAGGGTGACGGAAATCCCTCATCGTAAATATTGGGGAAACTAGAAAAAAGCTTCGGAAAAAGTTAAAGCTACTTGCAGGCTGCTAACATAACTAAGAAGTTTTTTTTTCATTATATTTCTTTATGGTTTATCGGTTTTCAAAATCGTACCTATGCCTATGGCTATCTCATGAGCTTCTTACGAGCAAAGATAATAACTGTAATCAGATTACAATTACGTATAGAACCTTAATTCAAAACTCATAAGGTTTTCGAAGTCCCGCCGCGCGCTTCCCACCGGGCCGGCGCGGTGTCGCAACAGGTCATCTGCGCGGGCGCAGGAATGCGTCGTGTCACCGCGTAATGCTCGCGTAATCATGACAATTACGCGCGGTGACCGCCCGCGAGTGCGCGAGCGACCGACGCCCGAATTATACACTGGACCAGTGTGCGTCGTTAAGGGGGAGTGGTGCGGGTTCCAAGTGAGAATTGTGATATGTTATTGCCTACTTAGTTACGAGGGAGGTACCCACCACAGATCTTAATCTATGGAAATGTATGATGTTTGATGTATGGTTCACAATCTTGAATGAAATACTATAAATGAATACATTATGTAAATGTAATTTGCATTGGATAGTTTAATACCTAAATTGTGTTTTTGATCGAAAGAGATTAAAAGGTTTTCTGGTCTAGGTTAGCAATTGGCATGCCCCAACGCCATAACCGTCGAACTTAACTAAAACCTTTTTATCAAAAAAATCTAAAAAAATAATCTATCATTACATTTCCCTTAGGTAATCTAAAATGAAACTAAATAATAATTAAATAATAAATAAATAATATCTTCGAAAACTAATCCACATTTTCGAACTAAATTACAGAAACGTCGCTCATTGCTCGAATTAATATCCATCTCCGCACGGTGCGGGCTTCCATTATTATTGAACAAAAAGGTTCCGTTATTCAAATGAGTGTTCCCATCAGTCCGCGCGGCGGCCTGCAGCGTGCGTGTAATCAAATGACGCGGTGAGTGCGTACGCGCAGGTTGCACGGAAGTGCCGTGGAGTCGCATTATCGTCATAAATCCGATTCGTCAAGTCATCTTAGTGTTAATGTGTATCTACGATAAACTACTTTTATCACCCGAAGCAAAGTTTGGTCTTTGTGTTGGATTGAATTAATATTTAGGGTAGTATTTTAATGGTGTAAGCAGTCGCCTTAACCTCGTTCCCACGAGATCAAACGCGCCGGCCCCGGGTGTCGGGACTGCCCAATTGACCATTCCACATACATAACATTAAAGTGACTCGTACAGAAAGTAATTCGTTTTAAGAATACTCAAAAGCGTCAAAAAGGGTTAAGCCTTTTTTTGGTATAACTATAATCCTAATTATAATGGTAGTACCCAAGTAACACACAAGATTCGTTAAATAAAATGATTTGTTGTTTTTTCGGGCTATTTTTTAATCCAAAATTAAATTAATCTAGGTACTTGTAATGCTTTTGGTGGTTACCTTTGTTTTTAAAATCGCAAACAATAAATGGCGTCATACATCAAAACTATTAATTATTATTTTCCTCATTTCTCCTTCCATTTTTGTAACTCAAGAAGAAAAAATTTAATCATTTTATTACCGTAAAGCAACATTATCAGAAGTACTCACGCGTCTTATGAAAGAAAACACCGTATATAGCATGAATGAGGACCGACGCGGCGCGCGCGCAGATCGCCTTGGCCAAATTACGACCGACTTATAAGCGCCGATCTGAACGATCTGTTCACGAGCCTGGCTTGCTATTGGTGCGTTAATAAGGAATGACATTTCTTAAATAAATATGTAATAGTTAGGAGTGATTACATGGACTAGATACGCCAACTTGGTTACACGGAGCTGCAGAAATATTTCGAGGACATACCTAACCATAAGTTAACATCATTTACTAAACTGATTAATGTTGAACAGTCTCTTTTTGATCAGCCTGTTTAACATCTAAACATTCGTCCCTAGAATACTAGAAGGTCTTTCTTTAAATAATATTTTTATCTTAGAGAGATTTTTTGGCAAAGTTATTTTCATAATCAGTTTGAATTAGACATTAAAACTTGGACGCTTCTTGAACAAAATTAAAAACAATATAAGTAATGATTATATTTGCTTTGAATATTTAATTTTGTACCTACACACGCTCTAATCGACACCTGTCGATTTAGCAACCAAACCGGTCCACAGTATGAAAAATGACCCGAAAATCGGACGTCCCTTTTTTATATTCTTAATCGAAAGTATATGCTATTTTGAATGCTAGAGTAGAACTCCCAGAAGTCAATTCGATTTAGAACTCGAGTATAATTTTTTTTTAGAAAAATACGGATTTTCAGAAAATCGCCAAAATAAAAGAACTGCTTATCATATTTGTACATTCATTTCTAAGGCAAAGTGGCAGTATATAAAGGGCATTTTACAAGCTAAACAAAATAGAATTAGCTAGGCCAGTAAAGTAAATATGTTTAATTTTGTGATTTTTACATTTTATTTTTTTTCTCATAAACCATTATTAATTAGCACTAGATATATATCTGAAAATATTCTTCGTTACTATATTGTTAACAGTAAAAAAAATCATACCAATACCTATCAGGAACTTGGAGATATGAGGTTTCTATGGTTTTCAACCATTTCTATGATATTAGGGTTGACACCATAACATAATTACAAATGTACCAGAGAATATTTTAAACCGGTGGGGTGAAGCACGGAATTTGTCGTAAAACACTTATAAAGGATTTTTACAGGTGTAAGTATGTATGTATGAGTATGTGTGATCCTTTAGCCGTCGTTGCTGTACCCAAATTGAATGCATGGATTTTAACAAATATGGTGTCGTTAGATTCGTCTAGACCACAAGAGTGATACTTTATCGTTAGTTCGGAAACCAGTAAAGAAAAAACAAAGTTCACTAAATAATGAAAACAACACTAAATAGGTACACAATAAAGTTGAAATGTTTAATGTCAAAATAATAGCGTTTTACTGAATGCACATGAAACTATATAATATGCTACATATAAAATATCCGCAATTTGTTAAATGTGTCTGTCTATATCCCCATATATCGCTAGACAACACATACCTCTACGTATAGTCCCAAACAAAACAAAGCTTCTACTATGTGTACCTACCGTATGGACAATTGTACAATGGCCTGGGGGTGATCCCAATTACACCTAGACCTTTTTGAAAAGGTCATTTCCGAAATTTGACACTAGCGGGAATCGAATCCGCAATCACCCGGTTCAGTGAGTCAAGCGGCCTACGCTTAAGCCACTAGACAAAACCGTCATCTGTCAGTTTGTTCTAAACTACCAAACGGTTGGACTGATTTTGACGGGACTTTCACTAGCAGATAGCTAATGTTAAAATGAGTAAATAAGGCTACTTTTGTTTTCCCAAGTACAACGCACGCGAAGTCGCGGGCACAGCTAGTTTTTAACCGACTTCCAAAAAGGAGGAGGTTTCTTAATTCGACCGTATTTTTTTATGTGTGTACGCGGATAACTTCGTCGTTTATGAACCGATTTTGATCATTATTTTTTTGTTGGAAAGGAGATATTCCAAGGGTAGTCCCATTTTCAAAATATTAAAACTACTTCAGCCCTTTTAACGTCCCACTGCTGGGCATGGGCCTCCCCTCAATGCGAGGGGGATTCAGGCCATAGTCCACCTCGCTGGCCCAGTGCGGGTTGGCAGACTTCACACATCTATCGAGCACTAGACAAGTTCCCTCAGACATGAAGGTTTCCTCACGATGTTTTCCTTCATCGTTTCATAGCAAGTAATAATCTCGAATGAAAATGAGATTCGCACATGAACCTGTTCACTTTGATTTGCAAGCCGTGCGTTCGACCACTCGGCTACCACTGCTACATATACAAATATTATAAATCTGCTGCTACAAATATTAGAAAACATATATAAATCAAGCCCCATGGGGGGTTAAAGGTCCATTAAAAAATATTTTTATTCTAAAAGAAGAGTTTGCGGGTCAATTACATCAAACTCTTCGAGACTTAATGTTTCGCTAGTATACAATAGTAGTCTTTGCGCTAGTTTCACTATGGCTCGCTTGTTTTATTCGGCCAGTCTCTGTGTTACCATCAAAAGGCTTCAGCAAATTTAAAACTGCGCATGAAAGGGGTAAGCGCTTTAACTTTTTTACTCTTTGATGGAACCTAATATTGGAAACTAACGGGTCAGAAGACTAATGCCCTGTGAAATAAATCCAACATTGTCTTTTCGCGGACTGACTTCCTACTGCGACGTACACGGTCGTATCGCCAGAATTTATTACGTGATTCATCCGCTTGCTCCGACAGAAAACCTATAGGTAATGCAGAGTTTTCTATAATTTCTTTTCTATGAACCAATATTTTGTGTAAGGTTACTGTCATTGGATATGAGTGCATATTTTGTGACATATTAACTCGCGACTGAGTTCAAAAAAATGCCAAATTTATTACTGACTACTGGCAATCCACATGATAAAACCACTAATATGGTGTGCAGATCATCTAATAACCACTGTGGAAGACCCAATATTTTAGCAAATGTATGGCGGTTTTGATCAGACCGAGCTGAACTCGCAGTGTTACCATCATGTGATGTACCAGAACGAGGCCGAACAACATCCACCAGAAGTCCTAATTTAGTCCTTCTTGCTGTATTTTCTTCTTAGTAAATTCTACTATTGCAGCTTCTGGAGAATTTTGATTCAACCTCCACTTTTCACTGGGTTTTGTAGGCTAGATGTAGCAGAAATTCTTGCACTCGAATTTAGGCGTGTTAGGGGCTTAATCCGTGTTTCATTAGCAATTCACTTGTCGGCCGGGAATAAACTAAGTTCAAGTTATTAAATTCCTTTGAACTAGGCTTGCAAATAGGGCACCTGAGCTGTGACCAATTATCGTCAAATAAAGTTGGTTTTTTGCTAATACTTTATGTTTCTGCAAGTAGTTGTCGTCGATAGTCGTTTACGACTTCTAAGTTGTTGTCTTGTACTGAGCGCGTTATAAGATGAACAATTTAATTGAAAATCATTGCTAAATTCTAATTTAGAATCAGAATCCGGAATGAAACTTGAGCCAGATTCGAGCAGATCAGTAATAGAACTTGGGTCAGTTTCGAAATGATCAGTTATGTAACTGGGGCCAGGTTCAGGTTGATCACTTATATAACTGGGGTCAAGTTCGGGTTGATTAGTTTTGTAACTAGGGCCAAGTTCGGGGGGTTCAGTCTTGTAGCTGGATCCTGGTTCAGTGCTATCATTCATGACAGACATTCATGACTATGACAGGATTTGGAATAGAAAGGCTTATAATTTAGAACACGTTCTTAATGAGCATGAACGTAACTGGGGACCAGGTACAGGAACATCGAGAGTGCTCCTTTGGTGATTTTCTAGAGTTTTGTTTATACATTCTGAAAAGTTCCTGTTACAATGTATTCTGAGAATTTTTGCGTGTTTTGTGGTAAAAAAAATCCAGTTACGTTTACATTTTTTGTATAAAATATCGAATTTTGAAGTAAATTTTGACACATAAAGTTTGACGTCCGTATATTTTTTATAGTCTTCATTTAATGATATACTATTTAATATAGCAGCTGTCCGACACTCTAAAGGTAAATCTGACGGACGCGTACTCTTGCCCTGTTGTTTAGCTAAATTAAATAAAACTTTGTAGGCTTCAAGTCTCGTAAATTCATTTTGTTCTTCTCCTTTTGCTCTCCGGATACTCCCGGAGGTTGCAGAACACCGACTGTGGCGTTATCCACAGCTTTATTAATTGCCACTCGTGGACTAGCGAAAGGGATGGCGTCCCCTTGCCCTCTTAACACTAAGTCAGCCGGTCGGAGCCCAGATACACCTACCTCAGCAGGCTGAGTGAGGTCCTGCTGAGGCAAAGTGCCTCCATGGATCTTTAACGACTCCATGAAGCCACAAACCCCTCTTCCTGCAAAGCATATGTATAGATTTAGGGTTTTAGTTTTACACTTAACGAGGTCGGATCCTTTCCCTACATCACATATACCCTTTCATCAGTAGTCTCTTTATTTTAATATGTTTGTCAAATAATTAAATGATAAAACAACTTTTGATGCCAGCAAAATTAAATTCAAAATCTGTAAAAACAAAAATGACCAATATTGATTTTAATTCTAACTCATTTACTTTGGATTAGCGCCTACAAAAATTAAAATTCAACGAATTTCTACGGGTTGCGTATATTTTGCATGATATTTTACAAGCAGATGCGTCACATTTCACATAATCGTTTCGGGGAGTTCAATTGTTGATGTAACACGATCAAGTTTTGTGTTTTGTTCATATACACATACATACATAGACTGCTAAAATCATAACGCTTCCTTTTGGCTTCACCTTAGTCGGGTAAAAATTCCGACTTAAATTCAAATTCATTCACTTTTGATTAGTGCCAACCCTAACAACGAAATTTTAAAATTCGATATTTCCGAGTTCCTACGTGTTAAGCATTTGATATTTTACAGGCAGATTGGCATAACACTAATAAACATTATGTGTTAAAATTAGATGCTAATCTCCATAGAAAACTTAGCAAAAAAAATTTTTCTGAATTACTGAAAAACATACACAACTTTCTCCTTTGTTCATCTACAAATCAATTAGATGATTCCAAAAATAGCAGTTAGTTGGTTTTATAGCATGCTATAATTGAAACTAAAAACTTTAGCTTACATATGAAGTTACAACGTTTTTTTGGGTTTTGTGGAATATCCATAGAAAATTTAAAAAAAATCATAACTTCGGTTCTAAAATGAATTGACTTCTAGGAGTTCTACTCTAGCATTCAAAATAGCGTATACTTTCGATTAAGAATATAAAAAAGGGACGTCCGATTTTCGGGTCATTTTTCATACTGTGCGGTCGCCATTGATCGAAAGCTCGAATCCTGTTGACCACATCGTAAACAAAACTTGATGATTTGCATAAGAATGTGCGAAAATTAAAGGCTGACAAGTCGAACACTTGAACGTTCTGTTTGTTGATATCAATGTAGACTGTTTATGATAAATTTATTTAGAATATATTTCTACCAGGCTCTGCATTTACCGATATTTATCTTTACGTTATAAAAATCAATTGTTGTTCTTTAGTCTCGCTAAACCCAAAAAGGGCTTGACCGATTTGAATTTTGTTTGTTTGTTGTAGGTGGTTTAAACAGAATTGAAAAAAAAAACATTTTGTTGATACGAAGCTCGCTAACCATCTTGTGGTAAATAAAGTACATATATACAAATAGATATACCAGTTTTTTTTTTTTTTTTACCGGACCTCTATCGGCCCGGCCCGCGTGCTCACCTCTGATGTGGGGGTCAGAGTTCTTAAAATTAGCCTAAAGTTTAGTGTGTAAAATAATTTTTCCAGCCTGGAATATATTTATTGAAATAATAAACCAAAAATTTTTTTATTAAAAAATTTAAAGTCAAAAGACACAATAAAAAGTAAACCCGTCTAAAAAATAACACTATAAAAGACAATAAAATACCAAAAGGCTATGGACAAGGATAATAAACAGAATATAATACATGGTAAAAATAAAATAACAGTTTCCCTACTATCCATTGCGCGGATCCGGCAACCAGAGCCATTGATGCGCAGTGTAGTGTAGGCGGCTGTTGGTCACTTATTGATAAATAAGTTGGCAGCTGGCCTCTTTCTGCTCTGGTCTTATTTATATCAATGACTCTGGTCACCACCTCCACGCAATAGCCTAGTAGGGTATCACGTCTATCCTTGTCCATGACGAGCTTACTTAGGCTGGATAAAACTAAGGCTACGCCTAAGGTCATCTCAACATCATGCCTTCGGCGCGCAAACACAGGGCAATGAAGCAAGATGTGCTCCACTGTCTCGCTGACACCCGGTTCGCAGATGCACGATGGGTCCTCCTTGCGCTTGAAACGGTTCAAGTACCCAGAGAACCCACCGTGCCCCGTCAGAACCTGTGTGAGCACGACAGTGGGCACGATCTCTCTAATCGTCCTGTACGCTACCAGAAGGTCAGGGAAAAACATTTTGGTCGTGGATGCAGTGGTGCCAGTCTGGTACCTACGATTCCATTCGTCAAGCGATTCCGAGCGGATTTGTCGCTTGACGAATGAAACCGGACATTTGTCGTACACGGGTTTGGTCTTAACGTGCAGCGCTGCTTGTTTAGCCAGCTCGTCTGCTCTCTCATTACCCGCCAGCCCCGCGTGTGCTTTTATCCAAAACAAGGAAACGTCCTTGTTTTGGAGTCTACAGCGGGCGATGTTGTCCCGCGCCTCGGCGGCTAGCGGATGATGAGAGAGTGCGTTGACCACTGTCTCGAGTGCCGAACGCGAGTCGCTGATGATAGCAAAACTGGCGCTTCCACTCTCAAACGCGAATTTCGTGGCTCTGCATATGGCCAAAAGTTCAGCCTGATAGACCGTGCAGTAAGATGACAGCTTGAGTTTGAACGACTTGGTCTCCACTTCGCTATTCCATACGGATAGTGAGGCGCCGACCTTGCCTTCAATCTTGCTGCCATCTGTATAGATTCATACTGCGCTGCATACGTTGATGGTCACGTCTCGCTGATCCATCAGGCTTATGAACTTGAGGTCCATATGTTTCGCGGGATGCGGAGTACTCGTGTACGCCAGTCTGCTTTCTACCTCGACGTCTCTCAGCTCTGGTCGAGGTAATCCCCTCTTGGCCTTGTAAAGGGAGGCCGCTTCGCGTATGCGAATGTCGAGGGGTAGTAACCCGGTCAGAGCGAGCGACGCGTTCAGGGACACCGTTTTGTAGGCTTTGCACATCTTCAGCGCAAAGCCTCTCTGGACAGTGTTCAGCTGCTTCTGAATAGTGATCTTGTTTGTCGACGGCGACTAGGCACTGGCGGCATACAGGATGAGGGGCTCAACAGTGGCTGTGTAAATCACCCGGATGACTTCCGGGTGGAGGCCCCAGCTAGTTTTGGCGCCCCTTGCCAACTGTTTGTAGACATTCAACGCCTTTCTGCAGGTATTCGCAGTGTGGCTGTTGAATGTCAACTTATGATCGATAGTGAGTCCCAAGATCTTGATCTCATCGGTCATGCCAATGTCAACCCCGCCCATGGTCAGCAGGGGGGTGTCATAAATATGCTTCCTTGTCACAACCATCGCGCTTGTTTTGTGAGGTGCGAACTTCAGCTTATTTTTGACACCCCAATCCCGCACATATGCGAGGGTGGGATTGGCTTGCCTCTGTATGTCCAGTGCCGTTTCGCCGTGGAAAACAAGCACTACGTCGTCTGCGAAAGCCTGTACCCTCTGTGCCCTCGCGTTTCAAGTCCTTTCAGCAGCGGGTCAAGGAGAAGATTCCAGAGTACCGGTCCGCCAATAGACCCCTGCACGCACCCTTTCTGAGTGCCCTTTATGTGCTCCTCACCAGCATACCTGACACGGACCTTACGATCCTGCAGGTAGCTGTCGACGACTCGTCGGAGGTTGACCGGGCACTCCTCCTCGGCCAGTCTCACCCTTATGGCCGGCCACCATGCATTGTCGAAGGCTCCCTCTATGTCCAGTGATACCACGGTCACGATCTTTCGCTGAAATAGTTTGCCGCGTATGTACTGTATCAGGTCATAGAGGGAGTCCTCGGTGCTCCGCTGGGGCATAAAGCCATATTGGCGTAGACTGAGCCTAGGAATCAGGTGCCACTTGAGCCTATTGACTACCATCTTCTCGAAAATCTTCCCCATGACCGGCAGAAGGCCGATAGGCCGATAGGACTTGGGGATCGTGTAGTCCGTTTTACCGGGCTTTCGCAGAACGACCACCACTGCTACCTTCCATTGTTCCGGGAAGGACTCAACTCAAGGCACTTGTTCATGATTGCCAGGTAAAGGTCCGGATCCTTGTTGATGACCTGGCAACATATGTCAAGATATACCAGTTGTAACTGGTACCTAAAGTCACGTCAGTCTTTTATTTACCTGCAGAAATAAATATTTGAGTCATAGTTATTTTTATTTTATCGGATTTTGATTGAGAACATACATACTTATTAGTAGGTATGTTATTACGTGAACAGCTTCGCAATTATATTATTATTCATTAGAATGTCCTATGAGTCGTAGGGGCAAGGTTCCGCCAATGCCAGACGCTTGTGGATTGCCAAATTGATGTTAAATCATGGACAAAACTCTAAACATATTAAGATCGACCTACCTATCTTAATTATACAAACCTACATGTAGGTACTTCTGTAGATCATGTGTTTGGCTATCTACATATACATTATACATTATATAATTTTATTTACTTATCTATATCTATAAAAGTATGGCGCCTTACAAGGAAACGCGCAGAATACGTAGATGTTCCCATCAATAATTATTGCCCAAATGGAAACTGACTCTTCGTGTAATTGTACTCAAATGATGATGTAACGTTACCGGCATCAAAAGGCATGTGGTTAACCCCGCGACCGGCTCATTTTTCGCCGAATTCGGACAAATAATCACGTAATATGTCAACTGCACTCTCACCATATGTATCTACCGGATGCCGGAAACCGCCAGGCTTGTATGAACGACTCGCTGTTCTCCCAAATTTTTTGCGACCCGATGAGCCACTCTTTTTACAAACGGGAGAGTAAAAAATCTCTCACTGTCACCCTTATTATCGATGACAATTAGTTAGTTTCTAATGTTTCTACCAAAGCGCAAAATAAAAAAAGCTCTTTGGTTTCTGTTCTATACACATCTGATACAGGACAAGTACGCAAAGTAGGTATATACTTACAAGTCAAGTCTAATAGAAACTGTATTTACAGATCTGATGGTGGAACCATATGTGGTTGATAATAATCCCTTCATTGTAAATGGGAGTAGACGCACCTTACTGTACTAGCTTCCTAAGCGTAAAGACTATATTTGTATTTAATATTAGACTGCCGTGAGTATAATTCTTCTCTAGTATTGTGGCAAAGGTGCTGTCTGCTCTCTAGGCATTGCTGCTCCTGAGAATGTATTACTCGCAATTATCATTTTGGAAAGAGTAACCATTGAGTTTCTTACCGGCTCTTCTCAGTGGAAGCAGCATTCCGAACCGGTGGCACAATCTGACTATTTGTAAGTGCTTTTTGGCCGACACGAATAAAAAAAAAATTATTTTGATTTTTGATGAGTTTATAGTGGTGCCTTAAAAATACCGTATACCTATCAAGAACAGTTCGTACGTATAGGAGAATGGAATCAATATAATACAATAATATATATTTAAATAAATGTCTTGTCAAACGCGTGTAGGAAATAAGTTAATAATCAATGAAAATTATAAATATTACGCAACTCATCCACCTTAAGGTGTGAAGTATTAAATTATACGACGACTCTCATTTTGTAATGTGTAAAGCGTAAAGTGTACGCTCGAGAAAGCTTCGATGCTACTGAGGCCTTTATTGAGGCTCATATCTTTTAAGTTTCTTATGGAAACAAGTATTACTGTTTCCCACGCACTTAACTTATACAAATGACTTACATAATATAGTATAGTTAGGTATAATATATATAACTATTATAGTAACTACAAACTGGTACTTATTATCTCGATGCCTAGGGTTGGTAACCTGAATAATTAAAATTTCTCATTTTATAGTTGGCCAATAAAACTAAGTGCTTTCTTACATAACTCATAATCAAATCGCATCCACAATACAATTGTTTATTGCAGAGAATACATTCAATAAATAGCAACTTCATTGAGTTGGGAAAAGCTTAAGAAAACACATTTTAAGACACGGGTAGGTGTAGGGTTGCCAACCATACTTTATAATAAAGTATCCTACTTTATTTTTAGTATTTATACTTTTGCATACAAATAAAGTATGTGAAAATACTTTATTTCCAACCATTACTGAGATGCGTAAAACAAAACACTCATTACGGGTACTTAACTATTTAACGTACACATAAGTGAAAACGGATGATGGAAACTATTTATAATTATTACACACACACACACACAGATTTGGTGTGGTGTGTGGTGGTGAATTTGATTGTCAAACAAGCATTGAAATATTTAAAGATAGCAAAAAATTGTTAGCATGCTAAAAGCACACGAAAAAAAGGCAATTAAAACAAAAAATACTTTGTTTTTCTTCTAAATACTTTATTTTTTTCCTATCCAAATCATTTTATGCGTTTTTTTTGTCAAAAAAGTTGGCAACCCTAGGAAGGTGACACAGGTTCATCAAAATTGTTTGCCCGTAACATATCAAAATGAATTGTACTATGTTATAGATAAAGCTCATTCTTCAATGAAATGTCATCGATGAAGCGGGCGAATTTAGACGCGTGATCGCGTGGCTTTTAACACAGCAATACAATCTTTAACTATATTGGCACAGGGTACATTTTCAAGAACAGTCATATAGATTCGCTCTGGTGTGGGTTTTATTTATACATATCATAACGACTATTACTTTCTATGATTGTATCTATCATCAGCTAAAGTTATAACTCCTGTCGACGCGTAGATCTGAATACAATTTGCGTTTGATAAAACAAACGGCGGCGAGAGCGCGCCATTAAGTTTTTCCCGAGCGACATATCTCCGACATTACACCGCAGTCATTTGCACTTCGCGTATAACTTAATCTGCGCGAGACTTTAGGGCTGACACAGGATGTTAGCAGGACCACTGGCTGTATTATTTAAGACACGAAACAGACGCGGCAAGCGCTTAATTCAATTACACGGCGATTTCAAGAATAGAGAACAAATACTGTAAATAGTCGGACTATTTAGTCATTTGCTAACTTGATAGATTTTTCTTTCATCGCTTGATTTATTAGTCTACCTATATAAAAGTGGTGAGACCATGAATACACCACATTGAGCAGCTGTTACTAGTTCGCATTACAACAGAAAACATCAATTTAAAAAACCATTGTCAGGATTTGATATTGACAACAAAATTAACAATAACATATACATTTAATGTGTCATATTAAACATCTATTTATGTTACCAAAACACGGCTTGTCACACCCCTACCAAAGATCAACCTGGGCCTTTATTCACACAGTAAAGCTAATACGCTTAATAATTTAATGGGAAGGGATAAGCAGAGGCAGAACATTGTACATGTGCACCGTTTACACGAGCCGTCGGGTTATAGAACTCCCATAAACTTACAACTCGTTTAAACGTTTCCACAAATAAAAAAATCCTTTACACATCCGTTGCCGTTAAACCTGTGACCATCAAGTAGTCGGCTTTGCCGTTTGAATAAAGCCTAGCACAGAAAAGATAAAGCAATTCCTCTGTCGCATTCCGTGGCATCATCCCCACAAATTGTCCCACGGAATGACACCATAATACGCCTTTAAGACCACTTTTTAGTGCTGTATTAATATGTCGCCATGAAAAAACAACACTAATTATTTTTTTACCATCCATCGCTTGCACAGTTGTAAATTTGTACTCATTTAACTATCACTAGTTGTTCGCCCTATTTCAAGAGGTATTCACCGTGATGAAGACTTCTCTTAGTATTATTTTTTGTTTTCCTACTTGGGTTTAATTAGGCAAATTTATATACGTTTAGCAGTATAGGCCTGTCTGTTAAGTGAGTTAATTAGGTAACCACTTTTTGTTGTTGTTATAATTATAGAGGAATTTACAATGCAATTAGGGAAACTTTTATACTTGTTGTCGAGTGCATTTAATAACCGTAGGTGCTGAAATGATGAATAAATCTTCCAAATTAAAACCTTAAGCCCCTGCACACTGAGGCGTTAAGACGCGCGCTCTAAATTGTTTGCCAATACCAAAACAAACTCTGTGTCAATATGTATAAAGGTTTAATTTGTATCGTGAAAGCCACGCCCCCACACGTCAAAATTCGTTCACGCTGTCAGTGTCATTTCGTTGTAGAATGAACTATTTCTATGTGCAAATACGGTTCGTTTTAGTATGGCAAAAAACGTGACGCGCGACCGTTGAGGCCTTATTGCTTAGAAATTGACTCGTTTGTTTAGGGAGCTGCGCGTGCGCCGGCCATGACGGGCCACTTGTCGAGTGGTTGCGGTTAAACAGTGTGATCGTAACCTTTGCCTCGGTGGAACAGTGCCGGTGTCGTGAACTCGGCAACAGACACGTGGTCTATCTACACTAATAGGCAACAATTTGACAGCAATGGATTTTATTAAACTATTAGTTTTCACTTGTTTTATAATTTACAGAACTTGTAGAAGCTCTACCGTGATTTTATATGATTTCTACGCACGCTAGTCACTAAAGTTGACATAAGTTATTGGTACTTATACCATATCAAAACGTGCCCTAATCTTTTTTCGCCAACAATTTAAAAAACTTGAAATATCTATACGAAACTTTTAAGTTGTTGTTTTGTGAGTATTAGTAGCCACCCATTTGTAGATGTAGTTTACACTGTTATATAGGGTTTTGGATGTGCCCACGTTACGATACCAGTGACAAATATTCAAGGGTCAGTAACTCAGAAATTATGATAGTTTATGGCGTATTGAAAGTCTAGAAATGTACTGGTGCAGACCGAAATAGCTTGGTACCTATTACGGGTTTTTAATTTTCATGATAGATAAAAAGGATTTAACGATAGATAGTCCCCCAAAATTACTGGCCGATATGGCTACAGGAAATTTTGCATGGCTATTTAATATTGATAAAAAAAAGGTATTTACTTTTTTTTATTCGCAAATCGTCTTATTTTAAATATTGATGGCCTGTTATATTTAACTTGAGAGCCACAGATTATACAATAGGTCAAAATGAATTTTCTCAAAGAAACTTTTTATGTGTAGACCTTAGCAAACGATGGTAAGAGTCACTTTGCTTATATATCCCTTATACCAAGAAAGCGATCTTATGACTGTGCCTGCAGTATTGCTAAATACACACACATTCGGTCAGCAGTTAGCAGAGGAAGTTGCGTCAGTATGATCGCGCAGATCGCGTGGTGTAATCTCAGCATCTTCGGTATTTATACCAGCGATGTTATACCTACTGTGGTGTCTTGCAGATTTGGTGTACTTACTTTTGAAGCTTATTTTATTAATCTCTTGTTTGTTAGACGAGGCCTAATTTAATGGAATACTTGACTAAAACACGCGTATGCAGTTTCAAATAGTATTATAATAATTAAATACAATCAATTACACAATGCTCAACGAGTACATTTGTCAACGTTCAAAATGCGACTGCTTAACACGGGTCCTAAATTCCTAACGTTATTTTTTGTTTACTCTTCAACTCCGACCAAGTACGCCTCTCAAGTGTTTAGGATCAATGGTCTGATTCATACAGCGCCGCCTCGATAATGTCATCCATCGTTGCTAGGCCGCTGCATAGTGATCGCCAACACGGCCATCCTACTTGGTGCCTGTCCCACCAGGCACCTCACGAGTTTAGATAAAGATGCTGAAACATAACCACATGTTAGTTCACTACCTATGTGCACCTTCAAATACACTTGTCATCTTTATTACATAGCCAATATTTTCTATATCTGGCTATCTCGATGCAAGCTTCATTACCATTATACCTGCGTTCTGAAAGTTTAACGATTAAACCTCATTCTTTAGTGTATCAAGCCTGAGAACGTCTGCACTTAAAGGGCTTTGCTTCACCTGAGTGTACCAGGATTGTCCCGGACCCGCTTGCACTTAAAGGGCGCTGCTGCCACACTTAAGCGTACCAAGCTCGATCGAGACCCACCTGCACCCAGACGCTATTGCCACACTTAAGCTTGCATTCGCCTAGGGTTGTACTCAAAACTCGGACTGAGATTGCTTTTACAAGTATTGTTCATTGCAAATTGTTTCCGAGTATACACAATCATGAGCATTAATTCAAGACTTTTGAAAGGGATTTACCACACTTCAAAATCTAGGCTGTTCTACGATTCAACTCCACTCGCGCTCAAAGGGATTTACCACACTTAAGCCAACCGAGTTTTGTCTACCCGCGCTTAAAGGGCATTGCCACACTTAAACGAAGGTACGAAGTTAAATCTAGAGCTTGCACTCAAAGGGGTTTACCGCACTTGAGTGTAACCAAGTATGCTGCATGTTTGTCACTATTTAAAAATATCCTTTGTTTATAGATGCAATGAACAATACAGTTCACTAAAGCAAGTTTAATGTTGGGAATTACATATCAATAATATAATTCAGAATGAAATCACGGGACTCGAACCCGTATCCACCGACCCGCTCCGCGCGCAAACCCTCAGGCTAAAGTGGCCGATAATATTTATCGGGCCCCTAAAATAAGTTCCTTACAACCGTTCACACAATCCAGCGCATGCATGCCTTTACATCCAAAAAGTGTCAATCGGCACCAAAATAGCTTAGATTTGTACCGTACATTTTATTACAGACTACGGACGGTAATCTGCTTCGCCCTTTTAGGAACTACTAATAATCTTGTATTATTAATTTTTTACTAGAAAACAACTCAGTTCTACGTAAGTCGAAGAGTTTGTATTAATTCAAGATTTTTACAAATTCATGTCTTACAGGATTAGCAATACAAGTAGTCATGCTCTCAAATTCTACATAGTACCCACTAGTGAACTAGTGCACATTCGTTGAGTCCCTTGAATAAAGTACTCAGTCTATTTTATCGTAAGTTAACTTAGTTACCTCTTCTTTAAATCATCTCTTTTTCAGACATTGATTCCTTTAGTATATTATTAATTATCTTTTTAGATTAAGTACAGAAGTCGTATTTTTAGTGCAAGCTGTGAATTTTTCGGTGATATCGTTCAAACTAAGTACGTTAAATTATTTAATTTACCTCACCAACACAATTATTCAAGTCAGTATAAAGAAATCACACTATAGAAATCCAACAAAGCTGTTACATCTTAATAAAATGTAATATACACTACTACTGTGGTTCATATCTTTGAACATCTTGTTCCAAAGATTCCAACAACAATTCGACCTAATAAACTATTAATATATAATAATAATAATGACTAAATAGTGTTCACCTGTGGTGTTAGCACGCATGTCAAGACATACCTACCTCTGTCACGGATTGGCTCGGACGCTCTCTGTCTAATTTTATACGAGAGAAAGAGATATAATCAACATAATCTGTGACATAAGTCTAGTCTTGGCGCTCATGCTACAACTACTGACCTTTATATCACTTATCTCAATTACATATTTCTAAATACTCACAGTTACAGTATCAGCCTTACGTGATACCTGATACGTCTTTGTCCATGTAGACTTGAAGAAATCCTGATTAGAACCACTACTAAATATTTTTTTTTACTCGCGTGTGTTATTTAATTACTTTGTTTAAGATACCCATGGTTTTTCTTCAATATTTTTACCATTTTATGGGTCAATGCCACTTCTGATGTTAGACGAGGCCTAATTTAATGGAATACTTGACTAAAACACGCGTATGCAGTTTCAAATAGTATTATAATAATTAAATACAATCAATTACACAATGCTCAACGAGTACATTTGTCAACGTTCAAAATGCGACTGCTTAACACGGGTCCTAAATTCCTAACGTTATTTTTTGTTTACTCTTCAACTCCGACCAAGTACGCCTCTCAAGTGAGAGGCGTACTTGGTCGCCTCGCCTTTAGGATCAATGGTCTGATTCATACAGCGCCGCCTCGATAATGTCATCCATCGTTGCTAGGCCGCTGCATAGTGATCGCCAACATGTTAAAACTCAAAAAAGCTTGACCAATTGTTTTTCTTGTTTTGTTCGCTCTAAAACAGGCGTGATTTAAAATTAAAGAAATTGTATGTGATACGAACTTCAACGGGTTATCTAGTAATAAATATAGAGAAATAAGAAAGATACTTAATAGACATTTAAAATAAGTGTATACTAAAAGTAAATTGAGCGAACATTGTTAAATGTAAGTAAACAAATTAACCCAACAAGTAATTTACATCATTATTTTATTTCATTCTTTTATTAAGCTTCTAAGTAAGGTAGGCACAATTATAATAAGTTATACCATAATGACGGTGTATTATTTTACAATGTTGCGTTACGTTGCTACGACTGAGTTGTTTCTTTTTAAATGTTTACTGTGATAATTGCACCGCATTAAGATATCTATGCCATGCAATCATTTCTTATAATCAAGTATCCATGGACTACTTAAACGAAATACTATAGTTTAACTCTAGATCATAAATAAGTAAATATCGCCAGACGACAACACATACTTATCGTATGACCCCAAGCTAAGCAAAGCTTGTACTATGACCACCAGACGATGGACTGGGGGCAACCCCAGTTACTCCCAGACCAGGGCAAATTCAGGAAAGGCCATTACCGAAGTTGACATCTAGCAGCATACGAATCAGCGCTCTCCTGGTTCAGTGAGTCGACCAGTAGACCAAACGATGAGTCTGTAGATTTAAGAGTAGCGTCCGCCCGTGGGGTACTCACACGATTTGTAAAGTGTTAATTATTTCTATAAAAAACAAATTTTCCAAAAGAAGTATGTAAACCGATACTACAACATTTCGATTTCTAATCTAAGCGATACTTGAAACTAACCCCACTTTAGCATTCCTAAGTAAACTTTACCGGATCTATATCATCATTAAGCTGTCGGTGGGTTTCGCCACACCACATACCATACCAGTCACGTACAGTTAACAAAACAACTTCTAAACTTATTATCAAGTTAATAAAACTTCTTGTGTGCGCGAATTGCTATCAGGGAATTACATAAGTAGTTATGTAGATTACAGCCAAAAACCGATGGTCTAAGTTTAATCTGCTTGAAATAAGTGTAGTTAGCAGAAAAAATACTTTTGTCTAAGCCACTTAAGTTGTTCTGTCTGACTGGGATTTTTATGTGGTCATAAAAATATAATCCTAACTTACACCACCTATGTTGTACCTATGTGTCCGTTATCTCTTAAGCTAAACGAAGCAGTGGTAAGTTACTGTGTTTAAATGTTTAGGCATCACGGTTAGGCGTATCCTAGTGTACGTGAAAACGGTTAAGGGCCGCCTAATCCATGTAACCGTCGGCTGATAGTTGTTACACATACAAGTTACGTACTCTATGGGCTATTGTCTTCAGAAGATCCAAGATATCGGACACACACAAACTCCTTAACGGAACGAGTGGAGGCGACAATGACACTTGCCATTTATAGCTAGATATGGATCTCAGTTCAGCCAATCAAGTTAAGCGGCTTTCAGACTACGCTATAATAAATAGCACAACAATATCGCGCACCATACAAAGCCAATAATGTATAGTACAGTACAGTGTGAACGTGTTCATAACAATGTATGGTGCGCGATATTGTTGTGCTATGAGCTATATACCTACCATATGCTATTATATTATAGCGTAGTCTGAAACCCGCTTTAAGCTACTTCCTCCACACTGGGGCTTCAAATCGCGCTCTTAGAATTTTTTGCCATACCAAAACGGACTGTATTAACTCATAAAAAAGTTCATTCTTCAACGAAATGACGCTGACAGCGCGAGCGAATTCAGACGTTTGGGGTCGTGGCGTGTTGTAAAAACCACAGAAATGAAATCTTTATGTATGCAATTGACACAGAGTTCGTTTTGCTAATAACAAAGATTATGACACCCGAATCCTGACGGCCAAGTCTGCGGCGGGGCTTTCAGTTGCTCACAGGTAAATGAGTGTAGCAATGAGGTGTGATAATTAATAATAAGTATTATTGAAACATAATTACAGGCACTTGGAAGTCGACTGCTATGCGATAAGTTGTCGGATATTATGCTTCCGTACTGTATAATAGTTATGTTGGTAATTGTAGAAAAATACTTGAATACCATAAAAGGGATCTTGAAAGAATGATGAACACGAAAGAATTTTGATAAAAAAGTTTGTCTGAGGCTCTCGCTAAGGTCAGAGTTGCACCATCTACGGCTAAGTTGAACCAATGTCAAATTACTACAAATTCTGTCAGATAAGCCATAGAGGGTTAAGTTTTTTTTTAAATGAACTATTATTTTCTCTGTGCCACAGTCTACTTTCAAACTGCTTCTAGGGTTTAATTTCTTCTTTGCGATACCTTCACTAATTAATTATACCTCCAACTTCCGATGTGAAGAGCAATAATTTGATAAGTATCTTTAAAATCTCAGGATAGAAGACGAAATATAATCAAGGCAAAAAAAAAATCACTTAACATAGGAGGTACTAGATAGACGTAGGACCCCATAATTCACAATCTGCGAAGGGAGAGGTGGGCGTGCTCGCTGCGCGGGCGCAAGGCCGACCGACTCACGCGCACTTGTTATCGTACGCTGAGAATTTTCCCACACAAGCCGGAACGGCGGCGCGCAGCCGTCTAACCTGGCCGTCATTTTGGTAGTACATAATTGGTTATTTTCAGAATGGTCCTTGGATTTAGAACCTTTCCAAACTCTGTCGAGGGCCAAATATCGACTTGAGCAATGAAACTGATGTATGAAACAAATATGGATAAATAAAAAGGTTTTAACGTCAGATTGTCACCAAAAATTGCCGGCCGACATAGCTACAGAAATTTTAGAAAGGCTATTTAATATAAAAAAAAACTAGATATTCACTTTTTTATTCGCAAATGGTTTTATTGCAAATATAGACGGCCTGTTATATTTAACATAATAGCCACAGATGATACAACAGGCTAAAATGTCAAAAGGCATATAACCACCAATTTTACCAACTACATAGTAATCACGATTGCAGTTATGATCCAGCCGTTTATTTAATACATTCTATTAATTTCCTTTCTTCATTTGCACGTCCCAAGGCATCCATAATGAAACAATGGTGATTAATTGTTTTGTTTTTGTTTTTTGCAGGTGGGTGGTCCATCAACTAATTACAGTAAGTAAACTCATAAATAAATGAATGAACTTTTAAATTGCTTAAGACGCTGATGTATCACAAACAGAAATTACATTTTTGTAATATCTATTAATAGCACTTAACGTTTACACGTTAAGTGCGATCTAGATAGGTGCTCCCTTTGGTCTGCTAGTTATGGTACTAGTAAAGCTTGCATAGAGTAAGTTTAATTTTAATTCATAATCTGACGGTAAATCATTTGATTTATTTATACTGACAACGTTGTCATCTTTGTTCATTTTTTTTAAGTTGTATGTCAGGTTTACTTCAATTCAATTAAATGTTAAGGCATGAGAGCTAAATCTTTTATAATTATACTTAAAATATTCTTCGTGAGAGTATAAAGACCAGAATACGACTTCACAAATAACCATAGATACAAATGACGCCATGTCAAATTTCCTCACAAAAAAAAACTAAATATCATAATAAGTCTTAGGAGTGCATTTTTTCTCTTCACAAAATCCGAAGGATAACTATTACTTATAGCATTTCGATGAAAAACTGTCAGAAATCCTATTAAAATATATTTTATGAAATTATTTTATGAGTGAGGAATCATTAACTTTTTGACCTTCACTTAACAATCCAATATAAAAAGTTTTAGATGTTAGATCGTATTTAGATCAATCAAATTGCAAAATATTAAGTACTCAATGCGCCCGAATTATATGAACTTCCTTATTACTATATTCTGGGATCCTTTATCAATAAATCATTAGTCCAAAACTTGCTTCATTTTTGTTTCGTCTGTCTGTCTGTCACTCACATGCCCGTGATCTAATTCGTTGTAACAGTCATTTGTAAGTTGCGTAAGTATGTTTTGACGTGTAATTACAGTGGTGGTAATAAGCTTGTCAGCGTGCCTTGGGGATGGCGTGATGCTGTGATCGCTGCAGGGATTAGGTGATTACAATAATGTTACTGATGTTTTGTAGCTCTGTAATTTATAGTCTTCACTTCAAAGACCGTTTTAATTTTATTTACCTACTACCTAACTTAATTTAAAATGTACAAACATACCGAATTAATTGTTAGTATTAATTACTTATTAGTCTGAAATTATTTTTTTCCCCTTTTTCCTATATTTACATGAGTACTTTTGATTTACTTATTAAGTAAAAAATAACTCCAATATTGAAAGAAAGTTATGATCCTTTTACAATAAAATTACAAATAAATTTTCTTTCCTTATCAAAAGCACAATTTATCAAAACATCCTAATAGCAACGTGGGGAATTTTCTTGTTGTTGTTTGAAAATCACACGTGTGAACAAAAACATGATAATTTGTCTATGAAAAGTATTTAAAAGTAGATACTCAGCCTTGAATGGTATATTATCATAAATGGAGGATGTTCGACTCTCTGTTTTCACTTCGCGGTGCGCGTGCGCCGCCGGACGAGAGCGTTTCCTCACCGATGTCTTCACGAGAGGAAAATAAACCAGTATCGATCTAATTGTTTTGTGCCGGTGAAATTACTATTTTCTAATAAATCATTAGGACCGTCAATTCCGGTGTAGGTAAATGAAGTTTATTTTCGTGTAAATACAGACTTAAATTAGAAGTTTTCGGTCAATACTTACTTGTATTTTGATGTGTAACGGAAACTTCTTATATATTTAACCATGGGACTATCTTGGCTAAATGGGAATAAACAATTCCCTATCTGTAGGTACAACTGTTTCTCAATTAAATTCTGCATCACAAAGTATTTGCTTTAGTAGATAAATAAATAAATTATACTCCCTCCATGCATATTATTTTCTTACTAACACCACAGTCACGTCAAATCACCGGTATTTGTGTGTGTCAACAGTGAAACTGACAGACAAACAGAGGAATACCAGCAAGGCCTCAAACCAGTCCGTGAGAGTAGGGCACAAGGTCACAGGGCTGGGCTGGGCGAGGCCGCGAGACGCATTGAGATGCACACGCCTAATGACATATACAACATTAAAGATGACGTGTCTATTATCTTTAACTTGATGACCTGGCGAACTTCTTATTTCGTACAGTATATATATTTTAAACAATTGCTGTAATAAAGCGAACAAAACAAAAAAAAACATGGTGAAGCCTTTTTAAAGTGTTAGAAAGACTAACGAACAGCAATAGCAACAGCAAAATTACCTATTTTAACAAGTGAGATCATAGATAATAAATAAAACTGTGTACCGTGAGATTATTAAGTCCTCCTCAACGTTTATCTTACAGTGAACTTCTTGAAGGGATGCATAGGATATGTATGACGTCTTCATTCTCCACAGAATAGATCTTAATCTAATAACAAAGTTAAACTACGTAATTATAATCTCTAAAATTTATAGATTGTGTTCTGTAAAACCTCTATAAGTGGCTACCTACTCTTCTTCGGATTACAAGTCGATAAAAAGTCTTAAACACGACATAATCTATTTCTTTAAATAGATTTATACTTACTTTAATCGGGCTATGTGTGGCGGGGTATTGCGTTGAGTTTGAATAAAACCGACATACATACGTGCATAGCGGGCACTTCCTAGGCTCAGGGTATTTATTTATTTACACATTTATTAGCTGAAGCTATAGGAAAAACCATATTAATAAGGTCTGTGGTAATTCATTTACACAATAGAAAGTATATAAATTGTTACTTGTCAGTTTCTATGTAAATCATGTAGCGTAGATATGTCAATTCTACACAGCTAGTAGAGTCCCAAGATAGATTTATTCCAGAACACTATGAGCTTGACTCTTTCTGTGATCGGTAGTGTGAGAGTGGTCAATACTCTATGATGATCCGTTATATTTTTTTAGTATAAAACAAAGCCTACTTACGAATGAAAAGTGACTAATTTTGAGAGCAGAACGCACGCTCTGATTGGCGCGCTACGAACGCGGTCAGATGTGTAGATATGTATGTAAATATGAAAAGAACTAAGTTCACTATACTACACTGTACTACTGTACTGGTGGCACAGCTAGCCGTAGTACACTTAGCCTATCAAATGCTATGACGGGCTCTCTCTATCTAGTCCTTGCCCCGCCACCAATTTCCCATCCATCAGGGCATTTAAACTGCATGAAAAGATAAATTGTTTGATTGTTTTATAGCTGCGAGGCTGTCGCAGTGCTGAAATGCCAGTTGCAAACTACGTTGTACTTATTGCTGTACTACCGGGGGCTTTATTAACTGTACTGCGATTTTGACTTGAGGATGACTGGGAGCTTCCCATATCTATCCCTTACGTAGGTAGGCCAGGAACATAATCAATGACTTCTCACGCGTCACGATCTTGTCGCTAATTGGCTGCGCTATCGTACGCAGCACGCACGCTGCGGCGCGGCGGCGGCGGCGCACCGGTGGTATGCGTGCGCGCAGTGCTCGAGACAGGTGCGCGAGGCGCGTGGGCACGCGACGCCACAACGAATTATCGGTCGGTGTCGTTGCATGTAATCTAGATTGCGTTCTAAGTTTGGTGAAAATATCTATACTTGGTAAACTTAACGATTCATTTTAGTAAATCAGGACACTCATCTACCTTTTCGATACAATGGTAAAGGGATTTTTACAAGAACTATATCTCAAATCAACATCAACATTATTTATTTGTAATCTTTAAAACAACAAAATTTTTCAATTGCAGTAGTTAGTAAAAAACATGAATTTACCATGGGTTCTTTTAAGTGAAGAAACAATAAAAACATCGTAACGAGGTGTAACAACCTTTGACTCGTCACAATCGGGAAGTACAACAATCTAATCACTTTGAATGGGCGGATAGAGCGAGCATCGGCAGCCGAGCGCCGAGCGCCGTGGACTCTACTAATGGGCGACATGGTTGGCAGGTGGCCTGGAATGAATGGAGTTTTGGGACAAAACATTTACTGCCAATACTTATGTATCGTGAAAATACACACTGACAATAGGTATGCAGTACAGCAGCTCACTCGGACTCCCTAGTCAGACTAAAAGTAAGTTCTTGTAAAATATTGTTGTAGTTTTACAAATATATCACGCTAACGAGAGCGAGTTTAAATCTCATGGTAGTTCTTCAATTGCCTAGAAAACTAAAAATTGTGTCACATAACTAGTAAAGAGCAAGTATACTACCTAAAGTTCATAAAGGCTTCCGATTTAAAGATATGTAGAGAATTGATAACTCCGTTTAGTGGATTCGATCCGGTAGTAAACTCGCACAAAGTATTTTTAATATTTATTTAAAAGTCTTTCCGTCGGCCCTAGTGGACAGTGAACCGTATCGCGGACGGCGTTGACGCGACAACGTCATCTCCTCGTTAGGTGACCACGCCTTCGGCTGCGGCGGCGAATACCTTCAAACTTTTTACCTTAAACCACTTTTTTAAATCGATAGTTTATGTCTTTCATCATCAGCATCGTACATTCATATTTCATAAGTTCATCGTACGTCTACTGAAATGTCCACTCATACGTCGCATATTGAGATTACTGATAAATAACTAGTTCCTTGGGACACTTAATGAAAATTAAGCTTCCTGCCCAATAGCTATTATGTTAACTGTACTCGAGGTTAATCTGATATTCTTACTGAGATTCATCAACACAGAGTAAATGTCCTCCTCCTTCCATTCTCACTTCTCCGATACTAACATTAAATAGTATTGCATCTCGGCAGAGGAGCGGGCCGTCCCGCCGGCGGGGATCATTATAACGTTCACAGTTAGACGGCCGCGCCGGTGCGCGCGCGCACGGACGTGGAAAATTATTCGCGGAGGTGCACGCTTCCGCACGCCGCCGCTCGACGCCGCGCTGCGCAGGCGCGGCTACGGCTGCCGCGGGAACATCTGCGCATCTAACGCTGGGTACAGATTGTGATATGTATGAAGTTTGTGAGTTGGAAGAAATCTACACAAAGTATACCTTAACTTTAAAATCACCTACAGGTAGGTATTTTAAAAGTTACTTAGTGTTTGAATAATTGAGATCTCAAACAATAGTAGCAATCACTGTTTTAAAATTTTAATTAAGATATGTTCTATAAATATATAGCTCCGTGATCAATAGCTGCATCTGCTTGCGCGGATCTACAAGCGCATTGTCCAAGTCTGTGCCCACCGTAAGATGGTGAGATTACCAGCATTTAGCGCTCTCATGCACTAGTTAGATGTCGGCGTGTGATGTCATGTTAGATGGAGATGCGATTTGACGGCTGTGAGAACGAGTTGTTATAGCTTATGTGCTTCAAGACGCTGTTTGTATTCTGTGCACTATGCTAATGTTTACTAGAAAGTACTCTGCAAAAAAGCTAGTTCTGATATGGTCTCCTAATTTTCATGTTAAATTAAACTACATTTTGAACGTATACGCTAATATTGATTATTACTGTTCCTATAAACACATATAGAGGCAAATTTAGCCTAATTATAGAAGTTTAAGACCTTCTTGAATATGTAATGGTACATTATATATTAAAAGCAAGCCTGTATCCACTTGACCACCAATTATCATACTCTGTATGATAAATCCTCTGTCCCTGATAACATTACAGCCAGCTACTTTGTCGCTCCTAAATTATGTATCGACTGAGATTTGTGTACTCGTAGGCCGCACAATAAGCACCCATGCAACTTAGTTGCTTGCTTAGGTGAATGAATCACTTATTCAGAGACCTTTTCGATGTCCTATGATAACACTCGGCACTTGAATTATTTATAAATATATCGTCGTAGTGGCCGACAGAACGTAGAATTTTGAAAGATTCTTAGATGGGTTTGAATGTGAAACAACGAATCATGGTCAGTAACTCTGCCCTATTGAGTTATTCAATTAAAGTTTCAATTGTGAAATGGGCCAGCAATCGGACAAACTATAAAACCGATGTCAATGATGTTGCGCAGATCTCGCCGAGTGTAAAATAGACAATCCGTGGAAACTGTGTAAATTGCGCGCGTCTTTGTAACAGTTGCGCCATTCTACTGCTACAGGGTATATAGGTACCTTCAGTAGGTAGCTACGGGGTATACCTACCGGAGACGAAAGTATAACTTAGGTCAATACTTATTGGCTTTTGATATTTAGTGTATAAACATATGGGCAGTGCAGTACATTTTCAATGCTACTTGAATTCTAGTAGCTCTACTTTTAAGCACTTGACAAACTAAGTTAGATGATAACCCATCGGTGTAGATTAAAACAAGCTAGTATAACAGGCTGTTAGAGGTCTCAAAGTTCCAAGATTGTAGATAACTTCGATAACTAGTGATGATGATGGTGCCGCATCGCCGTTCATGAACAATATTTATGCTCTACCTACTTAGATAGTCTAAAGAGTTTTTATGACCAGCGTGTTTGTTCATGAAACTAAGTAGTTTGTATAGCTACGTGCTTTTCAGCGGCTAGACTAGCAGTCGGATCTAAAAACGCTTATCAATATATTGTACACTAGACTATACAGAATCGACAATATCAATATAAAAAGAGAACAATAAAACCAATTTTTAATTCCACGTAAGTCGCCACCAGCCACCCCTGCATGCAGGAGGCTACTATGATTCACTAGCGTTACCTCCGATAAATAACCCGATCGCCGATGCCGCCATTAGCCATTATTTATGGCATTCCGGCGGGCACCGCGCGAGATAAATCATGCGCGATAATTGTCCTATGATCCGGAGATTATAGGCCAATGATTAGGGTGGAGAAGGAAGCTTCGGAGCTGATTTTAATGCCTATACAGCTTAGCCTCTATGAGGTTACCGAGCGAATATAACAAGGCTTAAGCATAATTGTTACTCTAATGTTATTAATTCTTACTTATTATGGAATACGGTAACCTTCTATTCCTCTAGATAGATACCACTAAAAATTTTGCAATTGCGATTTTGCCACCACTAAAAACTAAAATAATTAGACAAAACTAAGCGCATTACCATCCCTTTCATGGTCAAAAGTAAGACATGTTTATATTGATTTATGTTTGATCGTGTTCCATTTGTTCACCACAAAAATGTGTTCAGCAAAAATATTTATTGGGGTTTACACAAAAGCGTCTTTATTAAACTTTTCTATCTGGTTCAATGAATCAATCAATTATACCTATAACGCTCAAGATTGGATGCATAGTATCTAGCTAGCATCTCAATCCGCCGAGTGGGATGCACCGATTATCATAAAGAAAGTGTGTCCGGTTGCGCCAGCGCACGCTGCGACGCGCTTGCGAATTAACGCTTGCGCATCTCCTGGACATAGAGAAAACTAAACAATGATGTACATTTTAGTACGTACCTAGTGAAAAATATTATTATGCTTTATGATACTTAGCTTCACCGTTTACCAAATAGTCAATCCCAAAATCTCAGGGCTTAGAGATTTAAAGCTGTTTACTTTATAAGTATGTCACTGACCACTCGTCCCATTACCAGCTTCAATCACATTATAATCCGATAGCGTTAGGTCATATTCACAATATATATTAGGTAGTCTTGCAATCCGACCGCTCGTGTGAACTGTTCCACTACTGCGCAGTTATTGAGTAGCCGGCTTTACTGAGTGAGGTCCAATGGCAAAACAAATTCTACAGCAAATGACCTATGAATGGAAATATACCTTAATGGGTTAACTTTTCCTTATATATCAAAACTCTTCGCGTAGGCAAGCCACTCGCTTGCCTACGCGAAACTACATCTACATCGCTCAAAGAGTATAGAGTAAGTAAAGAGTCAACGAAAGTTCATAGTTGTTTAGTTAGTTACGTTCGCTAGGACAATTTAGCTTTTCCCCGGGACTCGCCGAGGGTCTAACCTCGGTGTTTTCAATGGACACCGTTGTCGATCCTGGCTTACAGGAGTAACAGTGGTGGGAATGTGTGGCGGGCTTAGTACAAAAAAAAAAAAAGTTACGTTCGCTAGGAGTCATCGTGAAATATATTATATATATTGTGTACTCTCGGGTCGCTACTCCATGCTAGACCCAAAAGTGATGTACAATATGCTACACAAATTGTTGTAGACGCTAACAACTAACGGGCCCAAAACACACGTAAATATTATGGTAGAGCTACAGGAACGCTGGCAGCAATCATTAAACCATAACTAGGAACAAGCGGTAACTCCTGTTAATAGAATGAAATTAGCATCGCGATATATAATTTGTCGTTCGTAGGAGCGTCTTATCCTGGATTGTAAGATAATACGGTAATATCTGAGATAGCAAGGCTGTGCTTAAGGTTTAGGGCTAATAAGCACGTTAGTAAAGCAATATTAAGTAGCATACAATCTGCTTTAAATGCTTAAGAATATAACCCGATGCAATTTAGTTTTTTTTGCCTTGTGGAGATTAACTTTATTTCTATGGTATCTATCCTAAAATTCTTGACTCGTTGTTTGTACTTGAATCTTTATCTGAACTTACTTATAATAATTTTTAGATTCACGTACCTAAAAAACCTTTTACTATATGATAAATATTCAACTTAGAACGATCCATCCAAAACAGCCGAAGGCCTCAGACCCGGTAACATTTTTTATTCATAGCTTACGGATATTAGTTATATTTATAGGAGGATATGAGTCAACGTTAATAATTAGAGAAAGTTAAGCTCAAACTAATTGCAGTCCTAAAGGATTTATTTAAATTATTATCCTAAGACCCATTACTTTTTATTGGCTCTTCAAATAAAATTACTTGGGCCCAATATTTTAAGGCTCGTGACTTTTAAAAAGAATTAAAACAAGTACCCTATGTTTCCGTTAAGTCGTCGATAACTATTATAGGAAGCATTTAGCATGAGCACCACCTCATTGGCCATTGTCAGTTACTCAACAACTTTCACGCGTAAGTTTATTACCGCGGTAGACTCCACTTGTAATGGAAGTGCGTCCAATAAATCAGAGCTTTTAGAGGCATGAGCGAGCATAGATAATTAAACCACTCCCGCTGTTACTAACGGGGGATGAGATAATGAGTGTTATTAAAAGTAAATAAAAACATGTTTTATATTATACATCATACCTCAAACTTCCTTGAGCTCCAGTAACAAAGCTTTTCCGAGCCTGATACAATTGAACAAGCGATCTTACTGCGGTATATTAACCGCGCTGCTAATCTAAAGTCCATTCTGACCCTTTAGCTCTCCCAACTACACTGTCAAAATTTAACTTGCATCATTTTTAGGGTTCCGTACCCAAAGGATAAAACGGGAACCCTATTACTGAGACTTCGCTGTCCGTCCGTCCGTCACCAGGCTGTATCTCATGAACCGTGATAGTTAGACAGTTGAAATTTTCACAGATTATGTATTTCTGTTGCCTCTATAACAACAAATACTAAAAACAGAATAAAATAAATATTTAAGGGGGCTCCCATACAACAGACGTGATTTTTTTTGCTCGTCTATAGGTATACTAATATTATAAATTATAGATAATGGAACAGAACCCTTCGTGCGCGAGTACGACTCGCACTTGGCTGGTTTTTTATTGATGATATTAATATGCTTGTTGCAGATGTGTGAGGAGTAGTGTAGGCGGCATGGGCCAGGCGGGCAGCCATGCGCAGCCGCAGCGCGGCGCGCGCGCCAACACGCTGCCGCACAACCCGCCGCGCCTCGCGCCCAAGGTAGACAATGCACCATGAGCCCTACAAATACGTTTGAAACCCCTATTAATCAAGTTATTTAAAGTGACGTCTAGAGTAACCAATGTAGAGATTTGGAACTTCCATTCCATATGGTAGGTTCGATATCGGTAACAAAATTTCTGTGTCATTTTCTAAGGGATATTAGAGCATCACGACACTCAATGTAATTAGGTCTACAATCTACTGCACCAGACTGCATTAAATTCTTAAAGATCACTGATCTGTTCTACGCCAGGTGCTGCCAGCATTGTGCGAGTCACCGCGGCTGCGCAGCACCGACAACGGGGCCATCCTGCACTCGGGCGGCACCATCAGCGGCCGCAGACCCACCTCCATACACCATGAGGGAAGCGTTCCACATGGACACGTGGTAAGTGCCTAATACGGCGACAAAGATAGTTCAGAAATGCCAGAATCAATTATCGTGAACGTAAAAGATATCATTCAATAGTCAGTAAACTAATATTTACGGTACGATTATTTATGTTGCAGCATCCTAACGTGTACCGGTCGAGGTCGGCTGGCACGTCGTCGGGCGAGTCCGGTGAGCTGCGTGCGAGGGAGCGAGATCCACTTCACCGCTCGCACACCAACCTAGACCTTAGGCACCATGATGGTTAGTATTTAATAATTAAACGAAACTTGGTCCACAACAGAGCCAAGTAACTGAAGAAATAAAGCTAAAATGAAATTTTGTTATTGCAGGCAACAGTATCAACAAACGATTTGGATCAGAGCCGGATTTGAGGATTGAAGAGGAACAGAAGTCGAGGAATTGTAATAAGCATTTTCGGAAAAAATATCGAGCACCCCCACCTCCTAGTAATCATGATGTAAGATTTATCAAACATAACCTTATTAATTATTTGCTACGAAATAATGATAATTTATTTATAATGTGTATTTATCTGTATTTTTAGCATTTGGACGGTTCCTCGCCAGATTCCAGCGAAGGGAACGCGAGAGCAGAACCCCAGAGAAAATCAAGACTGTTTAAGACGAGGCACGAAACCAAAAAACTGAACGGTCACGACAACGTGCAGTACAGTGGCGCATACAACGAATACAAGTCTCTAGACTTGAGCGATAACCAGGCGTTCGAGAGGCGGTACCGGTCACCATGCAAGGACAGGGAACAACACTTAAAGTACCCTGATAGTCAAGATATGATCCAGAGCACGGCATCGTTGAAGAGGGAAGAACGATTGATACAAACGAGACAGGACTACAAAAAAACGAGAATGGATAGATCAAGCGGGTGCAGGGCAAAAACATCGAAAAACGAGCACAGTGAGGCGTGGAAGACTCCACTTTTGAACAGGAATTTCAGGTACTCTGAAAGGTTCAAGAAGGATGATAACGAGTTGCCGATTCTAAGAAGAGAGAGAACATTTGATGAGACTCTCATCGCGAGTGAAAGAGAGAGCGAATCATCTAGAGCGGCGCACGAGACAAGAATGAGAGCTATCGGTGACCAGCTGAGGGCAGGCAAGAATCCGGTGGCGGACAGTAAACCATTGCGGAAATCTCTTCCTTCATTATTAATAAAAAGTAATGAAGAAAAAGATGAGTTTCAGGCCGAACTTAAAAAGGCTACAAGTAGGATAAGAAATCAATTAGGCAGTAAAACTAACGTAAGTGTAAACAAAACTAGTCAAGAGACGAACGAGAGAAGCCCAACGAAAATACCGAGCAAAGTCAAGAAGTCTAGTCCAGCGAACGTTAACAGGGACATGAGCAAGATGAGTAGCCGGAGGCCTTTGAGCCGGAACAACGATGATAAAGCTAGACAAGTGAATGGATCCAACGCAAAAGTGGTGTTGACGGTTAAAGATAAGTTCGAAAGCAAGGAGAACGATCGGCCGATGCCGGACAGAGGACAGGCATCCGGGAAGGAGTCCACGCCGGAGCACTCACCCACGAGGAGAAAAGAAACCACCACGACCACAACGAAGGTGACAACGACAAGCCAAATAACACAAAAGAAGTATGTACTTTAATCGCATTACTTTATCTTCTCAAAGATATTTTTGTGAGCTGCCTCGTAACGTTACGACAAGATAAGATAATTTATTTGCCAAATCAATAGGAGAGGAGGTCCTATTTAATTAATAAAAGTTCAACATGTTTTTGTCATACTGGACGACGTGCAAATTTCCGTTTTTGAACACTTTTTTAGATTAAAAAATATTATAATAATTTAAGACGACCACAATAGATTTCATGCAATTCGTAAATATCCCATAAACTGAATGTAATATATATTTTTTCTAGACAAAAAGCCCATCAACCTGCTCCATCAAAACAGTTCTACTTTGGCATGATTGAGAGCAAGCAGTCCGACGTCAAAGACCACCTTAAGGACTTCCCCGGACTGGGCAGCCCCATCATCGAGGAAATATGCAACTTTCACCTGATCGAACAGAAACTGCTGAGCTATCGCGACGAAGATGAAGAGTTTGACAAGTTTAACGACAAACTTAAGCAATGCAAGGTTAAAAATTGTGAGTCAAATTGATACACTACTATTTTCTCAAAAATTACAAATAACTACTAAATAGATACTGTGACATTCCTCATCTTATTCCATTCAATTTCACCATTTCATTCATTTAGTTAAAGTCAAAAGTGTGTGCACATGTGAACGAGCTCCTAGGATGAAGAGTACTGAGACTCCGATCCTTCTGTCTGCTTCAAAAGATTCTGGATTATCGCCATCACGTTTCATATAAATAATCATCTTGTTTATTCTCATGTCCAGTGTCATCGGAGTCAGCTCTGTCGTCGGAGGGCTCCGTGGGCTCGGGGTCGGAGGCTTCGCTGGGCATTGCACTGCGGCTACGACCTACGCTCCCTAAGAAGCCACCAGCCGTGCCACGGTTCTCGCCCGCCGCTGCCTGGAAACAACTTGCTTGTCTAGACGCCCATCTTGCCGCTGGTAAGGTCACAACCATTATATACTGCTTGTGATATCACAGATATTGAAATAGGTAAGATACTTTTTAAGCGTTCTACTTGTAGAAACTCAGCCGTTGGCAGTTGAAACGAAAATGAACGGTGACATAACAGCGGAATCGTCACCGCGATCTGATCAGTCTGCCGACAAGTCTGGTGACTCTGGCATATCCGGCGACCACGCGCACAGTGACCACAGGATCGAATCCCCGTCGACACACCATGTAAGTTGATTTCATATAAAAATAACAAATAATTCACTGGACAGGTGTCATGAAGTCATAAGACCTTTGAGAATATCTCCACAGCCCAATATTTTGATACTTTTCTCAATGACTATTATACGACGTTCATTCAGCTACAAGACGTTCACATTTATAATGTCTTCTCAACTAACTGGGTTGGCATATTAAGTTACAAAAGCTCGTGAGAAAGATCAACTCAGTCATCAGCAGAAACTCAAGAATTCTTGTGACAGATGCAAGACAGCCCTTCGGCCACGTGGACGCCTCAGCAGGACCTGGGCGACAGCAGCTCGGAGGGCGCCGGGCCCGCGCCGCGCGCCGCCGCTGCCGCCGTGGCCACCTACAGCCCCGGCGCGCAGCCCTTCAGCCTCTCGCTGCCGCGGGATGGCCACGATAGGGTGAGCGGGGGCCGGGGGGCGCGGGATGTTAGGCGAGATTACACTTTTGGGGATGCGGATGCTGCTTTTGTAACCACTGCACTATACGTACCTATGCTTTTCATAGAAAACCCCTGCGGTCCTCTTTCAGTAGAGAACCTCATACACGTAAGTCATACCTTCATTGGGATTATGATTACTAGGTATGAATATGAACCGACGACCTGATTTGTACCTGCACATTTCGGTCGCAATACGTGTGTCAGATATAACATGCAGATAAGACCAAAAAAAAAAAAACTAACATATTATGATTTAAACACATACAAGCAGCGCGTAACATGTACAATAAAAATCTAAAGCATCCGAACCCACAAAAGTGTTACTTTATATTTTATAGGAATTAATTTAACACGTTGGTAACTAAAAAGTAACTAACAATAACTAATCTCTCACCTAACCTCCCGCAGACATTGGCTGACGAGTAGTAAAGGTACTCTCATCTCACATACACTTTGGTGATGGTATATCTGTTATCGTTTGCTAAAACCTTGTATGCATGACTGGAATGGTATTTCTTTCTTTATTATATACTTAAAATAAGTACTTTAAGTTTTTCCCAAAACACTTCTTAATCTACTACTTGTATTTAATTTATCCTCATTTATTACTTTAATTTTATCCTACTGCTTTTGAGTTATAATTATATGCCACACATAATTGCTCTGCATTATTTTTATTGAGCTATAAGCAGTCCATTATATATAATACCTCGATAATTCGTTTTCTCTCTTCCAACATCACTTACCTTTATTTCTCGTCAGCTCATTATCCATCGGAACTTCACCAACCCCACATAGTTTAAAGCGATGTCGTGCTTCTACGAATGCTTCCAGGGGAAACAACTCCAGCAGAGTTTTAACAGCCTTCAGAAACTACGGAAATCGGTGTCGGGTGCTTTGGGGGCGGCATTAGGGTCCAGGCGGTTCGACTTGGAGCACGAACCGATGCTGCCAGAGCCGGAACAGAACTGGTTCCTGACGAAATCAGCGCCGAACTCTCTAAGCAATCCGCTGTTGTACCAGCAGCCAGCGAGAGCGAAGTCAGGGAAGGATGCTATTAAGGAAGAGTCCTTGCCACCGTCTGAGAAGGTATCCAATACAGTAAATTTTTTAAATCATTATTTTGTATAGACGCAACAGTCTCAATCAAAATGACACAAAATATTCATGTTCCTTCCGTAGGCTGGTTGCAAACTAAAATATTATTTAAATTTACAAATTTCCTACCTCGAAATATTAAAATATGCAAACTTCGGATGTTGTGGATATTTCTATAGGCAATCATTCTTCTTAGAATAGGGAATGGGCTGTATATTTTACAGCTCTTTGTTATATGCTAATGGCGTGCACTTGCAGCCATTAGCTGCCTCAATACAGCTTTCAAATTAAGTAGCTGGTTAGCCACACTAAGGCTTTTTTGATGACTAACACTAAGGTTTTGGCAAAATAAAATATGACGTTATTTCACCAACTAGCTAGTATGACTCTATGCAGTAAATATTTGTTCTTATCGGTTGAAAAAATAGTTGACTTGAGATATTATAAATATATAAAGTTGGAAAAATGAAAAATATTTGAAAAAACATTCAGTTATTTACCCGATACTCGTGGAAACTTTAATTCTGTCAATTTTGATTGTTCATGCTTGGTTTCAGGATGAGCTCAGCACGTGGAGGCCAGGCAATTCATATCTGTCCTGGGGCGGGCACGTCATGTACTTGCCACCGACGCCAGCCGCGGAGCAGCCTCTATCCATTCTGGGACCCATCGACAGGCCCGTCAGGTGAGTTAACATTTAGTAATCTCCTACGACAATTCCCTCGACTTCAATAGGTTTCTCTCTCTTAAGAGTATAGGTCACTTTCAATTCGTTTTTATAGATTCCATGGCTCAAAAAAATATTCTTTATTCATATCTCATTAACTGGATTCTTTTATTGGATGGTTGTGTGCACAGGAGCAAGTCGAGCGGGTGCCTGGAAGCGTCCGCGCGTGCGGCGCGCGCGGCGTTGGGCGCGGAGATGCGGGAGCGAGAGCGCTCCGCCTCGCCGGATGTTGCGCGCGCGCTGCCGGCGAGAGTACGCCCAGCTAATAACGTGAGTACCTCATAACTTTAACTAACAAAAGGATCCTTTTTGTGCTAGCTATACTTGCATTGAAGGAAGACATAGGTACAAACAAAGAACAATAGTTAGTCTTATCTGTATCTCGAGGTAAGTGCATCTCAGGAACAGATTACTGGAAGCATCTAACGAAGAAATACCGGTATATTTATAAATTGTAATTTTAATGTCGATCAATCTAGAAATTTTAGTAGCAGATAACTATTACTTGTTCTAGCAGAGTGTTAAAGAGTTTCGTTGTGTGTCTTAGTGCTGATAAATATTTCTTAGAAACAAAGTAGGTAGTACAATCCACCCATTTACTCAAGTAACCTTCCATCCTATCAATACGCGTAGTATAAGATTACCCTCAGCTAATGTCTTCGTCACGCTCTCGTCACTGGCACCATTTGTTCAGATAGCAGTGTTCAACTATTCGCAACGTTTGCCGAGCAGTCGCAATCGTGGCTTTGAGATAAAGCCACTAATTTATTATCTTTGTCACGATTGTGTAGCATTTACCATCGAAATAGGCAACATATTAATCATTTTCAAACTCGTTTTTATTAAGTTTATGTACCTACCGTACCTACTCCACGCACGGATGTATATATTTGTCTATTTTTAAATTGATAAACCAATTATTGTATTAAGTATCACACTGGGATTACTAAAATCTAGAATAGTTTCAATTCCTGCATCGGTAATATTTGTTTCATTTTGCTTGACTTTAGATCTAACGAACTTAGCTCTCAACGAAGCCTCACCTCGCTTTGTTATAATACGTCTAATTGATATCGTGGGTATGTTACCTTGCTATTAATGGCTCTGGCTGATTTATGGTGAGCGAGCACACACTAAAACTTTGGAACTATAGATCCTACATTGTAGTAGATAATTGTTTATTGTTGTTCATTGCATGTTTAATAGTATTGTAATGTTTGAATGAAGTCTTAAAAACTGGTCTGCATAGGACCTTTTCTAAATTCAATAGATATTGTGAATGCATTTTGCTTCGGAATCTTAGATGCTATTTCCGGACATAGTAAGAAGGATTTTATGAAACTAAATTAACTTGAAATTTTATTGTGAGACCCTCGACCCCGCAGACTCCCATGGTTTCAAGGCGAGCATCCGATCAATTTGATTATTATTGCTTATTGATATTATTGTATACATATTATTATCTGCAATAATTGATTGCCGCACAGTGTACAAAGTCGATAAACCTTGCGTGTATCGTCCATCATTTAAATTCTTTAAATTTTTCCTGTTAATCGTGGGAATTATTCTGTTATGAGAGTTTTGTAAATAAAATTGCATTACACGGGATGCGCGTGCGCCTTGACCCTGTTTATCATGACATATCCTTTGTTCCTTTAGTAATATTTGGAGTTTTAAAAGAGAGAAAGTCTCTCAATTCCACAGAAGTATTTTTGTAATGTTTTTTAATTCATAGCCCTGTCATTGATTTAACATTTACTTGGTCTAAATAGAACCAATCGACAACGTAATCCGTTCCGATTTTTGTTACCCGTTCCCATGCTCGTAGTGTTCGCCTTATTAGATATATTTTGTGCCTTAAACGCTCTAACACTGCCTTGAATGTAGCCCCATTACCATGAGTCACCAGACAGTCCGGTCAAATTAAGGTCATTTCCTTACCCACCGAGCATTTTTCTATTCAATAACCCAACGGTTCTAAATATTAACCTTTGACATTAAAAAACCACATAACTATAATTATTGTCAAAGAACGTTTTGGTTGGAGAGTCGTCAATGAACAGATACAATGACCAGCATACGGATTGTGGGAATTTGGACTGAATTGTTGCGTTACAGAAGAAATTCTAGATATTTAATGTTCCTAGGAAACAATAAAACCTGTTGAAAATCTCACAGCGTTGGGTGTATAGAACACTTTGATGCTGCCTTTTTAGCAGTATGAATATCATTCTAATAAGTGTTCCACAAATTTCCGTGATTTCATTATACAATTCTTGGGATTACTTTAGGTTTAAATTAGCCTGCTTGTATTTGTAACTCTCATGGAATAAGCATCCAAAGGGTTCCTCCCAGCATCCCACATTACATCGTTCCCACGGATCGCGTGTCGAGTTTCCGCGTCTCATTGTCTCGTGCGGGTTATATTTCGAGGATCGGAAGATGGATATCTGCAACACATGATCTTCCACCGTTCGTGTTACCTTCCGTAATGATAGCCGCGCGAGTTACATAACATCTAACACCATTTCGATAACTTATTGCGTTATTAATATTGTTTATGTGAATGATTATCAACTGATAATTTATTTTTATAATTGCACATCGAGAGTACGAATAAACAATGTCTAAGGAAACTTTAGCTGCTTTGAATAGGTTTTATTTAAACACAACATTTCTCTTTACTTACTTTGTCTTCAGAAATAGGAAATGTTTTCCCTCGCGTTATTAAATCGGGCTACCTATAGATACATATCTATACAACACCATCCTCAGCAATAATATTATAATTTGTCAACGATAGCTTCAGCTTGGTCTCGGGGTTCGAGCGTAATAATGCGATTCAAATATGAATAGGAATATCAATAACCTCTTTCTATCAAATATCACTTGAAAAGTATGTTTTGCAAAAAAAACTTATTTGCTTATCAATAGTAATAGTCTTACATCAAATTTAAATAAAAAGGTTAAATTAGTATTAAGATGTCTTCTATTTAATTATTTGAAGTCATAATTCGTTTTTTAAAACCATACCATAACCTTTTTATTTTCATTTTTGGCGCAAAGGCCCAGAAGCCAAGCCAAAATCATTAAAGAAAATATAATAAGGACGCCTGTCGCCATTTTTTCGTGGTTAGTGTGCTTCGTCGTGCAACTGTGTGCATTTTTCACTCAACCATTGCAGATAAATTTTATTTAAAAAATATATTGTTTTGCTCACCCTGCCTAACTGGTTAGAATTGACAGCTATGACGTCACATTATGGTGCAAATCCTCGATCCTATTCTCATATGAATCGCATTAGTAAGCAGTTTGGCTGCATCGAGTGGTTGTGAGTTCGATACCCGTCATCGGCAAATTTCTAAAATGGTATTTACCCTAGTCTGGGTGTATGTAGGGTACTCATAGTACAATCGTTGCTTGGATCATCATCATAAATCATAGGTTATGACTGGCGATATTTTTCTCTCTTGTATAGGTAGTATAAAATCAAAGTTTATTGATCTTTGTCTCGCTAAACAGTAAGAACAGCGCGACCCTACGCGAAGATGCCATTAAACGACTTTAAATCGCGAAATAATTCAAAACAGTCCGTTTAGTATTCCTCGGGGTCGCTCCTTGGCCCGAAGTTATAGGTACATAGTTCCAAACAAAACTACCTGTCAGTGACCTAGGTGCTTAGGCTAGCTTTTACTAACACTAGGCGATGCCTTAATTTGATGCCTAAGTACTAAACACCGCCAAAATTCGGTAATCGACTTTAATTACGGTTTACAATTTCATTTCACTAAAAAGTAATCATTAATGAATAAACACTACACGATTAGACCCAACCCTACATATCAACATAAAAAAGTAAAGATACTCCTTAAAAAAAATTAATGAAACTTCAAAACTTTCACACACTAAAATAATGAACCAAGCTACGTAAATACCACATATTTCAAACTCCCGCTTAGTATTCCACGGGGCGCCTCCTCGGTCCAGTGTTGTAAATGGTTCATGCCGGAGCCGCTGACACGGCTGCTCCAAGGCTTGTTCGAATACGTCGTGACCCTATTGTGCGGTCCGGGAGTCGCTAGCCACGAATTCTAGATGAGCTGTTAATCATAGTCTACCAAGTGCCAAGTGGTGCCGGCTAAATATGGACGCGGATACGAACCTGCGGCTATCAATATTAGCGATGTGTTATTTTGATCGTATCGCTGTTAACAATACCTTTGTAATAGGATAAGCGTTGTATATTAATAGTTTCAATTATAGAAGGCCCAAACACTGATCCTATATTTACCTGTAAGAGGTATAGTCGTTTGTAAGTTTATATGTTTCTAAGAATCTGAAACTACTGTTTTGATTCATAATGTTACAAAAGCGTAGGGCATTGTACTAAAGTTATTTTCCATTTCTTACGGGCGACACATGGTACGTGCAGAATGACCATCCCACTTACAAGTCAGTTTTAAAATCCGCTATTCTGTCAACTGTTTTCTATAGTTAGGTACCTACATATTGAATGAATTACATCCTCAGCAGGCTATCCTTTATCGAATATTTGCAATCTTCATCGGACGCCTGCCTACATCCCGAATCTTTTCATTATGCCGCTTTCTATTTAATTTCCAACGAATATGTAAATCAAACGAACCATCTAATTAAAATGTGATCCAAATAGAAGCTCAAACGGAAATGGTAAGACCGTTACTGGCAAACGCTAATGTTCGTATAGGTACCTAATGATCATAATCAAACGATAAAATTAATTGCCGTAGTGATATAAAACATTTTGTCAACGTTATTGGCGAACTGACTTCCGGGCACTGCGACATTTAGCACAAATATAAACATTAATGGTATTTTTTATTACTATAGCATCAAAAGACGTTCATTAGTATCTCTTAAAACGATACAGTCTCCGGTTGAACTATGTTTTGACGCATTGCGGGAGTGAATTCACTAGAATTTTATAAAAATGTACTTTATACCAATGTAAATAGAGATTCAATGCCTAGGTATAGCAAAAGTCAAGCATCGACGCCAATGTATTGGCACGCGTTATCGTTATTGTTGAAGATGGTGCTTTTTCTATGGGTCACTACAGTTCATATTAGTATTGACAGAAAATCGTTCGCGCGCATCTTGACATGGCTGTTTCCTTTTCAGGGTTCGGTACCCAAAGGGTAAAACGGGAACCCTATTACTAAGACTTCGCTGCTGTCCGTTCGTCCGGCTGTCTGTCACCAGGCTGTACTCAGGAACCGTGATAGAGAGTTGAAATTTTCAGAGATGATATATTTATATTGCCGCTATAACAACAAATACTAAAAAACAGAATAAAATTAATATTTAAGGGGGCTCCCAGACAACAAACGTGATTTTTTGCCGTTTTTATAGATAGGTAATAGTACGATACCCTTCGTGGCCGGTTTTTTGTTTTTGTTAGATAAATACTTATTATTGTTTTGCAATTATACATATTGCAACCGTACACGTAACTACCTTGGAACCTTGTTATGCATAATGTGATCTGTGTCGATATGACAATCATAAGTAAGCACACCTATGGTGGCATCCGTAAAAAATGATTACAAATTCAAACAAGCAACATAGCCCACGCTAAACTAACTATGATTTAACATTATACAAAGAAGGTATTGTATTAATAGGCAGATACACAATTATTACGCGTTGTTGGCACTATTGTAGACGGCACGCGAATTCCAGACACGCGCTTATTATTCAGACTCGTCACTCATAGCTGATTGTAAGGAGATTAAAGACCATGCATTGTAAACGGTCAACGCTCGTGCCAATTAAAAAAATCTGTGTTTTCGAACACTTGTCAAGCTTTTCCTTAGAGAAGAATACTACTACTACTAATAATAAGATACTTCTGAAAGTGTCCATAGCTCTGAGAGCCAGATTCATGCAGCATATTACTACATGTCATTTGCAAACGGATAATAAAATAGGATTTGATATCAAATATGAATTCTTAGTGCAGGCCTAACCCCTGCTTACGTCTTCCTCGGGGCATGCGGGACTCCATGAGGATTTCCATACGATAAAAAAAGAAAATAATCCGGCCAAGTGCAAGTCGGACTCGTGCACGAAGGGTTCCGTACCATTATCTATAAAAACGTCAAAAAATCACGTTTGTTGTATGGGAGCCCCCTTAAATATTTATTTTGTTCTGGTTTTTAGTATTTGTTGTTGTAGCAGCAACATAAATACATCATCTGTAAAAAAAATACTTTCTAACTATCACGTTTCAAGAGATACAGGCTGGTGACAGACGGACGGACGGACGGATAGCGAAGTCTTAGTAATAGGGTTCCCGTTTTACCCTATGGTTACGGAACCCTAAAAACAGTGTTTTCCAACACTTGTAAAGCTATTCCTTAGAGGTAAGATACTTCTGAAAGTGTCCATAGCTCTGAGAGCCAGATTCATGCAGCATATTACTACATGTCATTTGCAAACGGATAATATAGGATTTGATATCAAATGTGAATTCTTGTAGGCATAACTCCTGCTTAGTATAAGGTTGGATACGACTAAATACGTAAGCATATAATTTAAAATTGATAATTTTTTGAGACACAATGTTGAAAGAAGAGAGATTAATTCTATTATTGATTTGGTAATTTATATTAGGTATACAAACATTGAAAAATTACAATATTTAAGTAAGTTAGTACCGCATTAATCATTTATATGTCATGATATTTAATAATTTATCGCGTAGATATTTTTGCCGTTACGAATAGTTTTTGTGTGTTTTTAATGTCACTTTTCCGCCATCACCTTTCCAAACTAGTTGAACAGGTAGGATCACATGAATAATACATTTCATTGAATTTATGAATCTTAAAGTTTAAGAATAACATTATTATTATCATCTGAAATTCCTGTTGTCATTGATGGTAGTACCATATATCCTCCGTTTAAAAATAAACGCAAGTACTTAACTTGTTTGTTAATTATTTTTATTAAAGTTTAACCAAGTTGTTAAAAATTATATTTTCTTATTATAACACCCAGCAATAGGGGTACCTTTGAGTAGTAATAAAAAATCAGTTGTTTTAATTATATGGAAGTTAACGGGTATTAATATATTGCATGATAGACAGCGGTGTACTGCAGTATACCGCTGTCATGTCCATATTTCGTAGATGTATTTTGTGTCCAATTTAATACGGATCGAGTCTATTGCCCTCATTACGATATGTTCTGACATTATAATAAAGACGGCGTTGGCGGATTTGGCCAAAATTAATATAATAGTGGCAAATACAGTAAAAAGTAGTTTTATTTTCACACATAAATAAAATATAAGCCACGACATAATTGCATCGCGATCAACAAGCGCTTGTCAATCAATGTTGATGATTGTGATCGCGTGGTGGGAGGATGCGCGCGCGCTGCCAGCGCGTTTTCGTCTGCGCAGACGCCGCGCACGTGGGCCGCGCACCTGTCGCACTCGCACGCCGCACCGTCACCGCGCTACGATCCACTCGTGCGCACAACGCGATCGTATTCTACTGTTTCTGTATTTGCGGGAAGAGCTGATACGGTAAGTGGTTATTTAAATTTAATAAAATCAGATAAAAAAATCGTTCTATATATAATTATTAATTACTATTTTCTCATTAAGCATAGTTTTTAAATTTTATATGTGAATGAAGACTTATATTTAAAATAAGAACTATCATAAGAAGGTAATAGGGACAGCTTAATTTTAAAATTATCCTTAAAGGAAAAAAATATTATAAGAATTGTCGAAGAAACTTAAGCAACAACAACCTTATTGTTATTATAGTTATGAGGTAGGTAATGTTGAAATTAATTTAATCTCGTAGTCGGCTACGCTCGACGGAGCCGCGGAAGGCGATTGTGCAGTTTCCGCGCAATTATTCACCATAAATATGATTATTTATGTATCTACCATCTCGTTTGCATAATGAAAGGTAAAAGCGAAACTATGGAGGATCTTTATCGCTATCTGTTTACAATCGTGGATAACTTTAGGCATACGCAATATTTATTTTATTGATAGGATTGGTAGCATCTGTTTTTCTGTTCTATAGGTTGTGTTTTAATTTTTCCGTGTCTCGTCAGGTATTCCTTAAAATATTCGTTTCAAAGTCTTCGGTATTTAATATATCTAACTACTTATGGCACTTCTGTGTTTTATATTTCGTTGTATTGATATTAGTGGCATGCTCTACAATTTGTATTTATTTTGTTAACTTTTGTAGAATTAGTTTTTTCAAATAATTTTTATCTTATCTCTACTACGCAAATTAAACTAAATTGGGTCTCAAATATTTTTAAACAATTAACCCGATACATTACAAAACATTTGCATTTTTCAAGTACTACTTACATAGATTTTTCATCACAAAACCTATGTACTTACTTAGTTACAGCTCACTCTGTATTACTCAATAACTTTATTCTTAGTTGCATTGATAATACCTACACCTGCGTATTATTGTATTGTGTACGTCATCAATATCGTCATGTAATAATGTCTGGTTATCTATTGGTAACAGCCTCAGGCACATTGGGGCGAGCTGTTAAAATTTACTTTTTCAAAAATGTACTTTGTGTAAAAGCCGTCGATAAAGTTTCGTTGAAAAATGAGCTGTTCCCATGAGCTCGTTTTGGCATATGCGGAAAATTAAAGGCCCGCAACGCACTTGCGATGCCCCTGGTGTTGCAGGTGTCCATGGGCGGCGTTGATCACTCACCATCAGGTGAAACGTCTGCTCGTTTGCCTCCCTATCTCATAAAAATTAAAAAAAAACCGGCCAAGTGCGAGTCGGACTCGCGCACGAAGGGTTCCATACCATTATCTATAAAAACGGCAAAAAAATCACGTTTGTTGTATGGGAGCCCACTTAAATATTTATTTTATTCTGTATTTGTTGTTATAGCGGCAACAAAAGTACATCATGTGTGAAAATTTCAACTCTCTAGCTATCACGGTTTATGAGATACAGCCTGGTGACAGACGGACGGACGGACGGACAGTGAAGTCTCAGTAATAGGGTTCCCATTTTACCCTTTGGGTACGGAACCCTAAAAATTGGTCGCACGAATATTGACGCAGCAGTGGGCGATAGCTTTACTATAGTTGTCTCGCGTTCACGTGTCTGCTCCATTGTATTGACAATGTGTTGTTAGGTATTGATACATTCAACACGGGGTCATCGGGAGGCGGGCCTTGAGCGCAAGCGCATCATGATGTCATCAATATGCAATACCATATTAAACCAGTGTGGACTTTGACAATCATAACGGGTTCTCGATGAATGAACATGATTTTTGGATATTGGAATTATTTTCGAGACTTGAATGGAAGCTTTGGGACTTTTTCAGAGAAATAAAGTGACGTTCCATGAAATTTAATGGCATGCAATTTTATAGTTTATTAAATTTTTTGACATAAGTACCTATCAATAAAATTAACAACATGGATGTTCGATATAATACGTCACCACATTTTCATGTTTGTATTATTAAAATATGTTTTTTTTTTCATGAACAATTTATATTCTTACAAATGTTACTTTCCGTTTTTAAATAATTTGTAAGCCACATAAATCAAATTAATAAGGTAAACATGTGTATACCTATAGGTAATGGTGCTGCAATGAACTAAGACTAAATTAAATTGGACAGCACTAAACATATTTATATATCGCTAATACATTACGGCCATGAGAAGAATGATGCCTGTATTCCCCGAAGGGGTAGGCAGAGGTGCATTGTGCTGCGCTCACACTTCGCCGATGTATTTTGGTCCCAATGTAATAGAAGGCGAGCCTATTGCCATTATACCGGGGCACACTCCCCCTCAATACGAGGGAGATTTTTTTTGGGCTATAGTCCACCACGCTGGCCCAGTGCGGGTTGGTGAACTTCACACGCCTTACTATTGACGTGCAGGTTTCCTCACGATGTTTTCCTTCACCGTTTCATAGCAAGTGGTAATCTCGGATGTAAATGAGATTCGCACATGTAACCCAGAGGTGCGAGCCGGGGACTTAAGTAGTACTATCAGTGAAATCATCCCATGTTCCAAACTAAAGTACCAATATTTGAATTTTAGTTCAAGCACTTTTTGATTAAAAATTTTAATCAAATAATTAATTAACCATGTAAACTTTTGACATTAATAGCATAAAGAACTTAATCGGACAAGGTTTATTTCAATAATCAATACTTGTCATGATTTTTTTTGTGAAAACTGTTTGTTTTATAAGATTAATCATGTGTTTTTGTTGCGAAATATGTTTTTATTCGACATTGGCGACTTGGCTGTGGTTTCGCTTGATCGATGTCGTGTCAGTTGCATGGTCAGCGACTAACATAAAAAAACACAATTTTGTCTTAAATGACTTTACTTTAAATTGAGATATATATCCTAATTAATTAATCGATAAGAAAACCGACGCTAGAAGTTGTGTAAAAGGTCAATTAAACATATCCGAACACAGACTTCATCATTTTCGAAACTAACATTAAACAACTCTTGCAAAGGGTTGTTGATACCATATTATACACTCTTATGATACATTTTCCACACTGCTGTGTGATGGCTAAATAACATAATAACTGTTTTAATTGTAGTTGAGTAATATTAAGATATGTAACGCCTTTTATATTAGTAGTTATATATAGGAACGACTAAAAGGCATCGGCATATTACTTAAGTCCACTAAACTTTTATTACAGTCTCTACTTGACTAACCTCTCCCTAAAAATATGGTTCATTACTTAGGTATTTGTTTGAATATAGGAATCAGTCTTAAACATCATATAGAAACCTATCTATACTAGATCTATCTATATTGTATACTATAGTATAGATTTGTATTTTTCATAAATGTAGCATGTTTTTAAATATGTTTTAAATAAACCATATCTGTTTTAAAATCTACCACGACATCATTATTTGAACTAAAAATTATCTCTTAGCCTTTAGTTTTTGTTCGTCGTGTAGATGCGAAGCCAGTGTTGGCTATGATTTCATAGTTTATTTGTGTACATGTGTTATGACAGCCAACTTGACATTACGTAATCCGACTTAAATTTGACCTGACCCCTCGAGGATACTCCTAATATAAGCATTTTTTGTGCGTAAAGTAATTAATATACAACGGATCACATAGGCATACAAAAACTGGTAAAACCGCGCAATTAAAAGATTCTTATATTTAATCGCAACTTAACTCGAAGAGATGCCTAACAATTTTTTTTTTCATAAATTCTTCATCAATTTGTCAACATTAGCAATAAGCCACTTACATCTCCACAAAATAAAGATGATTATATAAAATCAAATCATTCCAGAGAAAACCGAATGCCTCGTCGTAAAGTTACATAACTGTCAACCTTACTAAGTTATAATATATTTACATAAGGTATTTCGTAAACCATACACAACATTAATATATACATAATTCGTATAATTTACATTAAAAACATGAAAATGTCCCTATAATAGTATAAACCTTAGGCTTTTACTATTTTTGAGATCACGGCGTGCATACAAACATGGAATTTTGGACTCGGCATTAGAATTCAAATCGTGTGCATACCTACTTGTTCATTGACACTTAAGTATTACACACTCTGATTGAGGACAATAAAATGATATTTATGACTTTATAAACACGTATTAGACAGTAATTGGTGATTAAAGTACACACTAGTGACCTCATTCTAATTAAGCAATAGGTAAATAATATTTCATGTTAATGGGAAGGCCGTGGCCAATTGGTCAAACGCAGTCAAGAACCTAAAACTACTACACTCGACTCGTGATACTAGTTTGGCAAGCGCAATGCTCGATAGTTGCTAGCGGATAAGTAAAATGTTTGAATGGTAAACCATACAAAGCTTTTTAACCGACGAAAAAAAAAAAAAGGAGGAGGTTCTCAATTCGACGCGTATTTTTTTTTTTTTTTATGTATGATCACGCATATCTCCGGCGTCACTAAACCGATTTCGAATTTTTTTATGACGTTTGCTAAGGAATTCTTCGAGAGTGGTCCCATTTTCAAAATATTATCAGAAATTAACCCCCTTGGGGGTGAAATGAGGGGTTGAAGGTCACATAATTTAAAAATTATTTTTTGATCGACTTGAAACTTTGTATATGTATTTTACATATAAAATAAAGAAATACGTGTTTTAGGAATTTTGAAAAAAAAAATGTATAGGGTGTGAAATGGGGTGATAAAGTTTGCATTTTTTTTTATGTATGATCACGCATATCTCCGGCGTCACTAAACCGATTTCGATTTTTTCTATGACGTTTGCTAAGGAATTTTTTGAGGGTGGTCCCATTTTCAAAACATTATCAGAAATCAACCCCCTTAGGGGTGAAAAGGGGGGTTGAAGGTCACGCAATTTCAAAAATATTTTTTGATCAACCTGAAACTTTGTATATGTATTTTACATCCAAAATAAAGAAACACGTGTTTTAGGAAATTTGAAAAAAAAAATATTTAGGGGGTGAAATGGGCTGATAAAGTTTGCATTCTGGACTATAGCATATCTTCGGCGTTAGTGAGCCGATTTCGAAAAATCTTTTTTTGTTTAATACGGATAGTTAACAAATATCGAAACGATGGGATGGAAAGGGTGGAGGGGGGTGAATTCCTTTTTTGGGCTGTTATGAGGTGCTAATACTTGCATCTTTTCACAAAATAGATACTAAATTCGCCTTCAAAAACCTAGGTACACTAAAAAGTTACAAATAACCTTATAATTCATTACATTTGTAGTCGGTGCCAATTCATGTGTGTATTTGCCTAGTCTGATATAGATTGGCACCTACACCATGATATACCTACGCCCACGTGGACTTTATTTGGAATTATACCCATTTTTAACCAACGAAGAAAACAGAAGAGGTTCACGTTTCGACACGTATTGGTTAGGGTATAACTTCGAAGTTGGTCCTATATTAACTAGGAACAAAAATCCTACCCGAAAGGTGGGAAAATAGGGAGAGATTTATTGTTAATTCTCAAATTTTAATGCTGAGTTGTGTATTACAAAAAAACAAACAGTAGATTCAGATTAAGTAGTAGATTTTAGCCACAAAAAAATATAAAATAAAAACATTTTAACAAAAAATTAAACCGCCGAAAATTTTAAAAAGCAAAAAATAATATACCTTTTTTATTTAACCTTAATAACAAAGTTCTTAAACTAATGTAAGTATACCTAAGTCATTTTGAGTCGGCGCCAAACAATTAATGAACAATAAATTTAAAGAAATAACCAAATGAAATTAACAATGCAACGTGAAATCTTCAGCGACAAACATTAACATTCCAAAAAATGTGCTCTCCGTACGACCACTCCCACACATTGTGTATCGCTATCTCGCTGTGTATTGCTGTCTCGCTGACGTTAACTTCGTGAACGCTCGGCATTTTCCAGCGAAGGTGCGTGTCGCGCCGCGCCGCCGCCGCGCCGCCGCCGTACATCACACTTTACTAAATTAATTAATTTGCTTGTTTGGCGCCGACTCAAAATGACTTAGGTATACTTACATTAGTTTAAGAACTTTGTTATTAAGGTTAAATAAAAAAGGTATATTATTTTTTGCTTTTTAAAATTTTCGGCGGTTTAATTTTTTGTTAAAAAGTTTTGGTTATGTTATGACAGAGCATCGAATATCCTTGTTCTTATATGTGCTGTAAGCAAACTATTTATCTAACATTAAACTAAATTCGCACTTATTAAACATGGAAAATACGTCTTGTATTCATGGGATGCGTCGGACAGAATACCTACGGTGGTGTTATCCCAATTGCTAGCCCCAAATCATCGAAAAAGCTCGTTTTTCAACGAAATATCATCGATGATGGAAGCGTATCTTGCTTGATGTATGGTCGCGAGGATTTTATCAGAGAGATTTAATTTGTATTTACCCACATTGAGACGACTGGCTTGGTCTAGTGACTTGAGTGTAGGCCGCTCGGCTCCCTGAACTAGGTGGTTGGGGGTTTGATTCCCGGCAGAGGCAAATTTCGGAAATGGCCCTCGGAATTTGCCGTGGTTTAGGTGTAACTGGGATCGCCCCCAGTCCATTGTACGGTACCCATAGTACAAGCTTTTCTTAGTTTGGGATCGTACGATGATTAAGTTTTGTACGGCGATTTTTTTTTATAAAGTTATTTCCCTCGCCCCAGTGTGTGCAGGGTGTTATTGTTACTGTTAACGCGTTTAATTGTGAACAGTTAGGCGTTATCCGAGCAGCGAGTACGCGATCCGTTTGCGAGATTGCGCGATAGTTTGCCGCAAGGCGACAACCGTTTTTAAAGTAACGGTTACTACCATTTTAACGATTTACGTAGACTTGTGATATGGTGGAATAATAGCACACACAAATAATACAGGACAATAGCTATACCTACTAATTAAAAAAGTATCTTCCCGCCGTCTTTTTCATCTTCATTACCTTATTATTTTATTTATAAGGTGTATTTATAGAAATTTATGTTAAAACACCTGTTAATTGTGGGTGCAGTCATACCTTATCTTATTTCATTATTTTAGTTTTAATTTCATATAGTAAGATAAATAAGAACTTAAATTAGCGTCCTTAAAAATGAGGTTTATTAATGTTTTTTATTGAATTCATGGTAGGTACTTTATAGAGGATATCTTAGCCCAGCATAGAGCCAGTAGTCAGTATCGGTTGAATAAATAGTTAAATTATTAATTTTATTCTCACAAACAGACCTTCACGTGTTAAGTGAATAAAGGATGATTTGATTTCCTGATTTAAAGGTTAACCGCTGCAAGAGATGCATTTTAATGTTTCACCTTTACATTCACGATCATTATTGTCAAAATGATTAATAATTATTAAAATCCATAGCAATGACATTATAAACTAGTATTTTTAAATAGATACATAAAATAACCGGTCGCACGAAACAAATTCAGGTCACTACAAAATTGTATTATAGGTAGGTTTATTATAGATAGCCAAAAAAACTGTTGCTACCACCTATACAACAAACTTTAAGCTTGAATCAAAAATAAAATCATTTTTTGTACTCTATGCTGCCACCTCGCAGTAAGCACCCGGACATTAAAGTACGTATTATTTGAATAAACGTAATTTTCACCATTAGTACCAATTTTGACGCACGCGAGCACAGCTGTGCAAGCGCGTGTATTTGCGTACGTTCTCAAAGTGTAGCGTGTCGTCCCAAATACGTGCTTCAAACGGCTACAGAACTGTTAATACTTGGAAAAATAGGCTTCGGAATATCTGGATAAGTGGAGTAGGTACGGTACCTATAAAGAAACAGTCAAATCATGTTAGTAAGAAAATATAATTGGTCATATGTAGCTATGGTGAATTGTAGAAAAGATTGTTAAGAACTTATGAAACTAATTAATAATTTCGCCATATATTCCGTCAACCTAAGTTTTATAATACAGTAATTTAATTATTCTCAAAAGAACATAATATTATCTCGGCCGACGCGACATCCCGCTCGAGTTCTGGTATTTTTATGATGTTCCATAAAAACAATGCAACATCATTTTATCGTTCGTGAACAACTGTTGTTACATTGTTGTATTCATAACGTTTCATTACTAAAATACTTCTTGTGGATACAGACTACGAAAGAATATGTATGGCTCTGTTTTGGGGTTGAGATGAGACTTAGATACTGTCAAATCTCATTCTTAAGTAAAACTGAAGGATGAAATCAGTTTTTTGTTGAGTACTGTATTATGTTTAATGGAAATCGGTCGTTTGCATTTATTCAGGTCATCACACCCAGTAGCCATCAAACAAACAATTCCACCATTTCAGTTATATCGGGTTGACGTATCGGGGCCAGCCTGCCACTGTCGTGCGTCCATTGTTGGCCCACAAAGGACCTGCGTCCTTGGGTACGTGGATGCAAATACGTGCTATCCAGATTGATTGAGTTATTTAAGTTTAAACTTAAATTGCGAATCAATACAGTTCAAATTTAACATGAGACTGTAGATGGTTGACACATAATTGACGATTCATGTGAATGTGTTATTGTATTTGATCTAGGGTAAAACATTATTGAAATTGAATTTGAAAACTGGGCACTTACCTCCCCTCGATGCGAGGGGGATTCAGGCCATAGTCCACCACGCTGGCCCATTGCGGGTTGGCAGACTTCACACATCTATCGAGAACTAGTCAAGTTCCCTCAGACGTGCAGGTTTCCTCACGATGTTTTCCTTCACCGTTTCATAGCAAGTGATAATCTCGGATGAAAATGAGATTCGCACATGAAACCCAGAGGTGCGAGCCGGGGCTTGAACCTGCACACTTCGATTGCATGGCGTGCGTTCGACTCTTCGGCTACCACTGCTACATTAATTAGATAAGCTGTAAATATGAAATTCACTATTATGTTTTTTTCTCATGGCTTCTATGCTAATATTGTGTAAACAAAATGACTGTTTCTACATTGCAATTGACAACTGTCCTCACATAACAACCAAATTAACCTGACTCCTCAATCGTCACAGGCAGGAAGTGTCGACAGCTCCATCTAAAATAGTTATTACCATGTTCCATTGTCATATTACCGCATACATTCGTTCAGGTAGGTCTAGCTTTCACAACACTTTACACAGTTACTTAAGCCGTTCCACTTTAAATTAAGTAGGTACAATGGTAAAATGTTGAGTGGGCATTGTCCTCAAAGGTGTATTAAATTAGTATTACTTAATCTAACTATACATGATCGTAAAACTCTTGTTTATCAGTTCAGACAATAGTTAAGCAAGCATACGAAACAAAAGTTTGCCAAGAGTACTAATTACAACCTTCTTGCAAAGCAAATTTTCATATTTTCTTTAATGTACTTACTCCAAACAGTTTTTTATCGTGGATATACCAAGGTTAGCATTCTATCGCCCTATTTTCTCTCCCTGCTATTTGTCGCAGTAGTAAGTATAATGTAATTATCTACTAATACCCTCGATTTATTGATTGATGTTATTGAATGTGTTGACACATTCAATAAAATTTACCGTCTCTCCTGTACCTACCTAAGTAAAGACTCTCAGTGAAATATTAACATTTATTTAAAATTTAAAGAAAATCCTGTTTTTATTTCCAACAAAGAACAACTAACCTTGAAAATTTCCAAGTAGGTAAGTAAATATTCCCAGCTCCTCATTTGCTCTTCCGTCAGTCATTCAACCTTCATTGTCTCAAACGGCACGCAAGTGTAGCTTCAGGCAGTACCGGCGCCTGCGCATGTCGAGTCCCGAGATGTATTTTGCGTGCCCAATCTTGATGCACGTGACACAATTCAGCGTTTAACCATGGTTTAACTGCTCTTGCTTGTTTAACCACGTCTAGTGAATTGATATGATCTAACCGCCGCGGCGTGCTGTCCTTTGTTGGTTGTAGGTATTCGGAGATCTTGAGAGCTTCATTCCGGATCCATCTCGCATGTTGTTAGGTTCTTCATCATAAATGCCAAAAAGTAGGAATTGCGCCAAATTGACTACCTACAAACTTTAACTTCTATGACTGCACCTTTAACTACGAATTGAACTAAAAATGAAGCTATTTTTTTTTCTGTAATATGTATAGTACTATATCTTGTGAAATTCGAATTGGAGTCTCTGAATTTCCTCATTGCAGTTTATCTAATGGTGAATTTGAAAGTGACCAAATATGTAAATTATCATCGTGAATCGTCGCTTTACCAGAACAAATACGTACAGGTCGGCACCACAAGCAAGACGGACAAATATTTACCGACAAACCGACTTGTATTTCACAACAATGAGGACAATATCAACGATTAGTTCCAAACGATACGAAGGCCGGTGTTTTAGCGTGGAATATTAATTAGTTTGCTTATTGGATGTTAGCTTAGTTAGAACTTTACAATATATATACTACATGGTTTTAAAACAATCAAATCTAAATCTAGTTGTGGTGTCATTTATTTTTTTAGATTTTTGTTTATATAGGGTTATATCTATATTTGGTTAAGTCAAACTTGTACATTTTGTTTGCACGTTTGCACGTAGGGTGTTTGAGATATTTAAGGATAGGTATTAAAGTTGGCAAAAGGTTCTCAACCTCATAATGACACACACAAATTTAGATAATAATTTCAAATTATAAGTCCCATGTAAATGAAGATACCCAAACAAACACTGCTTTAATTAAACGTTGATCTAACCAACATAACGCAAAACATTTCATATAAGGTCGGTTGCGTAAGCGTAGAGGATGCGATGTGGTGTGCGTCGGATAGCGATCACAAATTAGCGCATTGCGCTGCAGCCTCGATACATAATACACATGCGTTATCTGTGACGTGAACTTCCACATAACTATGTGCACCATTCATTGAGAGCCAATAATAAAAATACCTTTGTCCTTTAGAAAATGTTTTTCAATACTAAAATGTTCATACTATGCCTAAGAGGTTCAAGGTAGGTAAGATCAAGGTTTAAGGAGGGAAATTAACATCAATAAACGTCGTCAGCATATACATGTTCAAATAGCCAGTAAGTGGTTATCTGGTCATCTGGTGCTCCAAAGACTTTCTCCGTGCGTTACGAGCTGAATAATTGTACGCATCGCAATTGTTTGTAGCCATGTTTTAACTTAATAACATTTTCTTTTACTTTCTACAAAATATGTGTAATTCTCATAAAACAGCGTGTGCATCGATGTACGTCTTGTTTATGAATTTAAACTTATCAAGATGATCGAAATAGAAAGTCACACTTTTAATTAGCCACCTAGAATAGATTTATGTGCAATTGTGGATTTGTTCATCGCACCAGACGCTTCCTACATTAGCTCAATTTCGAGGGTCACACGCTCTGATTACAACGCCCCGTATTCCAACTAGTCTGTGGTTTCCAACAAAAGTAATGCTCGTACCGCCAGCTTTTACTTTCGATGCATCATCAGAATATGTGGGTCTCTCGAGGTGTGAATCATAACGCTCGTGGTCGTAGGCTTTGTTGCTTTTGTGGTTGAAGCAAATATTATAGCCTATGTTAGAACTGTAAGCTATCTCCGAAAAGCATTTCTATCATTTTTAATGCCATAAGGTTTTGACGTGAATCTGTAAATGGAATGACCCTGAGTGTGAATTACGTAAATTGGTGGAAATTAGCAGTGTTACTATGGATCTGCAAAAAAATGAAGGGAATTGATCTCAGTTGCCATTTTACAACCCTCAGGTATTTAAACTAGGATTGAAATTTCTTCAATGTTCTATGATGATCCAGGGGGGTTTGTTAATGTAAGGTCTTTAGGTCTTGTTAAGGTTCAATTAAATAACATTTACCAACATATTTTTCTAAAGATTCCGTGGTGGGTCGCTAGAATGTGACCGGCCGCGCCCTTGGCAATAACTAAGCCATCGCTACTGCCGACTCTATCTTGATTAACTGCGCAGATAGTGCGCCCGAGAATTCCGCACTCTTGGAATTTACCATAATGAGCAACAGTAAAAGTCCGATGCGAATCTATACATTATAATAAAAGTTAATTACCAAGTAAATAGTAAATAAACGATGTTTGCCTACACACTGATCAGATACATGAATACTGTTGTGAAGCATCTTACTTTGTTCATATAAATGTTAAGTTAATACAATATCCAAGTCTCTGAATGGTGCAGCATTAAAAAGTTATGAAAATGATGTCAAGTCCAACAGTGAGTGTGTCGATTCTGTTCTTCACAAAATATATTTTAAAAATATTGCCATCTTCCTCATACATTATGGCCGAAAGAAAAACGCTTAGTTTAGTGAAGTTAAGTATGGTGCCATCAAATTCGACAGCACTACTTAGATCTTCTTAGAGTTCCCTCTTTATCTGAGTTCATACCATGATTCTTATTTCGTTTCTTTACGTTTTGTTACAGCGATCCTCAAACGCAGGCGGTCGCGGCAAGAGATTCACATTCCAGTCAACAGTCAGACAGCTGGAGAGGAGAAAACTGGCAGAAAAGCTTTCCAAGGAGGCTGACTTGAAGGAACAGCAGAGAAGGACTGAATTAGAAGCCATGAGGAGGTGCGTTTGAATATGAATCTGATTTGACTTTCCTCCACCGGTTTCCTAATGTAATGTCATCGCCACACGTTGTGGCCTTACTCAACATATTTTTCCTCCTATTCGCCTTCTGATATCTTTCCTATCCATACTCTGAACTTAAAAATATAAGATTCCGTTCTAGTTAAAGTGAAAACTAAATAAATTAATGTTTATTTATTTGCACAATTCTACATAAGTAAAAAAAAATGTACAAAGGTAAGCTTAATACCGTGGGCATTTTCTACCAGCCAACCTTAGAGTGATGTAGAGAGGAAAAAAAAACAAACTATATGTTTCTATATAGGGTACTTACCACCATCACTCGTATAGAAGTGTTATTAAAATACCCATGTAATACTGTTATGTTTTTAACTGGTGCTTACTGGTATAGTGATAAGAGGCAAGCACCGTATCCTTAAAATATATATATATAACAATATGCAGGGTAGAAGAAGAGTTCCAACGCAAGCGTGCGAGAGAGAAGGCGAACATCAGACAACAGCTGAGGCTTGTGAGCAGCGGGGCTGCCAGCATGCCGTCTCCAACACACCATGCCAAGGTTTGTTGTATTGTGTCTTCCTTATTTAAGATATCCCGCTACTTAGCTTGAGTTTTGCCCGCATCTTTCTGCATGTCGTCACTCTGTCTAACCTCAATGTACTTTCACAAAGCACAACCATATTTTACTACCCTGACCGGACTTGAATATAAGCCCGCGTGACAGGCTTATGTTTCACTGCACTCCAAATATTGCCGTCTTACTCACACATCACAGCCGTAAGAAGGACGGGATGCAGTTACTTCTATCTGTGATTTGTCTGGGATTTTTGTGTTTAGCTGTTATCTAATGGACGCCAAATTGTATGTGAAGTTGTTTTCAAAGTCAGAACATGAATTATTTCATGCCGTTTGCGACTAGATCGCAATTACGTTTATTACAAAATGAGAATAATTCTCCGTATGTTCGAAGGTCACCGCGTACCCACGAATGTACACATGCCACCTTAATTGCTAAGTTTGCCTAGGTTTAATAATGTAATGTTTTTCCTTAGTCGTTTAAATATCAAATTTATGCTAAGCACACATAAAGTCAGTGCCATACTGCCTGTGATTTTGTGAGTAGATTAGATCCTATGACCACATACATTATAACAACGACAAATCACAAGAATTTTATAAAGTCGAGAGTTAAAAAACATTTTTTTTCCAGACAAGAGATGAACCGGATGGTTCTTGCCGCGAGTCTCCGGCGCCTGAAAGAACTCGAGACCGACCACGACACAGCAATACATCCTCTGAAATCAGCGGAAGAAGTAAAAGTACTACACCCGTGAGTATTTTTCCTACCTTACTTCCTACTACTCTTATCTTCTATACTACTCTTGTCTACCATCTTAGGTTTGGTTTAACACACACTAGACCCCACAATACACACTTAGGTCCTCCATTGTTACTAGGGCTTTAGTGTTTTTTTACAGCATGCAAGCAGCAGCATTTGGTCTCTCGTTCTTTATTTTTTAACACTTTCATAACTGAGCGTCGGGGAAAGACTTATTAGTTTGACCTAGAAGTCGCAGGATTGGATTAGGAAAAGCTAGGAGGAAAATGATCATTCTTTGTGATATCTCCATCAGATTCGGTGCGTGGAGTTGTCAGAGTGGCGTACGGAGAGCGGCGCGCGCGTGTACCGCGACTGGGCCACGTCCGCCGCTCCTGCGCACGCGCACCCGCCCGCCTGCGCGCGCATGCCCATCGCCTCGCACAACTCCTACACAGGTAAGACTATCCTAATGGCCATTGGCATCTCCAGCTAATACTTAGCAATGTACAATCTGTAGAGCCAACACCCGTCATCTATACTCATGAGACATCAGAGCGGTGGTAGTGATAAGGTCAAATTAATTGTAATTTATTTTCAAACAATGGACAGATCATGTGTTACAATTTACAACTGGAAAGTCCAAAAAAGTTTTAATGCGTTAACACAACATTGCGTGATGCGTTTAATACGAGGAACCGTCCAATTTATCACTCAGAATCGATTCGGACATACAACACGTGATTCAGACTTCACTGCACTTCAATTAACATTAGGTAGTAGCTTTATAAATTTACCAAAATAAAAATGTATTCACCGATCTTAAGTATTAGTAAGATTACTCTTTTAACCGTCCTTTCGAGTATTATAATCCATCGATTACGAAAATTTTGCAAAATAACGATAGGAATGGACTTTAATAAGTCCATTGCTGGCCAAATTGGTCGTAGTTTCGACATAATGTCGAATTAGAGATGATGTCGATTTTGCGAGAATTGCTCCCTTGGCACTATTAAACTAGCATGAAAAAGTCGTTAATGATCGTAGTTACATCCGTTAATTAGAATAGAATTAGAAAGTAATAAAGTGCAATCAGGCGCCGTAGCATGACCGCGTAGACATAAGTTATATCTATTTCAACTATCGAGAAAATGACGTCACCGAGTCATGTTCAGTACAAACTGCTCGAAGTGACGTCATTTTCTCGACAGTTGAAATAGATAAAACTTATGTCTACGCGGTCATGCTACGGGGCCAGGAATGCTAATGAATGCGTCGCGTCTCTGTCCCCGATGCAATTAGATCTGGAGCATACCTTATACAAAACGAAACCGTGGAGACAATGCATTTGCCGTTACATATTGCAATGTGAATAATAATTGAAGGGTACAGGCAAATAACAGGGAATGTCACTTTTTTTCAAATTTGTGTAAGGTATTTTGAATTCTAATCATTAGAATTTAAAAAAAATTAACAGATGGCGCCAAAAATGCAGTTTTGTTTATGGCCAAACTATAGAATTGTTGAACTTTCAAATAGATTTTTCTCAAAATTCATTAATTAGGACATTCCCTATTATTTGCCTGTACCCTTCAATTGAACTATACTATGAACGCATAATAAATGCCTAGTGATGCCTAATCAATGTATCCCTCACCACCACCTGTCTTGCACCAATGTTTTCAATATTACTTACAGTTTTTGACAGTTAACTCAGTACAAATTCTGTCAAAAATCGACAGTTACTATTGAAATATGGAGTGTAGAAGTAAAGGAGAGGCATGTGTGTATTGAAAATGTGTCCGTCGAAATGCATTAAATAATAGTTCAAAAACCTTCCACAATGGCGCTGGTGTCAACAAAGGGTATATATCGACGCCCCCCTGGAATTAGTCAGTATGCGCATAATAATGCACTTTTTGCTGTTATGCCAGATTCGGAATCAGCTATTTTTCCGATACGGGTTTATTCACGGGGGGCGTCGATTCCCTTTGACGACACCAGCACCATTGTGGAAGGTTTTTAAACTATTATTTAATGCCTTTGGCGGACACTTTTTCATTTTTTTTCCAAAGGATCTCTTATTTCATCAGAACTATCTAGTTCTCCTTTACTTCTACACGCCATATATTGAAACAAAACAACAATAAGAACTGGTGGTAAGGGCCCTGTGCTGTGTCTTCCTTACTGTGCAAGTTCACTGGGTCAGATATAATAGAACGGAAATACATTAGCGCTGCCCATCAACACTCATGCTACGTGGGCGAGCCGACTGGCACGGTGTCGAGTCACATTTTACGACCTAACTGTCACACCACTCTACCCTGAGTTCATGCCATCAAAATTTACGTCCACGGATTTGTGGAGGTAAATTTTGTGTGTTACGTATGTTTACAACTGTACAATAAGTTTATAAATAGGTATTTTTTTTTATTTGAGACCCTTGTACAAATTAAACATAACTTTGATATAATCTCGTTTGACATCAATCTACGTGTAAATTTTTGCAGAACGGAATGACCTTAACCTACAGTCGTTATTCCACTTGATTTTTATTCACATTAAACATAAAGATTAAATGTCTGTGGCAAAAGCCACGCGAGTCGTAATTACGTTTCTAAACTTGGGTCATTGATGACATTTCTTTGCAAAATGTTCCTTTTCTATGTATTGATAAAGTTCGTTTGGTGTGGTCAAAAGATAGGATGCGTTTTGCACACGCTTATTTGCGCAAGTCTTAACTCTCCACGTTACATACGTTAGGACGTGTTATTTGTCGTAAGATTTTTTTTTTAATATAGTACCTTAAGGTTTTTTTTTCACCTTTTCCCCTGAAAAAGATAGCAAAGGGGCCTTAAAAGCCATGCTAGCTCAATGTCGTGAGAGTGTCTAATTAATCTACTAGGCCGACGGTGCTGACGTATTACATTTTGTAGGACCTGTGGATTGTACCAGGGTATCATAATTTCCAGGTGGTGTTGAGGTGGAGGCGTTTAGCGGCAGCCCGCGGTCGGACAACTACCGGCTGGAGTTCGCGCGCGGGCGCGGCGCGTCACCGCGCACGCCGCGTGCGCCGCGCCTGCTCGCCGCCGCCAGGGAGCCCTCCACATCCGGTTCCGAGCTCTCGCTCCGGCACCCCATCAAGATCAGGTAACACTAACAAATAAATTAAAAAGTATTTACTATTGAACATATCTATGCTCAATAGTAAATGCCCCCTAAATATACATAAATACTGGAAGGCATTCTGGTTGCTTGTAGCTGCTTCGTAGATGGAGGCATGTTTCATAGATATATTAAGTAGTAAATGGCTTCCATACAAAATATAAAAATGTAGACTATTTATATGAACGCATAAGCCTAAACTATGGCGAAAGAGTATTAAAGCGAGGTCTTCCGTTCAACAGTACTATTATGTATAATAAGCAAAGAGATCTTTCGAATAAGTTCAACCAGTCAAAATATATTCAAACAATCAGTTTTTTTTATTTCTAATAAAATCATTGCATGTTTTGCCGCTGAACCATACCTAATGTAAGCATGTAATAAATGCTTTCTTTAAATTAGAAAAATCTTTAACTAACTGGAAAATAGTCTTAAATGCTAAGTTCTGTAATTATGTTTCTATCTGTTAATAATGTTGATTGGTGTTTCCCCGAAGGTGGTGATGTGTGCCGGTGTAGCTATTAACACTAACCGCCTTGCGCCCGCGCAGATTTAAGGTGAGTGCTTGCCCGACGCTTCAGTCAACGGAAGATCTAATCTGACATAATTACATAGTAATCAGTAGATCAAAATAATTAATTAAGTTGATTTTGTACTTTAATTAGTTTCAAGCAGATTATAAAAATATTTTGCAGTAGTCGCTTTTAGTAGTGTAGATACCTACTTAATAATCTACTTTTTCTTGCAACTTGGTTCAAATAACTAACTACCGTAGTATGTACCTAGGCACTTGCGGTACCAATCCTAAAGTGCCTTCACAAAATCCCACTAACTCTTGATTGTAAAAATATGATTAGTAAGATTGCGAAAGTCTAGTAAGTGTTCAACAAATTAATCCAAACCAATCCAACAGTGAGACGTCTAAGGAGGATACAGAAGAGCCCGCCATAGTACCAACATTGCGACCTGCCGGCCCGCCGCGGACCACACTCGTCATTCATTGACCAACTGTCATCAGGGACGGACGTTCCCCGCTCAAATATGGCGACGAAAATAATTGCATATGTAGGTCCTTATACACACACGGTCCTTTACATCGGTATACTTCCGCGGTACCTATCTACATTCGCATAATAATAATTAAATCTTATTTTTAAAACTTGTAATCTATGTACAATTATATTTATTTTTCTATGTTATTTTATTAACACTAAGGAGTTTGTTACCTGATAAATGAGTGAATGGAAATTTAAGGAATGAGCAATTCATTCACAACACGAGCTCGTTGCTTACTTCAATTAAATTTGAACATTTTTTAATTTAATTTAGGCTCTGTTCACACGCTAAAGTCGGCAGCCCCATAGTTACGGATGTATTTGCAGTGGCAGAACATTTCTTCTTCTTATTTTACGAAATGATGATATTTAATGGGATAAGATGAGGAATGGCTCCACCTGCGTTCAACGGGTATTTCAGCCAGTGTCAAGTAATTAATAGCAAGGGCAAAATCAATAAATACACATTATAAATAAAAATGGATGATGAAAGCTATAAAGAAGGCGGATAACAGCCGGCAGTACATTTGTATGAAACGATTTATATGAAGCCCACTTGGACGTCAAACTCCGTTCATCAAAATGTTTGCCAATACCAAAACGAACTATGTGTCAATACACATAAAGATTTAATTTCTGTGGCAAAAGTTATGCCAACACTCATCAAAATTCGCTCGTGCTGTAATTTCGTTGAAGTATGAAATTTGTCTATGAGTCAATACAGGTCCTTTTGGTTTTGGCAAAAAACTAGACTCGCGTGTATTGACGCCCCAGTTTGCGTGGGGCTTTATACTTTATTTTCCTTAGAGTAGGAGTTTATACAATCAAGTCCTCTCCATGCAATACAGAAATGTAGGCAAGCGAATATATTGCAATGAACGTTTGGAATTGGTGTGCGATTATGGGTTGGTCACGCGATGCCCACTGTCGAGATTTGGGTCGTGCTTTATGTACTAAAGCTGAACACCTTCCTCACACACCCTTTCCGAAGCAGGGTTAGGCGAAATAGCTGTTGACGTCATTATGTAAAAGTTGTACTTCTTTATAAATAACAGTCTGCCATCCCCAGCCGAGATGAAAATCTACAACTGTGCATACAAATCGATGCTTAGGATAAAACAGGCAATTTTTTTTTACTCAATACCAAAAACAACTGTATCATCTAATATATTAAGCACATTTTCCATTGCGAGCATTTTTAAACGTGTTCGCGTGGTTTTGCCCACAGAAATCGAATCTTTATGTAAATTTGATACAGAGTACATTTTCCAAAAACAAATCAAGTTTAGCATACACCGGAATATTCCCGCTTCTTTAGACCAAAGCGAATCATTCTTCTAAATAGCGTATGTAAGGTTTTGTGAAAATGTTTGTAGATTTTAATCTCGGCTAGAGGACATAAGAAAAGTAAAATTGGTATTATTTTATTTTATTCTTTTAGAGTGCATGGTATTCTGTAGTTAAGCGTATAGTGAAACTAATGGCCGTTTTTAAGAACACCAGGAGCCGCCTTAATGTTCCGACAAAACATTTTTTAGTTCATGACTATGTCTTTTAAAGGCCCATTCAATAAAATGTGTCATCACATAGCCTATGGACGATCAAGACGCTTCCAAGGAATCATTTGTCAAATTAGGATAAGCAGTTTATAAGCTATGAGGGAACAGATTTATCGGTAAAAATCATAACCCTCCACCGTAGTCGGGTAAAGAGAAATTTAAAGTTGCATTAATATTAAGGTATCTCGTTAAGGCGTTTCCTAGTGTTAGTGAAAACGGACATACCTAAGTATTGTTATTGTGGTTCCGATATGTGTGCTTAAGTTTGTGGTATGCTATACATAAATATACAATATATAAAGAATATTATTTTTAATATAATGTACAGGGTGTTTCAGAAGTCCGAAATAATACTTTGACGTTTGCATGAGTATCGAGAATGGTATAATTTTTTAATTGAAATTCGACCATGTTTTTTCAACTTTTTTTTCGTCGTCAATTTCCATCACGCGTAGCATTTCGAACACTATGTAAAAATTGCATGTTCTGCTTTGTCAATATTGGTATTCGCCCCTCTTAAGTGTACTTTTCACTGCATAATACGGTTATGGGCGTACCCAAAGGCCAGAGCATGATACTTGTGACAAGTATTCAAAGGTCTATAACTCAGAAACTATGATGGTAAGGTATAATCTATCTTCACTGAGAATCCACCTAAGAGCTACCGTATTTGTACCCAAAGTATTTTTTCGGACTTCTGATACACCCTGTATATCGATGGTGATAAGGCGAATTGACTCAAGCGCCATTTTGGTAACTAACAGCTCAAAAGACGGAGAAAAATTCGCCGATTTCAACGATATACCGCGCAAAATGGCCCTTGACTCACTTCGCTTTTTACCGATATAATCTCTACAAATAAATATTGATTGTATTAATAACTATCGTCTTCCATTGTAAGCTAAATACTGAAGCTTTAATATAGACTTAACTCCTTAGACTTACTTGTAAATGTATTTAACTCTTAGTGGTGCTATTGTACTTTATAACTTAAGGAAAGTACTTTAATTAGGTATTATTGAATTTAACAGCGGGTGCATATCCATAAACATAACAAAATAACTTAAGTCAGCATTATGTTATATTTAATACATTATATATGCATGTAAGTAGGTAAGTATAAAGTAATGACTATAGGCCAACATGTTTGAATATTATCTACCCCTTACGCGACCTAATAATTTGTGGAAAGGCATCCTCATCAACGGAGATCTAGGTAATATCTTCTAATAAAAACTCAGCTATACAGGATTAGTATTCTGAGGCCTCGATTGACACAGTAAAGTCGGCTGCTCGATAATTATGGGTTCAATGGGAACGGATGTGCAGTGGCGGAAGATTATTTAGGTATGGAAGCATTCATATCAGCTGTCGTCAAACAGGAGTATATGTACTCTGTATCGATATTTATAAAGACAATTTTATAAAGACACGTGACAATGCGAATAAATTCGCAGTTGTATTGAAGGCAGTCCGTTGGAAAATGCGTTTTTTACCAGTTCATACAGTTCACTTTGATAATGGTAGCTTCTTGACGGGGTTGTGGACGAAACCCGTAATTATTGGGCAGGCAGCATATACCCTTAGATGGCAAACCGACATAAAATAATAGTCAAATATTTCCATCTTACATCGAAAAAGCTATTAATATCCTGAAGTATTTACTAAAGTCACATTCGATCAATCATAATCCGGTGTTGTTGTAATCCGGTAATGAGCAGCTGGGCGCGGGCAGCGGGTACAAATGACCGAGGCGCGCCGTAACTGGGTTAGATGGTCAAAGCGACCGTATTGTGAATGGTTTTTGATCGATTGCCGCAAACGTATTATTTCTGTTTACGGGTTAAAAGCCTTTGAAGGTTGTTGCGTATTGACAAAGAAGGTGCTTTACGTATCTACACACTATCTTATCTAACACTTGCCAAGATCGAATGCTTGCAACATTCATAAAATTCGAAATTAACTTTTTTAATAATGGACATCCGAAATTTAGGCGGGTAACCCGAAAAAAAAGCGCACGCCATCTTTGAATTTTTAAAACTTAAATTATTTACCTACTTACGTATATTTTTAACCTCTTACCTACTTACTTAATTAAACCATCGACCAAATATTTATCGATGCTTGAACGTACCTAGACACTTGAAGATTTCATTTCCTAAACATTACTACAATTATGCGCAATATACAGCTCAATTTTATAAATTATATTAAAGTAAATATATTTTTGATTTTGTATGCACCCATGTAGTTATAATATAGATAACATACTCAGGTAAGCAATAGCCGGGAAGCTCTAAGATGAAATATACGTAAATCTTATTCGTAGTTACATACTCAAAATAATAATATTTAACATTATATTATTATTGACTGTAACATATCTTGCAACGTTACACGAACATGTCGTGCAACATTTAATACTAAGCTGTAACATGAGATCATGCTATAGATACCAATTGAATTTAAATAATCCCATTTCATTATAATTATTATAGATGAAAGCTTAAGTCTAGTGTTTTGTGCGTAAGCCGCTCGATTCACCCCACTGAGTGTTTGCGGGTTCGATTCTCGTCAGCCACAATTTTTTAAAATTACCTTTTCAGAACTTGTCCTCGTCAGGGTATTACTGGGATCGCCCGTAGTTTATTGTATGGTACTTAATACTTATAATTCAAGCGTTGCGTTGCGTTAAGGACCATACGATGAGTGTGTGTTTTCAGGCAATATTTACTTAGTTAGTACGTACTTATACTGTACACTACTCAGTTACACTGTAATACAGAGTAACAGATACTACTCTTGATTCTAAACGAACTTGCGGTACTGAAATGGCTTGAGGCATGTAACGCCATGGTGATACACGTTGCAAGTGCATGTTACAGCATCTTATAAACTTATTTTTACTTGTAACATAGTTATGTATTTAGCTTTACGTACTGTATATAATATATACCGCGGTGCATGTATATAAGTAAACAATAAGAAGTTTATAAAATCAATAAACATTTATGTAACACGCGTGTACTTTTATTTCGATGCATTTGAAAATGTCGAGGTTTAAAATACCAACAGGTGACATTTTCAAACAGTCCTAATGGTTATCGTCACGCTAATATAACAGGGGACACATTAAATTTAGAATATAACACAAAGTAGATCTACATAAGTAGGTATAATATATTTCTTCTTTTACGAAACTAATACATTTTTGTTCGAGATTTTCTAAAATTCTTCAGGAAGTTTAAACCCGTTGTCAAACTTATTATTAACTTGATAACTACCTACTCATAAACGCTACTTAATTATCTCACTAAACTAAAAAGTTTCATATAGACGAAAACTATGAAAGAATCATAAATAAAGTCACGTAAGCAGGCTCATCTCACCACTGTCATTCATTCGTCCAGACATTATCAGATCTGTCGTAAAAAAAAAACTTCGGGATAACATATATTCATCTATCGTGGACTTAAATACTGCTAACTCAAATACAGTGGCGTTCATATTTTTTCAGGCAGGAATGAACGGTAGTGGATACGCCGCTATTATAACAATATGTTGTGTAAACTCAGAACTCAAATCATCGGTCATAGCTCTTTCGATAATAAAAATGGAAACTCAAAGACATTTGTTGTACATTACAGCGATGGTATAACTTCAATATATCAATTTTCCTCTAAAATCTTCAATGGGTAGTGTTCGTGGTGGCATTAAAAAGTCTAATAAGTGAGCATGCGCAAAGCGTCGTGGAAAACCTATAGTGAAAAGTTTTTAGTTTCAGAGCGAGCTTACTGTGAAGTGTGCCTACACACTAGTAAAGTGTTGTTTATAAGTTAAATCGGACAAAATAATATTAAAAATATTTTTCTATTTGACTAGCTTATATATATAAATACAATTTTAACCAAGTAGGTAATCTAATTATTTATTTACATTACATTAGAATAGAATAAAATTATTAAAATAAATTGAAGCAGTGATTCTTAAATTAAGAATCGCCACGAAGCTTATAAAAAAATAACGAACTGAAACAAAAACAATAGAACCTCTACTTTTTTTTCTACCCAATATTCAAAAAGAGAACGCTCATAACCCTCTACGGTGGCATTTGAAGAGATCCCACTCGGGTCCGGCGGATCCGCCGTCCCACGGCTCACACGGTCCACATCCCGACAGTGCATCGCTTGCGCTTACAAAGCCAAGCTGCATCCGGAACATCCGGAGCCGGCGTCCGCACCGCCGGTTCTCTTCCCCACGCCGGTCCCGGAATCACCGGACCGCCTACCGAGTCCCGTGTTAGATCCGGATCCGCTGCCGGCCCGGATCGTGATGACGGCAAAGCCGGAGGGCGTCCGGGAGTCGCTGGAGGATAGGGACCCCAATAACTTGAATCAACACGTGCAGGTAATAACCAACACTGACATTATTTTATTATTTCTTAAATGTGGTAGGTATATTATTTATTACATTTGATGCTGATTTTGTTGCCACCAGATAAAACTGCACTAAACTAAGCGTAACTTACTGAGCGTAAGTGTAACTCAGGGCCGTAATGTGAAATCGTACCATTGTAATTTTAAAATAAATTGTAGCCATGTTATGCACATAACATGGCTACAGTACAGTACAGTACAGTAGTGGAAATTAAATATGTAGGTAATTAGGTATAGTATATATTGGTAGGTGACATTGAAATTTGACAAAAAACTAATAGGCACTTATCCAATTGTAGACTTCATAATATATCCCCTCCGTCAACCTTGACCGTCACAAATCAACATGAACGACTTATGTTTCAATGAATAATGTATGGTTCAAGTCTAAAAATAGTCCGTTTCATACCTAGTCGGAAATTAATTTACATTTCGCTCACAAACTGAAATCTACGGGGCGTCGTAATAGTGTAGGCAATGGTCTTCTACCAACCCTTGGCTGTTTCTTGGAACATTGTATTGTAGTGAAAACCCATAACTCACCGTCCAGCAAAACAAAAGTGATTATTAATTCAACAAACAACCATTTGTTACGAGCCGCCACCTGCCTAATGGAAATGTAAAGCCTCTTCGCTCACACTCTGGTGGCACCGATAGAAAAGCACTTTCACTCTTAGAAATGTTTTTAAATAATCTATCATTACGCCTGTATTCCTCGAAGGGGTAGACAGGGGTGCTCGCCGATGTATTTTGGTCACAATAGGGGGTGAGTCGCAATAGTGCCGGTATACCGGGCACATTCCCTCTGGAAGCGAGGGAGATTCGGACCATAGTGCACCACGCTGCCCCAATGCGGGTTGGTGAACTTCACACACCTCTCTATATAGGTGCAGATTTCCTCACATGGTTTGCCTTCATCATTCAGCGAATGCTTTTTAAACTCTTTGTAAATAAACCCCTAAATTTACAGAAAAGTATGACGATCCGTTATTGTAGAACACTTAAAAACTAAATAATGCCATTGTTGGTGAGATAGACAGAATTTTCTATAAATATGAATGAAAGTGTGAATAGGTGGACGAGTTCCATAAAAGACAGGGGTAATGTGTCCAGGCCTCATAGCGTGGCATTAGAAATTAGATTGAATGATGCCTTGAGTTGCTAGATAGATAAGAAGCACGAGATCCCTTTAAAATAATCCTTTATTCTATTATCTGAACTAGCGTGTGCCCATCGCGTGCTTCTATCGGCTGGGAAGACACGGGCCACGACCAGTAGTTGTAGCATGAGTGCCAAGACTAGACGTATGTCACGGAATATCTTGATGTTGTCTCTTTCTCTCGTATGAAATTAGACAGAGAGCGACCGAGCCAATCCGTGACAGAGATCTTGTCTTGAAATGCGTGCTAACACCACTGTAGTCTAGTGTGTGCTCCAAGACTAGACTTATGTCACGGAATATGTTGACTTTATCCCTTTCTGTCGTATGAAATAAGACAGAGAGCGAGCGAGCAAGTCCGTAACAGAGGTGTAATCTTGACATGCGTTCTAACCCCACACGACAACTGGGTTGTATATTGGGTCTACCAATCGTTTCCAGGAGTCGCTATTCGCTAACGTCTTCCGGGCTTCCGTATTATATAGTGGCAAATTATGAGTTCCTCGTGTGAGCTGCTCTGTGCAGTTTCACATACAAATAATTTACGTAGACGCTAGCGAGCGTGAAACACGCCTAACAATCGTGGTAGAGCTACAGGTCAATTGCCCGGCGTATTGTTCTGGGCTCACTAATTCCCTTTCTAGTAGGTACTTTCATGGCGGCTAATAAAAGTACTCCACGAGCAACGACGCGGCGTCAGGCGCCCGCATAAATTTGTTTTTATCAAGATTTTTCTACTGTATTGTGTAAATTAGTTATTTTAGTAGTAAAAAAAGTAAATTATGCGCAAGCTTATAATTTAGGTGGACAGGCGTACCTATGAAAGTCCTACACTATTTTTTTGTTTATATTTCATAAGACAGCTTATTCAATACAATGTGGTAATGAAATAGGTGCCACAATAAATAGTAGGTTGTATCACAAGGGAGCTAAATAATATTTTTACGGCGAGGGCGCTTTTTTGAATCCAGAGCGAAGTGAGGGATCTGAACACGTAGCGAGGGATTCAAAGTACGTCGCCCGTGCCAATAATATATTTTGCTCCAGAGAGATACACTCTACTTTTCATCACCCACTATGAGAAAATAAAAGGCGACTTATATTTTATTGTAATATATTATGTATTATTATTTAATAAGACAGAGTAACAACTAAATTAAAATTAGATAATATCTAATAATAAAACAACAAAAAACTTACTTACATTTGAGAGATTTTAAACAAAACCATGAATTTCTTACAATCCGTGAAAATTGACGAAAACGTGGGCTGTAGTTCGCGCGTTGTTAATTTGATTTATTTTTTTAATATTCAGTTGGCGGCGCGACTATGGGCCGTCGTACCAGCCAATCTTTATTCAAACAATATTTGCGTTCGATTTCTTTGGCGCTGAACACTAAGATGTTCCAAATTCAAGAAGTGCGCGGCAAAGTAAATTGCGGCGCACTTATAAAGAGGATTAAAAACTCATTACTGCCCAAACATATTTTCAGTGCAAAAAAGTCCTTGAGCTCATAACATTGACACACTGACACATCATTGAACTGATTAAAATAACGTGTCATGTCCTCAATGGGTGTTTTGATCGAGTTGATAGAATTCTTGATTGAAATTGCCACGCTTTTCAGAAAATGTTATAATGGAAAAGAGGGTAAAGCCGCTATTGTTTTGTGGTACAAGTCTCTGTGTCAATCTTTTAAATCTATTAGATACCATTATAATCACAGGTAATACTAAATAAAAAACAATAATAATTATAATTTAAAAATCGAATTACTTTATTTCATAAACAAATAAAAAATGTGAAGGTTGTTTTGCATCAAAAAAATAAACATTTGAATTTGGAATTAATATTAAGGAGCTTAGTCATTCACCATTCATTAGGTTTTATAGGTGGATATCTATCCACAAAACCAAAACCAAACCAAATTTATCTAAATACTTTAAAGTTTATGTAGTATATATATATTCCAATCGTGATCTTATATACAGATAGTATGGGACGACATAATTGGGGAACCGGAGGGCGCCCGCAGCCCGGAGTGCGCGTGGCGCCTCAGCAACGTGTGCTTCCGGCACGCTCGCAACTGGTGCTACACGCTGCTGACGGTGCTCATCGCGCCTCCCTGCGCGCTATTGCTAGGTTGTGGTTTCGCTTGTCTCGCTTTTGAGGTAAATACCCAAAAAATACATTTATAATAATGATCTCTTGGCCCAGTATAAACAACTTCATGCCATAACATTTTATGAAATATTATAAAACGTGTATGTTAAATTTCCAGCAAATCTGGTGCACCGCTCCTTGTCTGAGGTGCGTGAAGATATACTTCGCATCACTCCGTACGATGGTGCAGTCATGCATGGCAGCCACGGTAGCCCCAACAGCCGACGCTATTGGACACGTGTGTCGTCACATTCGCGTAAATTTACGTCGAGATGCCCCTGAAGAACGAGACTTGCTCGTCGTTTAGTGTACACGCTCCTTAATAATTACTTAGTGTCGTACCTAGTATAATGTGAACAAGTATATCGATTGAGTTACCAAGTCAATCGAGTCGAAAATAAAAAAGTATTGGAAGTATTTTATTGTACCACGCCATAAGTGCCTTTTTATGATTTTAATATATAAGATCACAAATAAATGTTGTCAAGCACATAATAACTTAGTGAGCATATACCTACTTAACTTAAGTACCAACTAAGGTTTTGTTATAAATAACTGTAAACTAAGATCGATAAACATGAAATTTATAAAATAAATACAAACTTGTTAATGTCGTATGAATACACCATTCAATTTTTTTTTCTACAAGTAGGTAGGTACTTACGAATAGAAGTTCGGTAACAGATATACCAAGGTAACAACATCGAGGATCAGCAGACCTAGCTTGATCGATAAGCACAGGTACCACTAATGGTTTTTTTTTTTTTACAAGTCTATACCTACTTCGCTACAAAAGCATAACAATTTAAAGCTTAAGTACATACTCACCTATTCAAACAATCACGGCGTTACAGGTTGACCTAGTACCAAACTATTCATTATTTTACACTGGGGACGGTAAATGTTACACAAACACGCAATATATCAATCGTCAAATGTATATTTTTTTATGTAGAAAAACAGAAGTTTATTAAAAAGGTGACTAAAAACATGTATTATATTGATATTTGTTTTTTTTTTATTTAAAAATGCTGGCTGGTCATAAATGAAAACTTTTTATTATTTCGCTGCAATATACCTGTGTTGTCTGTGCAATTTCGTTAAAATAAAACGATTGGCGGGAAAGTTCTCCACATTAAGTTTCTCATTAGATTGAACACTTAAACGGTCGTGTTGAAATGAATTCGTGTGATGGAATATCATCGGAAGTGCATCAGGCGTCCACAAGTGCTTCTGACATAACCAATCAAAGACATTCTCACGTCGTGATTGCAAATTGTCGAAGGTTTGATTATTTAACAAATTCACGATGGAAGTAATTTGTAACTTCTACCTATATTCTAATAATATTTTAAACCAAAAGGAATACAGATGTGACTGTAAATGAAAATGGCGATGGGCAAGAGACCAGCGAGGATTCTGAAGCTGAGGAGGTGAGTAGGTACCTTACCTAAAGCATTCTTTTTCTCCCAATACTACGTCCTTGTTTCCCAGAGACCTAAAAAAAGTCCTAATTTTATCGTGCGTCCCGAAGCGACAACCTCTTTTATTCCTTTATAAATAATAAAAGAGGTTGTCGCTTCGGTATTATAATCTAGGTCTTAGGTCATTAGTGTTATAATCATGCCAACCTACATAATCATTCGATTTTCTAATTTGTTTACTTATACTTAAAAAAAATACTGCTGCTGGTAAAAAACGCCTGGGAATCCTGGGATCAGTGGCAGACTGAGTGAATAGGTACTGGCTGAAGAACCTACCAACTAGGGTTGCCAACCATACTTTATAATAAAGTATCCTACTTTATTTTTGGTAATTATACTTTATACTTTTGTATACCAATAAAGTATGTGAAAATACTTTATTTCCAACTTTTACTGTGATGCGTAAAACAAAACACTAATTATGGGTACTTAACTATTTAACGGTACACATAAGTGAAAACGGATGATGAAAACTATTTATAATTACTAAACACACACACACACACTCAGATGTGGTGTGGTGTGTGGTGGTGATTTTGATAGTCAAACAAGCTTTGAAACAGAAGAAGACAGCAAAAAATTGTTAGTATTTGCTAAAAGCACACAAAGATACGTTTTTAAGGCAATCAAAACATAAAATTTGAAAAAAATACTTTTTTTTCTTCTAAATACTTTATTTTTTTCCTATCCAAACCATTTTATACGTTTTTTTGGTCAAAAAAAGTTGGCAACCCTATTACCAACCCACTTGGTAGGTTGTAAGTACCAACCTACCTATATTTTGCAATGTGGATTTTGACAGCGCATCCTGGCAACCTACTGCCGCTCCGGCAAGCTAGGCGCCGCGTACTACACGCTGCAGACAGGCGAGGTATGCACCTACCTATTAAACTCATTGAATGACCGCCCGCGCCCGGCAGGGACAAATATGAAAAACAGCTGGTTAAGTTAATACCGGTTATTTTTTTCTTATATTATTTAAATTGGTACATACTAACCGAGACAGCTCTTTTCGGTAGTAGTAATCTAAACTGGTAGAGTGGTAGCAGATTATTTCATGCATATAATATCGACATTATTACCTACCTACATAATTTTAAATTTTATTTTAATTTTACACTATTTCACAGGCATTCACATTCAATCAAAATTATTTAAATAGGTATCTACCTATCTGCCTTTCGTTTACGTATTGACGTTGACTCCGCTGTTACCACAGACCTAAAATACACTCACTGACATCCTAAATCCAAGGTATGAACCTAGTCGGTACATCTGTGTATTCAAGTAGTATTAATCGTGGGCTGAGAGCAAGATAGATCCTTACGGCCCTTATCATCATGATAGGCTTTCATTTGAGGTGTTCGTAGATCCTTTCTCTCCATTTCCGGTTCCAAAGCTGTTCGTACTCGAGGAGTTGGCGGACCGCGCGCCTGCGTTCCAGATGTTTGCGGCGCTGCACCGGCAGGTGGCGCCCGCGTGCCTTCTGCTAGAAGGCAGGAGCCAGGGTGCTTTCGTGCAGCTGGTCAAGAAGACCGTGTTCTCCGGGCAAGGTGGAGGGGGCGAGGGGGGCAAGTGTAGGCTCGTGTTCCTATCCTCGAAGGAGTATAGTGAGTCAAATCTATAGACACCGACGAATCAGTCCCTACTTTTAACTAAGCTTTCGGCTTCTAACTAAGCTTCTAATCAATAACTTTCGATTACCGACTATAGGTATCTCAGTAAGATCCTATAGAATTGGATTCAACGAAGAATCATTTTTGGATAGATATTACATAGGTAAAAAGAACAGATTTCCTCTGCCCAGACGGAATTGCCAATCCCACTTACTGGGATTCCCTCAGTCTTTATTGTAGCCATAAAAGACTTTCTTATCTCAACAAGATACGATAGTGGTTTATCCTCTTCTGTCAAGGTTTTGAGGCATGCAAGCGGCGTATATTCTCCCTCTCACTTCCGCACGAGCCTCCCAACGCTACTGACGAGGAACGCACTCTGTTCCTTCGCACTGCGCTGGACTTTAATCAGACGCAGAGCGTGCACGCGCTGGGAGCGCTACTCCGATACCTGGACCTAAACTGGTCTAACCTGGCCATGGAGGTGCAGGGCAGGCCGCAGTTCCTTAGCCTGAGGATTATATCCCTGTGAGAGTTAAAAAATACTATCCTGACTACAGCTGTTTATTTATCATGACGTTGAAAGGTATAGGAATTTAGGTAAATACTTGTGATAGTTTGAACATCCCTCCGATGATTATGCAAGGGTCACGGTAGATCCCATTTCCACTTAGGTAAGTAGATGTAGTATAGGTTTTTAAAGTAGAACATGTATTAGTATGTAATTAAAAAAAACGAGCTCCCTATTTTTAAGAACAATATGGTCAGTGAGATTATGACAAAATCATACTATACATCTTTTCTTAATATTCCTTGGACTTAAAAGAATATTACTGGAGGAAATTACAACACTTACAGAGATAAACATGACGTTATCATCGTTCTAGTTAAAGGTACAACTAAAATAGCATAATGTGTGTGTACCAAGTGCGGATATAGTGACGGTGGACGAGGACACGTACCGCGGGCTGCAGGTGTTCAGCTCGGTGGCGCACCCCAGCGCCTTCCGCAAGGGCGCGCGTGGAACCACACGCGAGGGGCTCAGCCTGCTGCGGCTGCTCGACTGCTGCAGCTCCAAGCTCGGACAGAACAGGCTCAGGTCTCTACCCTACACTGGATTCCGAAGAAATAATTTATTTTAAGTAGCAGTGGCAGTGGTGGCTCGAACGCACGCCTTGCAATCGAAGTGTGCAGGTTCAAACCCCGGCTCGCACCTCTGGGATTTATGTGCGAATCTCATTTTCATCCCAGATTATCACTTGCTATGAAACGGTGAAGGAAAATATCGTGAGGAAACCTGCACGTCTGAGGGAACTTGACTAGTTTTCGATAGATGTGTGAAGTCTGCCATACCCGCACTGGGCCAGCGTGGTGGACTATGGTCGAAACCCCCTCGCATTGAGGGGAGGCCCGTGCCCAGCAGTGGGGCGTAAAAGGGCTGTAGTAGTAGTAGTAGTAGAAAATTATTTTTACCTTCGTTGCTGCCCTTCATATCATTGCGAGAACATGACGTCGCCGTTTATAAGAGCGTCTCACGCGACGCCTGATATTATAGCGTCTCGCGCTTATTGTAAAAGCGTCGCAACGCTTGTTATAGGAGCGACACGACGCTTATTATAGGAGCTTCGCGACGCCTGTTAAAAGAGCATCTTGACGCCTCTTGTATTGCGACGGCAAAAGTAAGAGCATCGCGATGCCGATTCTCATAGCTTCATGACGCCGGTATCATTATGACGTTTCCATGGTGAATGTCAGGTTGCTGCTACAGCACCCTAGCACGGACTTGGTGGAGCTGCGGCGGCGGCAGGATGTGGTGGCCTTCTTCATGCGCCCGCAGAACGACGCTCTCATGAAAAACATCTGCTCGTCCCTGCGGTACATTAAGAACGTTAACGTGAGGATATGGCAACAACGGCACTATAAAAGGGCTCTATCACTAATGCATCAGCACTGCCGAACAATTGCGTAAAGTTAACATTTAATTTTAAAACAATACCTACTATTAAAAGAGGTGGTAGGTTTATGTTTATTTTCTCACGCAACGATAGCATAGCAATGCATTGGCTATACTTATAATCGTCGTACGTATCACGATAAGGCCATTTTTGTAATTAGCCCTGACAAGAATGAACCCGATGATGCAGTGAACCAAGTGGTCTACGCAAACAAATTGTTTGCTATTCAGCCTAAGTCTCTACTCTCTACCTCTTATCCATTATTTTCCTTTGCAATTTTACTGATTGTATATGTACCTACGTACTTATTATATTCCGTGATTACATTTAAACCTACCTAACGTACCTAACGTTATGTTGTACAGGGTATTCTCGCAAAAATTCAGGCACTCTCGGCGAAGGCGTACCAATGGAAATCACTATATAATGTAAGCAACTATACTTACTAAGTACCAATTTTTTAAAAATCCCTGTGGTTCATAATTAATTATAAATGGTATAATTTTGAAACTGATTGATAATGCCTATAACGAGCTTGGAACTTTTAAATTATTCTATTCAGTGAGAATGTAGATTCCTTATTCAATTTTAATAAAAATTCTACAAATTTAAAACAGTTAGGTTAAGTCCCTGATTCGGTTATGTTAATCTTGAGTTCAAAGATAGGTCAAAAGTGACCACCGTTTTTAATTGTGTGTTGCACTATCATCAAATATATTTCTGACCTCATATAATCGTTTACAATAAGCCAGATAACTTATATTTTAAGTGTTAGTATAGCCATTCCGAATTAATTGGTTGAAATGAAATTTCTGTTTATATTATCAGACGCTGTACCACGCAGTGCTCATCTGTGAAATGTGTGAAAGCACCGGGACAGCGTGCGAGCTTCTCCAGCAGCTCGCTTCCAATGATAACAATAAACTTTACGAGGTAGGTACCTCATTCATAGGTACCCACTCATGTAAAATAAATAACGTTATTAAGAATTATGTAACTAGTTATAAATCATATTTATCATTCAGATGGCATTGTACATGAACCAGATAATCGATTTCGACCTTTCTAAGTCTGAAGGGAAGTTCACAGTGAAAGCAGGCGTTGACAAAGAGCTGGACATGAGTGAGCATATCACACACATCATAGTACCTTTAGCTAGTTGTTGCCTTTAGTTTGTGGAACGGCCAAAATTTCTTTATATAATATGGAGATAAGATTTTTCGTGTTTTCCTCACATTGTTTTTACTCCGATAAATTAGTTCTTAGTCGTCTAACTTGTCATGTTCGGGAGGGTTCGCCTTAATCGCCACGCTGGGCAGGCGGGTTGGCGATCGCAGGACGTAGCTTCTCGCACCGGTGACGCTGCTGCCCGTCACCGGCCTGTAGGATTTGGCTATGCCATAATTGTGGAATGTTTATCCCGCCATTTGTTGGTCGCCAGAGCCTCGTTTGTTTGTCAGTAGTATGCACCACGGGCAGGTGAGGTTGGCTGGGAGCACTAAGGTGTTATTTGTGCTCCCTTACATCCCTACATCCTTACGTTCTACTATTCGTCTAACTAATGGAACTACTAAAAAGATATCAATCACGTTAAGGCATTTCGTAGGGTAAGTGAAAAGATGGTCTGGTGATGGTATGTCGTGGTGCAGAGAAGCAGACGCTGGCGAGCCTGCACGGGCTGATGTCGGAGACGGCGCGCGTGGAGCTGCAGCGGCTGCCGGCGCGCGTGCAGGAGGTCAGCATGCTGTACATGCCGCACCTCGGGTACCTGCTGGCCGTGCGCGCCTGGGCCGAACACCTCTCCGCCGAGGACAAGCAGCTGCCTCACATGAAGTTCATGGTCAAATTACACTCACATCGTTTCATTCCTAGCTCTGGATACTGACTTACAAATGTCTATTTTGGTAGTGACTTAAAGCTATTCACAATCCATTTTCAGTGATAATGTGTAGCACTTATATTCTGAAAAGTGCCCATGCATTATGAGGGTCACGTTCAAATTTATTCATACATAGTATGTAGGCATAGTACCTATAAGATGATGAATTTTAGACGTCTTTTAACATACTTTAAATGGTTTACTACATATTTAATTATTTATATATGATCCCCAGTTTCAAAACAATGACTTCATACACTACAAGAGCAAAGGATGTGAAGGTAATAGTTTTATATAATTTTGCTCTACCTACAGATGTGTCATTAGATGCCTATTGTCGTGTGAATGTATGTAGAGTTGGACGTGATGATCGGCGACACGTACCCGGAGATAGTGGCGCACGAGACGCGCATCATGATGCGGCTGGCCAGCCTGCTGCTGCACCATCTGCACGCGCTCGCACTACTCATCGACAAGTGCGCGGACCTCGACTGGTAACACTTCACCCTCCCAACTTATATTCATCATCCACAATCACTTATCATCAACATCCAACATCACTTTTCGTGATAACAAAAAAAAATAATTCCAAAGCATTCCATGCAGTCTGATTATAGCACCACCGGTAACTTTAACGCCGTTAGTCATCCATCCATCACCACAGAGCATCAATCACATGTCGCTTCCAATCTCCTCGGTATTTTGATTCTGTCCGATTCCAGTCTAATAGCGCTATCAAAAACGTCGAAGGAGTACAACTTTGTGCGGCCGACGCTGAGTAGTGAGCGGGTGATCAGCATCAAGCAGGGCCGGCACCCGCTGCTGGCGGCGCGCGGGGCGGGCGGGGCGGGCGGGGCGGGCTGCGTGCCCAACGACGCCGACAGCGGCGCCCGCGCCGGCCGCGTCACGCTGCTGGCCGGGCCCAACTCCAGCGGCAAGTCCGTCTACATGAAGCAAATCGGTAAACAGTACACCATAAATACACGTACCCTGCACCATGTATTATGATAAATGATGCATATCGCTTTTTTAACACTATCAATTGGCAACGCCAACCACTAGGTTGGTAAAAGGTATATTACGATATTTTTATAAATAATAAATAAAACTCTCAAAATAATAATTAATTTCATTAAGCATCACGACGCCTTATTTTGAGCGTCCCGATGCTTTATAGTGAGCGTCCCGACGCTGAATACAAGACATCGCGAACCTCACCATAAGGCGTCGGGACGCTCAAAATAAGGCGTCAGGACGCTCACTATAAGGCGTCAGGACGCTGACTACAACGCGTCGCAACGCTGACTACAACGGCAACGCCAAAGCCAACGCCAACACCAACGCTAATGCCAATGCCAACGCCAAGACCAAATCCAAATCAGGACACTCACTATAAGGCGTCTCGCGACACGATCCAAATCCAAATTGAAATCCAAACCCAAACACATACCGAAATCCAAATCCAAACACAAATCCAAATACAAATCCAGACACAAATCCAGACACAAATCCAAAATATAAAACTCAAAACTCGAAAATCAAAATTTTAAAATTCAAAACTCGAAATTAAAAACTCAAAACTCAAAATTCTGAACTCAAATTCAAGTCAAAATTAAAAATTAGAGATAAAACGGATATCCGGTAACTATCTGGTAACCGGCCTATCCAGTGTTGTTTTTTACTATCCGGCCGAGTACCGGATAGTAATTCCGGCCAAATACCGGATAGTAATTCAGTATCCGGCCGGATACTGGATAGTAATTCAGTATCCGGCCGGATACCGGATAGTAATTCAGTATCCGGCCGGAAACCGGATAGTAATTCAGTATCCGGCCGGATACCGGATAGTAATTCAGTATCTGGCCGCATACCGGATAGTATCTTCAAAAAATTCAAAAACCAAAATTCAAAACTCAAAACTCAAAATTACAAATTCTGGATTAAAATTGAAAATTCAAAAGTCAAAATTCAAATTTAGAGATAAAACGGATTTCCGGTAACTATCCGGTATCCGGCTTATCCGGTGTTGTTTTTACTATCCGGCCGAATACGGGATAGTTATTCAGTATCCGGCCGGATACTGTGTAAGAATTCCGGATACCGGATAGTTGAATAGTACAGGCAGCCGGATATCCGGCGCTCCGCCCTGGTAGCTTGCCGAATATCCGGTATCCGGTATCATGCCAAACCACTATTCGTTTAATCTCTAATTTCGGTTTCGGTTCCAATTTCGTTATCGGTTCCGATTTCGACAACGGTTTCGGTTTCAATTTCGATTAGAGACGAAACTTATACCCGGTAACTATCCGGTATCCGGCCTTGTTTTCAGTATCCGGCCGGATACCGGACAGTAAAATTTAATATACGGTAGTCGGATTTTCGGCGCTCCGGCTTGGTAGCTTGCCGAATATCCAGTATCATGCCAAACCACTAACTATTCGTTTAATCTCTCATTTCGATTTGTGTTTGGATTTGGGTTTGTGTTTGGATATGGGTTTGGGTTTGGATTTGTCTTTGGATTTGTATTTCTTTTTGGATTTGTGTTTGGGTTTCGATTTGGATTTGTGTTTGGATTTCGATTTGTGTTTGGGTTTCGATTTGGATTTGGATCCCGTCTTGACGCCTAGTAGTGAGCGTCCCGACGCCATATTGTGAGCGTCGCAACGACTTGTAGTCAGCATCCCGACGCCTTATAGTGAGCGTCCTGACGCCTTATTTATAGTGCCGCGACGTTTTATAGTGAGCTTCGCGACGCCTTTTAGTCAGCGTCACGACACCTTGTTGTCAGCGTCCCGACACCTTATAGTGAGCGTCCCGATGCCTTATAGTGGGCGTTGCGACGCCTTGTAGTCAGCGTCCCGACACCTTGTAGTGAGCGTCCCGACGCCTTATTTTGAGCCATCGTGACGTCTTATATTCAGCGTTGCGAAGTCGTCATAATACTTAATTGGTAAATGGTGTTCAATATGTTTGTGTCAGGTCTGATAGTGTACATGGCGCACATCGGGTGCTTCGTGCCGGCGGAGAGCGCGACCGTGGGCGTGGTGCGCCACATCCACTCGCGGCTGCACGCCACCGAGTGCGTGGCCTCCCACATGTCCGCTTTCCTCATCGACCTAAGACAGGTACCCATCCAACCGAATGGTGAGAGAATTCAGATCAACCATTTAGGTACACCCAAAATAATGTTACGCGAATTTCTTACCATGATATAAAAAGGCAATTTTACTAACGTGAAATTGTATGAGAATTGTAATTTCATCACTACCGAACCGGGTGGGTGTGGGTTCAATTCCTACCGCGGCAATTTTCGGAAATGGTCTTTTTGCAATTAGCCCTGGTCTGGGTGTAACTGGAATCCACCCCCAATTCATTGTTCGGTACCCAAGCTTTGCTTACTTTGGGGTCATACGATGAGTAGATATGCGTGATATAGGAACAGATATCTATCAGTGGCGTTAGCACGCATGTCAAGATAATACCGTTTTCACGGATTCGCTCGTTGGCTCTCTGTCTAATTTCATACGAGAGAAAGAGACAACATCAAGATATTCCGTGACATAAGTGTAGGCTTGCCGCACATGCTACAACTACAGGTGAATATAAAGAGTGTGTCGTCCAGATGGCGGTGGCGCTGCAGGAGTGCACGCCCGACTCGCTGGTGATCATCGACGAGTTCGGCGCCGGCACCACTCGCACGGACGGGCTGGCGCTGCTGGCCGCCGCGCTGCACTCGCTGCTGAGTCGCGGCGCCGCCTGCCCGCACGTGCTGCTCGCCACGCACTACCGGGACATCGCACACTACCTCGTACGCTCGCCGCTGCTCAACTTCCTGGTGACTCACTTTATTGACCTTTTCAGATAAACTTATTGCCTGTACAAGTGTGTCAACACTGCAGTATGTAATAGGATTAAATTCAAGAATGATCGACTAGTTTCCTTTCGGATAATATTTGTAGAGGTCCGTTTCATCCCGTTGTGGTTAGCAACACAAGAAAAATTACATAACTTCATCAACACAAACACTGTCATCATCTATTTTTATTTATGTGTATTTAATGAATTTGCCCTCGCTATTAATTACTTGACACTGGCTGAAATACCCGCTAAACGCAATAGGAGCCATTCCTCATCGTATTCATTAAATATCATAATTTCGTAAAAAAAAGAAGAATACGAAACAATTAGGTTTTTTTTTTTTTTAATCCGGGCCTCTATCGACCCGGCCCGCGTGCTCACCTCTGATGTGGGGGTCAGAGTACTTAAAATTAGCCTTAAGTTTAGTGTGTGTAAAATAATTTTTCCAGCCTGGATTGTTTTATTAAAAATAAAAGTCAAATAAATTTTATTAAAAATGTATAAATGTCAAAGAAAATACATGATAAAAAAAAGCAAACCCGTCTAAAAATAACAATGTAAAAAAAGACAATAAAATAGCAAAAGGCTATGGACAAGGATAATATTACAGCATTTTTTTTTTTTTTTGAATGGACTACACTGTTGGCCGTGAGTTGGCCTTTACAGCTTCACCGTAGGAGTGGCGAGTGCAGAGTGCGACTCCAGCCAAAGCCTTAAGGGCGGAAGAGGAGGGCAACTAGCTCAAGGGCGCCACATGGGGCACGACCTCGGCTTGGGCAGTTACCGTGAGGGGAGAAAAAATGACTGCGCTCCTAGGTGCAAAGATGCACCTACGAGCGGAAGAGGGGGTTCCTCGACCTCGCCGGCGAGGCCGGTGTCTGTTTGATGCTGATGTCTGTATGTGAGTGGCCCTCTCGACGCCCGGGTCGAGGAGAGCAGTGATGGTATCAGGAGGATCAATCAACACGTGCCGCGGACGGCGGCGTCGTGTTGATGATGTGTGCGCGGGGTCTGGCTCGTAATTGCCGGCGGCGACAATTAGAGGATTTGAATGCGACGCGGCTTTTTTAAAATAGCGTTCGGACGCTATTTTGAAGTGTTTTTGAATGGAGAAGAGGTCAAGGTCGGAGTGGAGATCTACGTTCCGTATGTACCACGGGGCACCTACGGCCCTACGGACAAACCGGGACTGCACTACTTGCAGGCGGTTGAGGTGTGTTTTCGCCGCGTGAGAATATACAGCATATAAAACATGATAAAGATTAAAATGACAGTTTCCCTCCTATCCATTGCGCGGATCCGGCAACCAGAGCCATTGATGCGCAGTGTGGTGTAGGCGGCTGTTTGTCGCTTATTACCAAATAAGTTGGCAGCTGGCCTCTTTCTGCTTAGGTCCTATTTCTATCAATGACTCTGGTCGCCACCTCCACGCAATAGCCTAGTAGGGTATCACGTCTATCCTTGTCCATGACGAGCTTACTTAGGCTGGATAAAACTAAGGCTACGCCTAAGGTCATCTCAACATCATGCCTTCGGCGCGCAAACACAGGGCAATGAAGCAAGATGTGCTCCACTCGCTGACATCCGGTTCGCAGATTCACGATGGGTCCTCCTTGCACTTAAAACGGTTCAAGTACTAAATTAGGAATATTGTTATTGTTTGAAGCGGTTCGAGTACATGATGCAGGACGGCGAGCCGGTGTTTTTGTACCGGGTGTGTAAGGCAGACGAGGCGGAGGGCGGGCTGGCGGCGGGCGGGCTGGCGCGGCGCGTGGCGGGCGCGGCGGGCGTGCCGGGACACGTGCTGCGGCGGGCGGGGGAGGTCGCGGACGCCATCATGGTTACTATACCTGGCTATTTGGGGGAATAGTTTGAGTTTAAACAGTGTGTTCACTCCAAATGGCATAAAAAATCTTAACATTTCCCTGACTTTCCCTGAACACTTTACCAAATTTCCGCGCCTAATAATATATTTCCTGAAGAAAAAATATTTATTTTAAACTACATTGCAAAAAAAAACATAAAAAAATATCACTAACATTAAAATGTATTAATCTGGGATTATACGGAGCGCAAATTCTGAACAGAAATTGGTCCTACCTTCTCTTAGATATTGAAATAATTTTCAAAAATATGGGTAATTTCCTGACTTTTCGACTGACCCTGAGGTTTTTTCCCAAACTATCCATAACCACCTTTTCCTTCCCTGACTTTCCAGAAAGTGGACACCCTATTAAACGTTATGGATGTTTCTTGTCACATTCCAGAATAACACCCTCCCTCCAGAGAATAAGCGCATCACCGCAAAACTGAAAAACTGCATCGAAATGATAAAGAACGACATACTCGCAGACGATATTTAATAAAATCTATTACAATAAATATAATATGTTATATGATATCCACATTCGGCTGAGCGCAGCTAACAATTATTTTTTTATAAAATTCACAAAATATATCAAAAAAATAAATTAACTACAGATCGAGCGGAGAAATAAGAAACTTACGTAATGATGGCATGGGGTCTACTAACACCGCTGAAAGGTTCGTATACTCCTCAATATCTTCGTTCCTTATTTTTCCGAACGGTATCTTCTACTTATGCGCTAGTAAAACCACCACTTAAAGACGGTCATAAATTAGATGGTTATTGTATGATTAAACCCTAAGGAGCGTTTATTGAGTCGAGTTTATTTTATCTGTTTAAAAGACGTCTGTCTTTTAACAAAACTGGTAAAACAAATAACGATAATAGTTCAAATTCAAGCCAACTGAATAGATATATTGGTGGCGTTGCTCGTCCCTACCTACATGTACACTAATCCCAGATACAAACGTCACACAGAACAAGCTGGAATGCTTACATTTATTGGCATGACAACCTTTTGTTATAATTTTAATCGTTATACATAATAATAAAGCAATATTCGTGCAGGGTATGTAAACTGCGCGTACGCAAGTATAACGGTAATTCAGCGATACAAAATGTTTTAATATTCCTGTCCAATAAATAATTTTCCAAAAATAAATAATTTTTAATTTCATCAACGAACCTAATCTAATGCTGCCTTCAGACTGGCTGTGTCGAGAATATTACAAATACGGCTCGGCTAGTATAACATATGGTTCAATATAACATAAATACATCCGCCTATTCTTGGCGAAAATGCACACACGTCATCCACACATTGGCCCAATTTAACTAGATAGCTCTACCCTACATGGAATAGAAATCAGCCAAGCAACTTTACGTGATAAATACCAAGCCTGGCACCTCGGACTGACGTGACATAAAGATGGCTTTACGTAGTAAGTAAGCCAGTCGAGTCAGACTGAACTTTTTTTCGATAAGCTGCACCGCATGACCGTGAAGATATAAGTTTTATCTATTTCAACTGACAGACTTGTCGAGAAAATGACGTCACTTCGAGCTTTTTGTACTGGACATGGCTCGGTGTGACGTCATTTTCTCGGCGAATTTGACAGTTGAAAGAGATAAAACTTATCTCTACGCGGTCATGCTACGGCGTCTTGGCCAAAATACGTCATAGCGAAAGTAGACAAACCACCCATATTTTTTTATTTTTTATGAGATAGGGAGGCAAACGAGCAGACGTTTCACCTGATGGAAAGTGATCAACGCCGCCCATGGACACCTGCAACACCAGGGTCATCGCAAGTGCGTATATATACTTCATGAAGCGATTATTACGTCTCGACTCAAGGTGCCTTATTGACAATCATTCATTTTTAAATCTGTACACATGGATCATGGCCCAAATGCACTCATCACAACATAAAACAAAATATACAAACATAATACACTTTGAACTTATACTAATAAAATAGTAAATAACATCTGTAAATATAAAAGTACTAAAACAACAATTTGAGCTTACAACCATTAAGTAAAGAAACACTGTCATTATCAGCAAACAAACATAAATTTTATACAAAATGTGTGCTTGTGAGAATTACAATATTATTTTAATAAAACTGAGACCAACGTAAATAGACAAAGTATTCCATCAATAAGCCACGCGATCACTTTACAACTTTTGCCGCGCTGTTTCGTTGTTTTTCAACGAAACAGCACGGCATAAATCAGCTGCTTTTTTTCTGAGTTAATACAGATCATTTTGCGGCGCATGTCTATACGCCCCTGGGAGCCCAGCACCCTTGGGATGACCGCGTAGACATAAGTTTTATCTATTTCAACTGTCAGTTTTGTCGAGAAATGACGTCACTTCGAGCGTTTTGTACTGGACATGGCTCGGTGTGACGTCATTTTCTCGACAAACCTGACAGTTGAAAGAGATAAAACTTATGTCTACGGGGTCATGCTACAGGGCCAGGGCTTTATATTATCTATTTAAGACAAATTAAAAGACTCGAAATGTCAGTTTAGATACTTTCTGAGACTGAAAGTCTTACGCGCGCTCCACCAACTCCAGTAGACACCTAAAGTGTTGCCTAAAAATTGCAACTGGCAACTGCTGCATATACGATAAGACGTCAACTAGTGTTAGTGAAACCAGGCATAAATATAAAATACCTTGAACATAACCTCTGTAGTTGATATGACACTGTTGACTAATACGTTTGACTTTGTGAGAAAACTCGCGGAACAAACCTTGATTTCGGTAACTAGTACCATCATTACAAAATCAAGGTTTTTAGTATGTATCAAGTACATACGTATAATACTTTGTAACGACATTTTAAATGGAATACGGTTGGCAAGCCTTAATTAGGGTTGCTAGTTCTTCGTGGATATGTTTACATGGACTTCATCTGCTGCATGAGGTCTTCGAGAGAGAGTTCGGAGGCGGCCACGGCGCCGCCCGTGCTGGACTCCGGCGTGCTGTTGTCCACCGGGATGCTGTAAGCTACCTGCCCACAGATATCACACCACAACTGAGTACTCTTTCAATCAAAATAATAAAGTCAAATTACATAGACGTATAAAAATGGATGACTACACACTGCTCACGTAAGTGATGCAACGTATCATTATGTGAGCGTGAATTGAGATATACTATTATATTATAGAATATATTCTATTATAGAACCCCATGCTGGCAATACCAATACATCTTCACGTCGCTATTATCCGAAGGGTAGACAGTTTTACTGCAGTATGATTCGCGCTTATGATTTGTGTCTCAATATTATTATTATTAGGAGCTGAGGCCTATTGCCTTGAAAATAATCCAATAAAATAATAATATTAACATACCTGAACTCCGTCAACCAGTTTCAGATTGGACGTATCCTCATCGTCTGGCGTGTTCTCGTCCACCAAACTTATACCTACATAAAAAAAATAGTGCTGATTTTTTTTGGAAGACGCAGGACTACCAACACTACACTACCAACATTAAAAGAAGTACAGATCATTGGCAATTGGATTAAATAGCATTTTATTGAGCTAAAATACTTTGTTAACTGTATAAACATCATTGTGGGCCAACTATATAATAAAGATGAAACGGATATCCGGCCTTGTTTTCACTATCCGGCCGGATGCCGGATAGTAATTCAGTATCCGACCGGATAGTAAAATTCAAAAAAATCTCATTATTTTACACAAGGCAAATCATACCACAATAGGATATCCGGTAGCCGGATATCCGGCGCTCCGGCCAGGTATCTGGCCGGATATCCGGTATCCGGCCAAACCACTATCCGTTTCATCGCCACTCTACGTCCTAAATCCTTACCCCATTCGTTGTCGGCGTGTACGGGCGCAATGTCTTCGGTGACTTCCGTGGCGAGCTCCACCACCGGCTTCGCTTTGAACTCCATCTGTCGCGCGCGGCAGAAACTATCGTCGCACTGCGTGTTTGGCTGCAAACACATTGCAACGATTAACATCACATTACATATTTCCAATCTTCTACTAAACCTTTTACTACAGCAATTTTTAATAAATTGTTTTGAAGGGTCAGCAAAAATGGGGAAAATAAAAAAATGGGGTTTACAATACATTTTATATTGTTGACACTACCATGATACGATCAATAAATAACGGAATTATTTCACTTTAATTTTAAAAAGAGACATTGTTAATGTTTAGTAGATGGTTTAATGTTCCGACGAGCAAGACAGCTATATTATGTATTTACGAAATGTCAAGTTTATAAAACAAGTGATTAGGAAAAATTACGATAGCCCATAGGTAATTGTGTTATCGCAATAACACATTAACGTGCAAAAAAAGGTCGGAAGAATCTCACTAAAAATAAGTGACGTAAATCGGCTCGCTTGTACGAATACGACTATCTCGCACAGTAAGTCGATCGCCGCTATTACACAGGAAGCATTATTTAGTATGTATCAATTCATGGACACATTAATTTATAGGTTGCTTCACTTTCAATGTAATGGACGCGGAGTCCACTTTTTATTATATGTTTAACCTTTCAGAATCAGAATCAAAATATTTTTTATTCATATAAACCAATACAGGCACTTATGAATCGTCAATAAATAATAATAGTAGTATCTCTACCACCCATTCGGAATGCATTTCCTATGGAGAAGAATGGGCAAGAAACTCCATGGTTGCTTTTTTCAAATAAGGATTTACATTTTTGTGTTTTTCTTAATTAACAATTATACAATATAAAGTTAATGAGGCTATACATTCTCAAAACACAATTAAATCACTAAACAATCTACATGTTGGACAAGATTTAAAGGTAGGAAGGAGGAGGAAAACGGGACAAATAGCTAAAATCCCTTAAACTAGTTCCTGTGGAGCCGGACCAGCGCCTTACCTTTAAACTCATCATCGGGAAAAAGTCAGTAAGCGCGCTGTAACCTAGATAATGGCTGACTGTGCCAAATCCCAGCAGATATTTCAATGTGTTTTGCACTGAAACAAATGGTTATATTTAGAGATGGTAAGTGCAAAGTTAAGGACAGAAAGGAATGCAATTTGGTCAATGCAAAGTGTAATTTTTTTGGCTGTAAATTTTTATTTTTTTAGGGCTGTTATGTGTTGATAATACTTGCATATTTTCAACGATTATAGACACTAAAAATCGTAAAAAAATATATATTCTTGACAAAAAACAAACACCGCCTGCAAAAAAATATTTTTAAGGGTAAAAATTAAATTACTTTGTAGCAATATTATTGTGAATCACCTAAAAAGCCAGCTACAATCCCCATGGTGGTGGGCAGGCTGGCCGCGCACACGCCTTCTCGCTTCAACGTCCTCTCGTCGATCTTCGAAGCCACCACCAGGGGTGGAGCGCACTGACACATAAAACAAAAACAATAAGTAAAATAATGGTAGGTAATAGTACTGGACGTTTAAAGTATCAAATATAGCCTTGTCCCAAATTTATCGAAGGTACACTTTTGTAATGCTATACATTAGAGATTATGACAAATCAAGGGAGAATATGAAAAAATAAAACTTCTATCAATTAAGAACCACGAGGATTGAGACAGACTCGATGATAAACCATTTTGTCTTCAAGTAGTAGTTCAACAAGACAATTGAAAGAAATGTACACCAAAAAGTTTTGGCTACATAGTAACTAGGTACCACAAATATCGTCAGAAATGTAAAAGTGAATAATCCAACCTCTAATTTTTTTTTTAATCAATTACATCTACAGACCATATATACTGACACTTTTTGATAGCTACAATGTGTAAATAAAAAAATAAAAAATTTGTAACTACTTTTTTAGGGTTCCGTACCCAAAGGGTAAAACGGGAACCCTATTACTGAGACTTCGCTGTCCATCTGTCTGTCACCAGGCTGTATTTCATGAACCGTGATAGCTAGAGAGTTGAAATTTTCACAGATGATGTATCTCTGTTGCTGCTATAACACCAAATACTAAAAAACAGAATACAATGAATATTTAAGGGGGCTCCCATACAACAGACGTGATTTTCTTGCCATTTTTATAGATAATGGTACGGAACCCTCTGTACTCGAGTCCGACTTGCACTTGACCGGTTTTTTTACACCACCCTATGGTGTTGTTGTCTAACTCAATGCACACCTTTGCAATAATTCACATACATAATACATAAACATAGCTATATGCCTCTTGTGGCTGTAAGCTTAAGCTAACTCACAGCGAAGCAGGCAGTCTCCCCGGGTATGATGAACTGGATGTGTCCGGAGACAGCATTTTCACTGACTCCTGACTCGAACCATTTCTGACTGAGCTCATTACACGCAGTGTTGATTGCCATACGCGCCTCAAAGTTATCCACACAGCTCAGGACTAAGTCAACAGGACCACCAGACAGGCTGCCAGTTCTGTTTCAGAATAAACCTTTACTAAAATTTCTAGTAGGTACAAATAAACCATTATGACCCCAATTTTTCTGTGCACATAGTGCAACTAAACTAAATAAGAATGCTGTGTTCTTTTGTGATAGTTGGAGCATTTAGACTACATTAAGCTAGATTTATATTCAGAATTTAATTTAATTACTAACAAACATAGTAGACAATTATAATAGGTATATTACTTTGATTTCGAATGAAACAGGATTTAAGAAGAAACCATAAATATATAGTATTTTAACTTTAGAAAATATTGGGTTAATATATTTAATTTATTGAAATATATTGTTTATTATTTATTTATTTATTTACTTCTATTGTGTTTAAGTATAGAAGATTGCAATGTCCACTAACCTGATGGTATCACAAAAGTTCTGGAAGTTATCAACTGTTGTTATATTATAGTTGTATGCATCAATGGCGACATCCGGGTTGATGTTCTGCAGTGTGCCAGCAGCCGCAGCCACCTTGCTGAGCCCGGCCTGGTGAGGCTGGAAGAACAGCCGGTTCATGTTTGCCAACTCCACCTTGTCATAATCAAACAGGATCAGCTGGAAAAATAATTATAATAAAATGAGTCCCTAGAGATATACAATTATGTTTATATCAAAGACATTACTATAATGGTATAATAAAACTGGACTCAATAAGCTGATGCAGTAAGCAAATAATTATACTGAAAATGCTATTCTTGGCAATATTGTGCCACTAATCTAACAGTAATAATGGAATTCCAACCTTTCCAATACCACACCTTGTCAGCATCTCGGCAGTCACACTCCCAACCCCGCCCACGCCCACTACGGCCACCGACATCTCCCTGATCTTCTCGTAGTTGTCCACTATTCCCATCCTCTTGAGCGCCATGAGACGACTATCACCAATCAAAACATTTAACTCATGGAAACTAAATCATAAGATTTACTATGGGTTGGTTGGTGGCACACATCCAATCATTAATATAAAAAGTTGAAAAGACAAGCAAATCGATAGAAAGTGACGGACTTTTAAAAATAATTAATTTTGAAGTTGCTACCATATTGCAATATTTTTAGGTATTTTTTCGATATCTGCTTCGATGCCCGCTTAAATTATACTGATTGGTTGCTTAATTACTTAATTCTATTAGTAAATGGTTTAAGTTTATAACGAATTAAAATAATTTTAAAAGGAAATATCGAATTACCTGTAAGGATTGGAATCCACGACTTCGGAGGACATAACATCGATCTTCTGCCGCGCTGGCGCTGTGCCCCCTTGCGTAGCAGCCAGCTTAGCCTCCAGCTCAGATATTTTCTTCTGCAACTCCTCAACGGTAGACATTTTCGTTCAGTATTTTACAAATTTAATGTTGGATAGAACGATAGAATTTTCTTTTTTTCCACTAAATACCTGTCAAAGTCAAAGTGACGTTTATTGCCACGACATATGATGTTGCGGTCCATTATACGCATTATACATACAACTGACATCTATACTCTATAATAATAGTTAAAGCTGAAGAGTTTGTTTGTTTGGTTGAACGCGCTAATGTCAGTGGGGTTAGCACGCATGGAAAGATAAGACCTTTGTCACGGAGTGGCTTGCTTGCTCTCTGTCTAATTTCATACGATAGAAAGAGACAACATCAAGATTTTCCGTGACATACGTCTAGTCTTGGCGCACATTCTACAACTACAGGAAGTACTGGTTCAAATTGAAAAAATATTTTTGTGTTGAATAGCCCGTAAGCAGTAGTGGTTTAATAACATCACGCTACAACACAGTAACCATAAGCGTGCGTGAGACCGCGAGCACAGCTAGTATTTAGAATACAATTTATATACTCAGGGTATATACCCTGGAGAAGATTCCTCCTCCAGGGTATTAAATAATAAGCATTAAATATTCATTTGAAATTTGATCCTTGATGGGTAATTTGAGCTCGCTAGTCGCTAGTATCTGGGTAAAATATTTGCGCAGATAAGTATAGTAAAATAAGAAGCGGAAACCAAACCTACGTCATACTATATTATGCCTATAGGTACTTAAATATAATGGTTTTATTATACAAATAATTTGAAAGAGATATATGTATGTACCTATATATACCTCGAATTTGCATCAAACACCATGGTAGACACAAGCTATGAGCTAAGTCTGAGGGCAGTAATACAGTAGATACGTAGGTACTTTTACATCCTAATCCTACCCAGTGCCGGATTAAGGTAACTTGATGCCCTAAGCAATGTTCCTCTGTGGGCCCCCCTATTCAGTGAAATGTGAATGCGTATCGTTGGTAGATTAAGTTATGTGTTGTTCCTTCTTCCCTTATCCCATACTAGGTGGGGTCGGCACAACATGATTTTACATGTTGTCCTAAGATTTTGAAATTACTTTAACTTTCGTGTGCTCGTTTTTTTCTCGGTCATCTCTGGTGCCCCCCTAGACGGGATGCCCTAAACAATTGCTTAAATAGCATATAGGCTAATCCAGGACTAATCCTACCACGTAAATAAGTAGTTTAATAAATAAATTACAAAATCTTTTTTGGAGAAAAAGCACTCGGGTTATAATTAGCTTATTGAGATCATACCTACTCGTAAATAAGTTAGTAGGTACCAAAGTAAGTAAGTAGAAAAGCTATACAGGGTGTATCAGAAATCCGAAATAGTACTTTGGGTTCATATAAGGTAGCTCATATGTGGATTCTTAGTGAAGACAGTTTATACCTAATTATATAGTTTCCGAGTTAAAAGCTTTGAATATTTGTCACAGGTATCGTATTCTGGCATTTGGGTAGGTAGCAGTGTAGACTACACATATGAGGGACGACTACTAATATTCACAAAACAGAAAATGACACAACACAATTTTACATAGGGCTCAAGATATTACGAGTTATATAAATAGACGTCGAAACAGATTTGGAAAATACCATTATATACCCAATACTGATGCTAATGTCAAAGTATAATTTCGGACATGTGAAACATCTCGTATAGTATAGACATCCCTATTTTCTATATTATGTTAATGATAATGTTTTATACATATTTTATAGATTGGCAGGTACTTAAATAATAATAAAAATGTTGTAAATTAACATTAAGTTGATAGGCACCTACAGATACGTAAAAAAAATACTTTGACGTCAATACACTACGATCTAACCTACTACTTACCTACCCACTTAGGCAGGTATTTTTAGTTATTAAAGCCACATGGGTAATTAGCAGCCACAAGACGTGCTCTTATGTACCTAATCATCAACCTGTATCCACCATAAGGGTAGGTAGACAGATTCTATGAGGTTGTTTGTTCATATAGTAGAAACCTACACAAAGCAAGTGTTAGGTATGTAGGATTATGGTAGGTAGGATTTACGACACCTATTGTTATTTAAGGCGAACAACATGATTATTTACTGGTTAGCAAATCACGAAATTATTCAAAATAGTAGCAAAATACATTACTTATATGTATTATATGTATATAACATTATATATTATACATTATTCACAATAGTAGCAGTGGTAGCCTCGTACGCAAGAACGCCCGCCTTGAACGTAAGGGGTGTAAGTTCAAATCCCAGGCCCGCACCTCTGACATAATTTTCATGTGCGAATGTAATTTTCACCAATGATTACCACTTGCTGAACGGTGAAGGAAAAACATCGTGAGGAAACCTGCACGTCTAGGCGTGTGAAGTTCACCAACCCGCACTGGGCCACCGTGGTGGACTATGACCCAAATCTCTCTCGTTTAGAGGGGGAATGTGCCCGGTATAATGGCAATAGGCTCGCCCCCTATTACATTGAGACTAAAATACATCGGCGAAGTGTGGGCGCACTACAGTGCACCTCTGACTACAGTATAATACAGGCGTGATGATGTATAGTAGCAAAATACGAACATATCGACGTCTAAAAGGCAATCCTTACTGAACGATAAAAAATCGTAAAATCTATATCTATACAAATAAATAAAATTGGAGTGTCTGTTTGTAATATCAAAATAACACTTTTTTACCAAATGCGTATGAAAGTATATACGATACCTATAACGAAAACGCAATTTTAAATTTTTTTGTCTGTCTATCTGTCTGTTTTTTTGGGGTAAACTTCTAAACGGCTGAACCGATTTCAATGGGACTTTCACTGACAGATAGCTGACGTTCCAAGGCGTAACTTAGGCTACTTTAATTTTAGAAAAAGCATTAGGGGTCCGCGGGAAAAACATAATACCCATATTTCCGGGTAATCTCCCTAAAGTCCTCGAAGTCGCGGGCACAGCTAGTGACTAATATATCAAACGACGCAGAAAAATCTGGCCGTTCGAATGGTACACCTATATATCTCATTTTACGATTTTTTGTCGTTTAGTAAGGATTGCCTTTCAAGCGTCGTTATACAAGTTGTCTAGCGTAGACTACTTAATAAAGCTTCTTATAAACCAACAAAATGTAGACGCCAAATAAATTAGAAGAACAGACTATCACTACTCATAGACTCGCACTAGCCGGATTATCTAAGGCATGTTGTAACTTCAGTAATACCTTAACAGCAACAGCAGACGGTCGTTTATAGTCGTAGTTTAAATAACAACCAGTTTTCGTAAACTGTCATTAGTATTGAGTTTTTTAATTACAACTAACGAACCTGATTGAAGGTTAATTTATTTCTTTTTAAATAATGATGGACTTGTAGTGCTTTAGTGGTATTGGATTAGGAGTGACTTAGTAAGTATTCAAATTGTTTTATCTCCTAATTACATTTGTGATTTGTTAGGATACAGATCTATCCTACATTAATTCAAAATATGTCGAATTCCGCAGAGAATTTCCTACTTTCAGCTGCTACGTCGTCGCCGCGATGTGTCAGTAGAGCAATATAATAGGTACATGCCATAGTACATGTCTTCTTATTTTGATAAATAATCATGATACAATCGTAATTCAGTATTTACATATGTTAGGCAACGACGATTGTATCAGTCAACTTTATTTGTACAACAACTTAAGGACCTAACTAGATATAACGGTTGACACCACATGCACATATGCCAGATGCTTAGATACATTTTAAAGAATCGAATTATTCACACTCCTTAGCTACCTGTAGCGACATAGTACCTAGTTGCAACGACCCGTGACAAACTCCACTACGATAACTGTAAAAAGGTATTACTTTATTTATTTATTCAAAGATTCAAATCGAAATCAATTTTTTTTAATTCGAGTAGGCCAAAACGCACTTACAAATAGCCAGATTCTACCACCGATTGGAAAACCAACAGCCAATATAATTAATAAAAACAATAACCTACTTTAAAAACCTAGGTGCACTAAAGAACTACAAATAACCGTATAATTCAGTACATTTGGTGTAGGTGTGTACCAATCTACGTCATACTAGGAAAATACACATATGAATTGGCACCGACTCCAAATGTACTGAATTATAAAATTATTTGTAGCTTTTTAGTGCACCTAGGTTTTTAAAGTCGGTTTTTATTTTATTGTTAAATTTTTTTTTTTTCACGATTTTTAGTGTCAATAATAGTTGAAAATATGCAAGTACCTATTATCAACTCTTAACAGCCCTAAAACATAAATATTTGCAGCCAAAAAAAACATACGGGTCAAATTGAGAACCTCCTCCTTCTCGAAGTCTGTTATACAGAATAGGCAAAGAGTAATTTGCTTTAAGCAATTTATAATTGCTTAAAGCAAATTATAGGTTGGCATGGCTAGCAGTAGACAGGTTATCATATTTCCTGTTAGCGATGACTTAATAGCAAAAATAATATAAACTATAAAATAAATAAATTAAAAACTTTTTGATTAAAGAACTTAAGGTTGAGCCGCCCCGCCTTATCGTATATAGTAGCTATACGATAAGGTGGCGGCTTGTCTTAACATGCACCAGCTCCAGACACCAGCACCCTTAGTTGAACGGGTAGACATAAGTTTTATCTTTTACAACTGTCAGATTTGTCGAGAAAATGACGTCAATTCGAGCTTTTTGTACTGGACATGGCTCTGTGTGACACCTCTGTCGCGGATCGGCTCGGTCGCTCTCTGTCTTATTTTATACGAGATAAAGTGATATAATCCACATATTCTGTGACATAAGTATAATCTTGGCGCTCATGCTACAACTATTCGTGACAAAAGGGTCAAAGGAGAACTCCTTGCATAATTTGAATCGTTGCCAGCTCGCACAAGATATGAATTAGTCGAGGTCGAGGGGACAGAAATGGGGGGGTTGAATCTAACCGATTTATTAATTTGTTTTGATTAACTTTGGATTGATTAATCTGTTTCCATCAAAAGATTTTTAATTTCATAACTTCATTTTGCTGATTAAATATTCTCTACCTTTGCTAATCATCTAAGGTACAGAGTAGGTACACTCCATAATGTACTAAAATCTGGGATCACCACCAATCCATTGTATGGTAACCAGCGTACAAGTTTTGTTTAGTTTTGGATCATACGATGAGTAGGTATGTGTTTTCTGGCGACAAAAAAATTTTTTATGACTGCAGTACATTCTTCCTGTATATTTAAAAGTAAACGAAACCACAATCATAAAATATATGCATCGATAACGGCTGATGTTCAAAGTACCTAATGTATAATTTATCAGCAGCAACCCAATATAGCAGTGGTAGCCGAGTGGTCGAACGCACGCCTTGCAAATCAAAGTGTGCAGGTTCAAACCCCGGCTCGCACCTCTGGGTTTCATGTGCGAATCTCATTTACATCCGAGATTACCACTTGCTATGAAACGGTGAAGGAAAACATCGTGAGGAAACCTGCACGTCTGAGGGAACTTGACTAGTTCTCGATAGATGTGTGAAGTCTGCCAACCCGCACCGGGCCAGCGTGGTGGACTATGGCCTGAATCCCCCTCGCATTGAGGGGAGGCCCGTGCCCAGCAGTGGGACATTAAAAAGGGCTGTAGTTATAACCCAGGGCCATAACTCCCCTAACACTATCGTCGTGGAGTTGCTGTGAATTATTTCGACAACTAGCTTAGCAAGTAGCTAAAATATGACCAGTGTGGACATTGCCGCCTTGAAGCCATTAGACTAGTCATATTCTTACTCCGATTGAAACAAGGTGTTGTTTTCGTGCTTTAAAAAATGAAGTCATAGCAACTAGTGGCCCTAGTTCGGACTTATAAAGTTGGTGTGTCAGTCAGGTGATGCATTGATGATCTACTTATGTCAATTTAGATAAAGATGCAGGCATCGTCGAGCAATGAGCGGACACCGCTGACGCAGCCGACTTACATGTTTGAGTCGAGCATCACGCGGCGATACAAGAAGAGACTCCACCATATACAATGCGCCATATGCGTAGGACTGCTGTAAGTAAACCACTTCAACACAACAATACTAAGTTGCTGTGTTATTTGTAACCATCACGCATGTATTTCCGAATGTAAAAGTAGTAATACACTACAGCACAGCCACATTTCAACCATATCATATTTGGTTCAATGTGAGAATAGTCATATTACCAATAATTCTTCATGGTCAATGAATCGATTGGTAGGTTTGATTATTGTCTAACGGGCACACGGGAAGTCGACGATCTAAATAGGTACATCCTCCACAAGGGTAAACTGGGTAAAGCTACATTTCGCTCATAAGAACAAAAACGATTTGGTAGTAAACTATGAAGTCGTTGAGTATTGCTTGCTTACTTACAACGCCAAAGTGGCGTTTGTCAGTACGCAAGACTATAAAGATAATAATATGGTAGAATATAATGATCAAGGCGCACGGGAGTGCGCCCAGCCAATGAAAGCTGGCTGCAGCACCGTGTGTAATATTACACGAACCATTTGGAGCGACTTTTGACCCCCTCATAACTCAGAAACTATTTAACATAACCATGTCAAATTTGGCTCATCTATTGAGACTTGCGAGATACATATGTGCTCCAAATTTCATAAACACACCTCAAACGGTTCTTAAGATATAATCGTCCAAAAATCGGAATTATTACACTGACTGACCTATAGATCTAAAATCATAGCCTCTCCCAGATGACCTAGAGAGTTCAAATTTGGCATTCAGATAGGTAATTGGGTAAATACAAAGGAAAAAATGTGTAACTAGTATAATTTTATCATTTTATAATATTTTTTCAATTAATTGATTTTGTTCGGAACATTCACTCTATGACGTCATTGGTAGTATGACCAACCAGTCAAGTTTTTCATAATAAAAGTATCTGTTAGCATAGCCTAGTGGGCTAAGCGGTTGGATAAATCGTCAGGGTCCGGCGTTCGTATCCTACCACAATAAATGTATTTTTTATGCAGGTTGTATGTTCAAAGTTAATTATAAAATATTGAATGATCATTCTAACATACTAATAAATAAGATTTACCTTATAAGTTTATTGTTTCATGATTGAAGAATATTTTATTTTTAATACCAACTATTTGAGTTATGTTAGTTATATTATGTGCTGCTTATAAGTCCCTAACGACGATCATTCTAACATTATTAAGGTCTTCACGTGGATATATAACGAGTGGAAAACCACCCTTTGGTATTAATTTTATTATGAATAAGTACCTACTAATTATTTCTGTACAAAAAGTAATGATATCCCATCAAAAACATAAAAGTAAACCTCTGTTTAGCCAATGATATATGCCTTCGTTGTCCACTTCAACGACAAAAGATGTGAGATCTAAACGGGCGCCAATTTCAGTGGTCAGTCCTAAAATTTATTTATAGCAACATCAAATATTTCATAACAACTCAAAGTATAATTTCTTATTAAAACTTAGGATAATATATTGGCCTAAGGCCTTACTTGGCTAGTTCTAATATACGAATTCGCATTTCTAAAGCTGTAAGTACTTATTTTATTCTTCCGACAATTTGGCTTGTTGGTAGAAACTAGCCAGCGAACATAGAGCTCTTCCAGGACTGTTTTAGTAGGTATTTAATTATAATTCGTACATTAGAACTAGCAAAATAAGGCCTTAGGCCAATATTATAATATATTCAGACATGGATCAATTTAAATACATAATCGACGTTGCGCATAAAATTAAAATACTTATTGAAAGGTTTTTGGGTCGACAACGCTAATCTATACATACTCTATACATACAAATAAATAAAACTGGAGTGTCTGTTTGTAATATCAAAATAACACTTTTTTACCAAATGCGTATGAAAGTATATACGATACCTATAACAAAAACGCAATTATTTTTTTTGTCTGTCTGTCTGTTTGTTTGAGGTAAACTTCTAAACGGCTGAACCGATTTCAATGGGACTTTCACTGACAGATAGCTGACGTTCCAAGGCGTAACTTAGGCTACTTTAATTTTAGAAAAAGCATTAGGGTTCCGCGGGAAAAACATAATACCCATATTTCCGGGTAATCTCCCTAAAGTCCACGCGGGTGAAGTCGCGGGCACAGCTAGTTTAAATATATGATCACAGAGCCTACAGAAATAAACCATAGCAACTGATTTATATAATAAATAATTAATGTCACTAATTTTACCAAATCCACTTCAGCGGTATCTTGGTAGTTGCCCTTCTGGTAACCATCTCCTATAACCTGAGCCAAGACCCTGACGGGGATGACAACAGCACGGAGGTCCCGGTGCCCATTGAGCCGGAGCCGGTCAGCCGCCCAACCCTCACAATGTTTCCTGGGATGATAGCACCTGCATGGTTTAACGTCACGCTGAAGGCAGTGCCACCGGAACTGCTGCCGCTGATGGACTTAAAGTGGCCTTTGGAAGGTGAGTCTCATTTGATGAGGTGCATACTGATGAGAGGATAGATAGAGATATAGAGCTTTTATTGGAGTCCACTTGCAGTCTACTTTATATAGGCTTGTCTTCAGAGACCCAACTAGTGAGGGTTCTCGTAAGCTAAGCATCCAAGCGAAGCACCAGCTTATCAGCAAAGAAACGGATGGTGGAATGACAGCTGGAATGGTCAGAATAATATACATAGATGTCCATTGTATATATAGATAACTCTTATTGTTCCACCTCCTAATGATATACAAAACTATACATAGGTATAAGATAGTAAAGTAAGTGTAACAATTTCCGTCTCTATCACTAAAAGTGATCTCTACCAGGTAACCTTTTGACCATTAAAGGTCTTTGTTAGATTTTGGATGGTTTAATGCCAGATTTTAATTACATAGATATTTATTTATGTATTTATTCAAAACTCATTTACAATATCCTTACAGATTTATCCAATGCGATATTGCAAGCTAAAATAATAATTAATGTGTAGGTATTCTTAAATTAGAAATAATCTTTACCCATTAAACAGGGAGAAACAAATGGAACAAAAGAGAAAAAATAAAAAACTAATAATAACAAAACAATAACATCGATTTTACACATTAGTTCTGTTTACAATACACCTTTGTGCGGTCTCTGTAAATTTCGGCAGGCTACCATTATGCAACACCAGCCGACTTACATTAGATTCTTCACTTATTGTTAAGCGAGATGATGTCTCACCTTGTTTTATATGTCCATGACTTAGGTTTTATAATTCCCACTGCAGCGATCAAAAAAACTTGTTGATGCCTCCGGTACCTGTTTAATATCGTGTTTTATGTTAATTCGTGTAGTAGATTACACGAATTAACATGTTCGATGGTTTTTATACATCATGTCTACGTTATGTCTTTATAACCTCATTCACTATTATTATTTGATTTGACTGTCATCATTCATTTGAATTTGTTCTTGCTATTAATTACTTGACATTGGCGAAATACCCGCGCTAGTCGCAGGTGAAGCCATTCCTTATCTTGTTCCATTAAATATCATCATTTCGCTCATTTCGTAAAAAAATAATAATATATATATCTGATTTGTACTCAAATTTACATGTAAGTTTGCGTTTACGTGTAGCCAAAATGTTGAAATTAAGTGTATCCTACAGGTTGTTTTACTAGTCCGAAATTTCCTATTTACACACTGTAGCTACACATGATTGAATATTAAATTTGTAATTCTGACTTATCCCGTATAAACCTTAGGCAGGACAGTTATTTATTCAATTCAACTGTCCCAGGATTGAGTTCGTCTGTTTCAACCTGTTTTTCATTGGAAACATTAAGAATAAAGTAAAATATGACCGTTGTCTAACTTTTATCTACACTGCGCTGTTTGTTGTTCCCCACAAAACAGATGTTCTTCTATAACGAAATGAATGGATTATGATGAGGAATTGCCCGCAGATAAATGGTATTCTGCCAAGTGTCAAGTAATAAATGGTAAATTACGCAGCACAGTGAATTGAAATAGTTTTCAAGTCTTAACTTCATAAAAGTCAGTAGGGGAGACCGAGGGGATTTGAAACAAAGGTGATTTGAAACAGAACCGATTTCTTGGAACTTAAAACCGTTAGCGAGTTGGTAACGTCGCTTTTCAACCACTTTCCTCCGTCCGCTGACGTGTCAGTTCGCATCGGTGGCGTAAGTCGCGCGGTTGTGGAGTTCTGATGTCATGTGACAAAAATCGTCAAAAGTTAGTTTTTAACCTTTATTTACGATGCCTATATTTTGATAACAGTTTTGTATTTTGGTCCAAGTTATATATTTTTCGAAAGTTCATTAACTAAACATTTATTAGGTGTATTTAGTACAATTGATTTATGTGTATTTGGTTCTTGATTGTGGATTTAATCAAAAAATAGGAGGTTTTTTCTTACTGAGGAGATTTGAAACAGGCTGTTTCAACTCTCCTCGTCTTAAATTGTATGACAGCGGTCAATAAATAACAGGCACAAATAATGTTTTTTTTTGGTAATTTAATTTGTTTCAGAATGCCTACTGATTATATAAGAAAGACTGACAGAGGTATGGCGAGTCGCGAAATATATGATCTCACAGAAGAAGTAACTTTATGTCATTCAAATAGCAGAGCCAAAGAAAAATGGGTGCAATGTCTGCCATAACTATGTTTGCCACAATTGCTTGTCAGATTGAAGTTTTTTATTTTCACAATATTTTTATTTTTGACATTTGTGAGTTTTCTCAACTGTAAATAGTCACCTCAAAATTTAATATCTTATTGTTTTGTAAAGTGTCACCAAGTGTTTTTACATACTCTGTTGTTGGCATAATCATCGACTAAATACGATGGAGGCCATATCTTTTTAAAAAGTGAAGTGAAGTGACATTTGTGAGATCTTGTAACATAAAATATTTGATCAAGACTGATTGTAATAAGTACCTAAGAAACGACTGAAAGTTAATAATAATTTTATGTTAAAGATTTAGATTATTTTTTTGTTTATTTGACTGTCATTTTACCTAATGTTACGAATAGGGCGTTATTGTACTTTTAACTACTTTAGAAGTTGATTATTTGTTTTAGACCTGTAGTTACCTACTCAACTGATATATCAGTACTAAATATTAATAAAAAAGTTTGTTTCGTACTTGAAAAGATTTACATTAATAAATACCTTAAATTATATTATCATTTTTATTTTATAGCCCTTAATACTTCTCAAAAATCATATGTTTCAACTCTCCTCGACCACTGTTTCATCTCACCTTGGTATGAGGGGATTTGAAACAAGTTGACTTGTTCCGGTTAAATCGATTTTTCACCATAATATTTAACGCTTACAATTTCTTTATGTTAGTAATTTGCAAGTGTAAAGAATGAGTTATCGATTGGTACTTATATCATACGATTTCTGTCTATATTATTCGGTGTATAAAATAAAATGTGAAAATTGTTTCAATTCCCCTCGGTCTCCCCTATCACTAGGCACGTGCCCACTAATAATATATTTAAAAAATACCCCTATTACCTTGAACAAGACTGGCTTTGGCATTCAATGACGTCAATTCAACATTTTTTTATCGTAGGAACGACGAAACCGTTGGATTGCATTGTTATCTCAGTCTTTATTTGACAGATTTTACGTATTATTCAAACGTTTTTATTTAAATGTTAGTCTTGTATGTACTACTCTAGAGTCTGTATTGTAGTTTCCATATTATAGACTAGTTTTTTTTTAAATCTGTGTCGTCATTTATCTATCTAACCGTAGGTAGGTAACTCTTTCTTGTCTTTCAACATCATCGATATTTGACGTTGTAATAGTTATCTTTATGTAGTTATACAGGGTGTATCAGAAGTCCCAAGTAATATTTTAGGTACATATGTGGTAGCTCATAAGTACATGCTCAGTAGAGCAGACTATACCTAACCATCATAGTTTGCGAGTTACAGAATTTTGAGTATTTTTAGAAATATTGTGTCGTGATCCTAGGGCACAACGATGACCCTTTTTAGGGTTCCGTACCCAAAGGGTAAAACGGAAACCCTATTACTAAGACTTCGCTGTCCGTCCGTCCGTCCGCCCGTCTGTCACCAGGCTGTATCTCATGAACCGTGATAGTTAGAGAGCTGAAATTTTCACAGATTATGTATTTCTGTTGCCGCTATAACAACAAATACTAATAAACAGAATAAAATAAATTATATAGGGGCTTCCATACAACACACGTGATTTTTTTGCTCGTTTTTATAGATAATGGTACGGATCCCTTCGTGCGCGAGTCCGACTCGCACTTGGCCGGTTTTTAACAGTGTAAACTACATGTACGAGGGCCGACTACTAATATTCTTAAAACGGAATTTGAAAATTATCATTGGACTCAAATGGTGAAAAAACAGTTTCGAATTTAGATCAAAGGAGACGGATACGCTTTCATACATTCTTGGGCCCAGTTGTAAAAATATGAGAGTGGTGTCAATTAAGAGCTTATATATTATCAAACCATCTCCGAAAAATTTGCTGATCTTGGCAATCTGAGAGCAGAATTATAAGAGATTTAGTAAAAGTGTGGTTATTCAACAAAGTGACAACAACCTAGATACTAAACAGCAGATTTTTGAACTGTGATTGTTATTTTGTTTGAATATACAGTTTTGGTGTTAATTCAACCACTTTAGTGTATATTAATATATTAAAATGAATACAATTATGTGCATAATCATTTATAACACAATTTGTTTTTGAGCTACTGAACGTGCTCACTCTGTCTGGGGCGTTCGGAAACTCGTCCGTCGACATTTTGTGAAGCGTTCGGAAACGCGGACGCCACACGTTATTAACTATATTAATTGTAGTTTTTTTATAGTTAATTATTACAATGTATTTATTCATTTTGATTGAATCAATCAAGTATTTAATGTTCTATTGTTTAAATCATTCACAGTAATCGATTATTGTACTCAATACTCTATTTCTTCAGTGAAATAAACTTCTTTTTATGATTCCGTCTCCCAGATTGTGAATTGAGCTGATTTTTTTCATATTTTGAAACAGAAAAAAATACCGCTTTTTTAAACCATATCTCAACTTATTACAATTGGGCCCAGAGATCCCCGTCTCCTTTATATACCATTCAGTCGTTTACCCAATTCTCCTGCGAAGGTAAGTATCATTTCGGAACACTATCCGTGCACCTACACGTTCTATCATTTCATTAACGACTTTACCTATTAGTAGGGTTGCCAACCATACTTTATAATAAAGTATCCTACTTTATTTTTAGTAATTATACGTTATACTTTTGTATACCAATAAAGTATGTGAGAATACTTTATTTCCAACCTTTACTGAGATGCGTAAAACAAAACACTCATTATGGGCACTTAACTATTTAACGGTACACATAAGTGAAAACGGATGGTGGAAACTATTTATAATTACTAGACACACACACACACACACACACACACTCAGACATGGTGTGGTGTGTGGTGGTGATTTTGTTTGTCAAACAAGCATTGAAACATTTAAAGATAGCAAATAAATGTTAGCATGTGCTAAAAGCACCCAAGAAAACGTTTTTAAGGCAATAAAAACATAAAATGTGAAAAATACTTTTTTTTTTATTCTAGATACTTTATTTTATCCTATCCAAACCATTTCATACGTTTTTTTTGACAAAAAAAGTTGGCAACCCTACCTATTAGGTATAATAAATTTAAATTATCAGCGACATTTTGTTACTAGTTACGTTACCTTCCTCACTATTTCTAATGTAAATTTATGTATCATGTATAAAAATGTAACATTTTTATTTATTATAGATAAATAATATTTGTAGAAATAACATTAAGGTTCCGATGAATGAAATTCCGCGTATTAGCAAAAAATATGTAAAGTTTATAACCAATGACAAGTACATATCTAGGTATATTGAGCTGACCATTATTTATCGTTTTATATAAATAAGCTACCATTCAAGGTAACCATTGAGTAAAATATAATGAAAAAAGATATAAACAGAAGCTTTAGAAATTCAACGGTTTATTCAAATCCTCTATACCTAAGTATTTCTGATTCTGTACCTGTACTAATACAGTTACAGAATCAGAAACCTATTGTCCTGATATTTGTTGTAGAGCACCCATCAGCGCCTTGGTACGGGGAAAGACCGAGCAAGGAAGATGTAGCCAACGCGGTATTCAAAGGGAAGGCTGCTCTCAAAGAGCTGATCAAAGCCGAGAAGTCGCGGAGGCCGCTGGAAGTCGACGCTCCCGCTAATAAGGCGCAGAGGGCGGCGGCTACCTCTGCTGACATAAAACCCCTGGCTGACGCTGCCTACGCCGTTGAAGTGGCTACTAAAGCATTGTTAAACGGGTAAGTTAGAATATGCAATCTCTTTACTCTATCGTGCCAATGTGACCCATACGTTAAATACAAATATCTACTACGATGGACCAAATACTTTCTGAAACCATGCTGCTGCAAAATAATTTGTGTTAGAAGATGTTGAACATAAGTCATTCGGACTTCTTAACTTTATTTTACTTTATGGATATGCACACACAACTATATGAATATTCCAAATAAATTAAGAATAATCAAATCGTTTAAGCCGAGACCAACGGATACGGATTGATTTTTATATTTAAGAAGAAGAAGATAATATAGGCACATGCAAATACAACACTTGCTCTTTGTCACGCTTACGACACAAAGAAGGTTAAAAACCGGCCAAGTGCGAGTCGGAATCGCGCACGAAGGGTTCCGTACCATTATCTATAAAAATGGCTAAAAAAATCACGTTTGTTGTATGGGAAAACCCTTAAATAATTATTTTATTCTGTTTTTTAGTATTTGCTGTTATAGCGGCAACATAAATACGTAATCTGTGAAAATTTCAACTCTCTAACTATTACGGTTCATGAGATACAGCCTGGTGACAGACGGACGGACGGACGGACGGACAGCGAAGTCTTAGTAATAGGGTTCCCGTTTTACCCTTTGGGTATGGAACCCTAAAAAGACTATGGCATTACTATTACTACTACTACATTACTACTTACATTACATTATTTCAATTACTTGTTGAGTTTATTACGAAAACTGTTCCTCTGCTATTAGGTAGCCATTGTATTACTATGATGCAACAACAACAAACGAAGAAACTATGATGATATCGATGCTTAATTTAAACAATTATCATACATATTAGGATTGACGTCAAAGACGAATTTTATCGTGTCTAGTTCCTATTATAACATTTCTGAATGCCGAATTTATTGCACGCCTATATCGCAACGCAAACCCCACTTAGCAATTAGCTAACTGCTAAAGACACTCCACCCACAGAGTTAGTCATAAATAATAATAAACTAGAGTCCAAAGCCCTTCGTACGTGTCTTCACTTTCAAAATAAAGGCAAGGAGCTTTGATAAGAAGTATGACATCGATTAGGTACATTGGTAGCCCTCAATTGATTGGTTAATAGCTTTTGTGGGTACCATAGATCCTGCTTGATCGACCTAATTGACAAACAGCTTGTATGTTAGTCGTACTTTAGACCATTCATCTGTACCTTAAGACTTATGTACATACGTATATATGTCAGGCACTTACAAACGGTCTTTTCAAATGTTTTAGCTGTTCTTCTGTCGACGTACATTCGGATCAGCAGATTTGGAGCGCGACGTAAAAAAAAATATGGCTATTTTATCAAGAAAATAATTATAATTACTGATACTCAAAATAAACAATAGCTGCATAAATAAATTAAAGCACCGTACGGATCGTCACCGACCGGTAATTCGACGCTAGTTGTAAAACCGCGTAATCCTAGCTGACTTGGTCGGTCTGGCTTCATCTCGCGTCACTGGGCGCGGGTCACCGCACCCAGCCGAAATACACACGAACGGGAAATGGTGGTATTTCGTAATAATGTGGGGTTATTTAAAAATACGCCATGATTGGTGTGATAAAAGTGGATTAGGCAACTTACTTTTATCATTGTCACATCAAAGAGTCAACAAAACTATTCTGTGCTAGTTAAATCATAAAGAATGCATTGTTCCACAAAAAAAAAACAATCTATCACCTTTAATCAACTTTGCAATGATGCCTATAGGTACTGGCATCTAAAAATCCAATCTTGGATGATAGGTACATGTTTGTTTTGTTTGTAGGTTTATTAAGGTTGGCGCTTGGAAATACGCGTATGGATATCCGTTATTCACACTCCAATAGACAACACGTATTAAATTCCACATTATGCAAATGTAGGAAGTTAAGATAATACGCCACGAAATAATATACTTTACAAGTAGTATTAAATTGCTCTACTGGCTTCGTTATTTCATCTCATTCTTCACTTTTATTACCTAAAGGATACGTGGTCCTAACTTCTCCGTCCTTTTATATTCAGCACAGATATATCACAGCGCGATGGCGGCGTCGGCCTGGGCCCCCGGCTAAACGGCTCTTTCCCTGAGCCTCCATACTGCCACCAGACTCCACTGACTTGCCCGCCCTCCAAGTACCGCTCACTGAACGGCACCTGTAACAATCCGAACAACCCTAAACGATTTGGAGTTTCCAATACACCATTTAGAAGGGTTTTGCCGGCTGATTATGGTGATGGTAAGTGCATATTCGTTTGAGAGTTGGATGTGATGAAGGCAACTCCTCTATAAGAAAACACATACAATAAAATATGAGTTCATCTCAGTATGTCTACTCTATGAAATGCTTTCACCATTGACAAATTTCAAGTCAAAAGGAAAGATCAAGTAACTTCATGTATGTTTTTAAGTAGATATGCGTCTTCCTCATCAGGCATCAGCTCTCCGCGCATCGGGGTGAACGGTTCAGTCCTGCCAAGTGCTCGAGACGTCAGCGTGACAGTTCACCGGCCCAGTTACGCACACGACTCCTCCTTTACCGTGATGCTGGCGGTATGGGGACAGTTCGTCGACCATGATATTACTGCTACCGCTCTTAGCAAAGGTAAAATTGTTACCCATTATTCACCTACTTTACGTTACACATAAATGATCTATAAACGAGTTGTAATTTAGAATTAATGAGACATTATTAAAAGATAAATTGGAAATTTCCTGGTAGTACCAACGTAGTGATATTACAGGCCAAAACAGCACTCCACTCGCGTGCTGCGACCCGACCCAACCGTACCACCCTGAGTGCTTCCCGGTTTCGCTGGACGAAGAAGATCCCTTTTACCAGGCATACAACCTAACTTGCATGGAGTTCGTGAGATCAGCTCCGGCGCCTACCTGCCACTTTGGTATGTTAACTCTTCATAATGATTTAATTGACCATAAACCATGAATGTAAGAAGTGGTAGCCTAGTGGTCGAATGCACGACTTGCAATAAAATTTTGCAGGTTCAAACCCCGGCTCGCACCTCTGGGTTTCATGTGCGAATCTCATTTTCATCCGAGATTATCATTTGCTATGAAACGGTGAAGGAAAACATCGTGAGGAAACCTGCACGTCTGAGGGAACTTAACTAGTTCTGGATAGGTGTGCAAAGTCTGCCAACCCGCAACGTGCCAGCGTGGTAGATTATGACCTGAATCCCCTTGCATTGAAGGGAGGCCCGTTCCCAGCAATGGGACGTTAAAAGGGCTTTAGTAGTAGTAGTAAACCATGAATATGTGCTAATTTTTTCTACAATCTTCAAGTGAGGAATAAAGATTAGTGAGTTGCTAACCCTCCTATGCTGAACTAACTTGTAGTGAACGTGTTTTCAATTCAATGAAAGTGTTTTTATAATATTTTAAGGTCCTCGAGAGCAGCTGAACCAAGCAACAGCGTTCATAGATGGGTCAGTAGTGTATGGTTTCGTGGAGGCACGCACGAGCCGGCTGCGCGCCTGGCTGGGCGGGCAGCTGCAGATGATGGTGGTGGGGTCGCGGGTGCTACTGCCCCGTACCACGGACCCTCAGGACAGTTGCAATACTGTCGAGATGAGTGCTAAGGGAAGATACTGTTTCGAGTCCGGTTGGTAACTTTACAGACACCTTTTAAGTATTGTACCTAGTCTTTGGTTGTTTAAAGAAACACAAATATTGCCCCGTAATTATCTAAATTGGATCCCTAATCCAAAAAACCAGAATTCACATTCAGTCATTTATCGACTACTTTGTTTTCTATTTCCAGGGGACGACCGTGCAAACGAGAACCTCCATCTGACCACGATGCATCTGATTTGGGCTCGGCAGCACAACAGGCTGGCTGCGTTACTGCAGAAGTACAACCCACTGCTAGATGACGAGACAGTCTTTCAGGAAGCCAGGAAGATTGTGGGCGCTCAAATGCAGCATATAACTTATTCCGAGTTTCTACCTGCCATATTAGGTTAGTGTCATCTTAAAGACTATTGTTATGTACCTATCAGTAAATACATAGCATGACTGCGATGATGTGACGATCTCAAGCCATTCTTTGCCACGCTGATCAACTTTTTGGGGGCTCGCTAGGCCTTTCTTGAGCGGTTGTTATGTTAAATCCAAATCATTTTATCATTCTGTGTAGTTTTACAATTACTTCCATTGCAGGTAGCGACGTGATGTGGGCATTGAATCTAACCCTGAAAAGCGAAGGATACTCTAACGTGTACGACTCTACCGTCGACCCTTCTATCGCTAATCATTTCGCCGCAGCTGCATTTAGATTTGCGCACACTTTATTACCGGTAGGTTTAAATACGACGATCATAATTTCCCAGGGCGCCTACAGAACATAGCTTTGCTATGATAATCTTAAGAATTACTAGTCACGAGTACTGACGAACGCGTTTTTTTACTGAAAATCGTTCAGCCACTAAAAAATATTTTACACACCAACTTTTTAAAGGAATCTTGGAAGCCTTTTAGACTCTTTTAAATGTATTTAGCTGATTATACCACTTGAATCAGCTACCTATATGGAACTTCGTGGTTTACAGGGCTTACTGTAACATCATGTAAAACTATAAAAGTACTTTTGTATCCAAAAATCGATTTAAAATCGGTGAAAAGTAACCTCAATATAACGATCCCAATTGTATTTTTCCAGGGTCTCATTCACAACACGGACTCGGCGACCGGCACAGTGAGCTATGTGCACCTGCATCAGATGTTGTTTAACCCCTTCGCACTGTACCAGGACAAGGGGTCCAAGAACTCCTTAAGTTCCGCCATGGACACCCTCGTGCACACTGTAGACCCACATGTTACAATTGAGGTGAGTTGAAGGGCGAAGAGTTGGCGAAAGAGAAATATACTGTTTTCAATCATGATAAAAAAATTGATACTCCTCCTTCATCTCTACATTGCATAACAGACAGTGTCCAAGCTACCTTGATGACACTTACTTATGGTGGTGAAGATTGAACTATAAGGCATTTAAAATTTTAGTTAAGCGAACACCTCTTCGAGAATCCAGCTCTGCTAAATGTATCAGTGCCGCCCAAGAAGCACGGCCCCTGCGGTCTAGACCTCGTTTCCCTGAACATCCAGCGCGGCCGGGACCACGGACTGCCCTCATACCCTTTGTGGAGGGAGCATTGCGGCTTTTCACGGCCGAGGAACTTCACGGATCTAGCAGCTATTTTTGACGAGTCTTCAATGAGTAGGATTTGTAAGATTTATAAGTAAGTATGTACAAAGTTGTTTCTATACTTTCTAAAATAATGTTTGATTGGTCTAATTCACATGTTATGTTTATAGTTTACAAAGACAGTCTAGGTTTTTCAGTCCACCCGAATTCGGAAAAGCTAGATAAAATCTTCGAAAAGGCTTTAAGACTTTAAATGTGTATAACTCTAGCAGGTATCAAGAAGTTCCCAAACCATTAAATAACATAATATAAATTCAATTCAAAAGATACCCAGCAGGAGATAGTAGCTGATACAACGTGGATGAACGAGTCAGAGTTAACGAGTATAGCAATAATTACCAATGTTTTTTCAAGGAACGTGGACGACATAGACCTATATACGGGAGCGTTAGCTGAAGAGCCTAAGGGTCGTCTCCTGGGGCCCACGCTGACCTGCCTCATCGCGGACCAGTTCCTCAGGCTCAAGATTGGCGACCGGTTCTGGTATGAGACATCCGACAACACTACGGGCTTCACTATAGGTAAGATTATCTCCTTCTAAACTTAGTTAGCCATAAACATGTCCCTTTGTAAAAGACTTCAAATATTTCACGGCGTCGCGTCACAGGGTCACAGTCCCTTCATTTTAATTCTTACTGTCATTAAAATAAAGCTCAATATTCACAGAACAATTAACCGAAATCCGCAAGACTACCCTAGCTGGAGTGATCTGCGCGAACGAGGACTTGCTGGACGAAGCCCAGCCGAGGGTGATGGAGGCGGTCAGCGCCACCAACCCTCTCGTGGACTGCAAGGACCTCCCCCAGCCGAGTCTGAAGCCTTGGGTCTCAACAAGCCCTAAGGGGCAAAAGGGTTGAGTGAAAAGGCAACAGTTCTATTCGAATATAGTAAAACTTTTTTATAGTAGGTACATTGTATGGCAATAAATATTGCACAACAGATTTGCCCCGCGAAAGTCTACAATCGATGTTCATGCGACTCAAACAAGGTTTTAATATAAGAAATTCTGGAATTTGATTATTACGTTTACCAAAGCCATAGGGTACAATATTAGTATGTTTTTTTCGTGATAGAGCATGGAGAAACGACATGGCATTTGGTATGGTATGTTCGCTTGTTATAATGTCATAGCTGAGATTCAAAAAAGAATTACACTTTACATTATAAAGTGCTTCAGAGCGCCCAATATTTATTGCCAGACACTGTATTTTAAACAGAATACTCACGATTCTTGCCAATAGAGAACATATTAGAAAGTAAACTAATAGTAGTGCCTTAAAGATGTTAAAAAATAATTCATTTCATAAATATCCACTTACTCCATCCATAATCACCACAAACCCCACTTTATTCTATGTTAAGCATTAAATAGAGTTAAGTTGATAAAAAAGGTTCATACACATCCTGAAATGTAAAGTAGATAAGCTTAGCTCCTTTTTGACCTACCTGCCAACAAAGAAACGCCTGATATTTTTTTTTTTAGATAACAGAGGTCAATGAATGTTTGATATAATAAATCAACACGGTGCAGTGGAGTGTGCGTAACTGTAAGGCTCAATTTGCACGGCAAAGCTGACTGACTTATGGAAACGGATTTACGAAAAATATATTAGAGGACTCTTGCAAACCAAGCTCGTGTAAGCGCTTCCATACTTAATGTTCGTTCAGCCACTCGCTGAGCGAGCATCCGTTCTTAATAAACACGTAATTATCCCGCAGGCGGTTTTCCCGTGTGAACGGAGCCTACATAAGTAAATATAGATATTATTTTACGATATCTTTGTAAACAAATCTCATGTAGTTTTGGCACTATTAAGGACATTAGTAGTACAAATAAGTTGGTAGACATTTATACATTTTATTAGGTAGGTTCTCACCCTACTTACTCATTGCCATGCCAAACATGCCCTCAATAATATAAGTAACCTTTGTATAAAAAATAACTAATGTATCATTATTCTTTATGTTACTTTTAAGAGCGATGTTAAGTATAAATAATGTCTTATTCGAGTAGGTACCTATATAGGTACTTATAAAAACTGTAATGATCTGACAAGCCAGGTCATTTTAATGTTAGGTATTATGTGTATAAGTAAATGACTTTGTAGTCACTTTCTGTATTCGTGTGTTTTAAATAAATTAAGTAGTGAAGTTTGTTATCCCTTACATTTTAGTTTCATTGACAACATTCGCCATCGCAGATGACCAAGACATAATAATTTCAAAGATCTCACATATATATGCTACTATGTTTTTAGTTTCGTTATACGTGGGGAAATCCTCATGGATAGAGCCTAGATAGATCCACACGGATAGAGTCCGCCCTAGAGCAGGCGGACGGTCTATGCCGGACTCGGACCAGCTATAACTCCACGGAGAGCCTCCTCTCGCCCTGTTGGGGGGCAACAATCACCTTCCCTCATCTCATTCGCGAAGATAGGTACAGGAAGATAGGTATAGTGATAGCGCAAGATTTTTCTTAGTCTCTCTATAATATTTAACCGACTCTATCAGTGTTTTCTTTGTTATTCATAAATAACGGTCATAAGTAGGTACATATTGGGGATCTATGACATTGTTCCAACGAATGTGGCACTCGGACAATAGGTACGAGAAGCTAGTATTGCAAAAACCCTGCTTCATTTGATATTCAAAGCAAAAGGAATGCAACTATCAGATTGATAAGTATTATAGCCGCCTACTATTCAAAATCGATAAAAACGTGTAAGCTAATGTGGGTAAAATAGATTTGTTACCTACTGAGAAAACATCCCGGTGCAGTAGTGATGGTCGTAAAGTACTTTTCTCGCATGTAGGATACGATCTACACACCACTATTTTAACCCATTCGGTACTGTGAATCGCTCCAGTCTAGATATGTATAATATGATCGAAAAATAATTTTAACTTCTCTTAATAGTTCACATAGCTATGTGATTTTGTAAAAATAGGAAGCATCATTCTTAGAACATCTCCGATCTACCTGTTTTAGTATTTGGTAGGTTCTTCTTTTTCTATCTTTACAAAAGGAATAAATATATAATGCAATTTTAATTGAATAAGATGTGGAATAGCTGCACCTGTGATTGACGGGTATTGCGCCAATGTCAAGTAATTATTAGCAAGGACAAATTCAATAAATACACATTTAATTAAAAACCGGCCAAGTGCGAGTCGGACTCGCGCACGACGGGTTCCGTACCATTATCTATAAAAACGGCAAAAAATCACGTTTGTTGTATGGGAGCCCCCTTAAATATTTATTTTATTCTGTTTTTTAGTTATTTTATTTGTTGTTATAGCGGCAACAGAAATACATAATCTCTGAAAATTTCAACTCTCTAACTATCACGGTTCATGAGATATAGCCTGGTGACAGACAGACGGACGGACAGCGAAGTCTTAGTAATAGGGTTTCCGTTTTGCCCTTTGGGTACGGAACCCTAAAAATGGGTGATTACGGTGATAAAGATGGTGGATGAATATCTGACTGAGCAGAACAATTCAACTTAAGTTACATTATGACATACGAGATAACACACCCCTCGTCTAAACCAAGATGTTTTTTTAGAAATAAATAGGTAACTGCTAGACATAGCTGCACACGGTATAAAAACACAATTTTTCACATCATGACAGCATTGCCAGCTTACTGCCTTGCCTAATGTAGCAACCTGAAGATTCTACTTTACTGGTCATCTTTGTCCCTACTTACATATGCCTTCTCTCTAAACTTTATTGCATGTTCTGTTAGAGCACATCACTAGCTCAACGTGACTCACTGTGTATTAGCATTGTTATAAGGGTGACCGTAGGAGGACGATGGCCTTGCGGTCTCAACAAACTTTGCGCTCAGTCACCAACCTATGTCTCCGCAACATGTCACATAGCATGCAACTTTAAACTCTCTTTACATGATCATAAGAGCACTTTGGAATTAATGAATGTTAAGTTTAAGTTTGCAAGTTAGGTTTGGAGGCCGTCTGATGTCAGGACTTGTTAGCGTCCTGTCCGAATCTCCCAGGACCTTGAGTCCACCTGTCTTCGGCGCATAATTGGCTAATATCCAGTGAGTTACTGTACGGTAATGTAAGTGATTGCGACTTGTACGGAAACACAAGGTAGATAGGTAGAAAGAATGACCGTGTTGCCCAGCATTTAGTGTATTGCGAATGCAAAAAAATACGTATGATTTCTGTCTTTATGTGTTACTGATGGAAAAATACGAGCAAATTATTACTATAGTTGATAAGTAGGTGCTTGCCTATTAGTTTATTGATGCAAAACATTAAAAAAACCGGCTAAGTGCGAGTTGGACTCGCGCACGAAGGGTTCCGTACCATTATCTAAAAAACGGCAAAAAAATCACGTTTGTTGTATGGGAGCCCACTTAAATATTTATTTTATTCAGATTTTTAGTATTTGTTGTTATAGCGGCAATAGAAATATATCATCTGTGAAAATTTCAACTCTCTAACTATTACGGTTCATGAGTGAGATACAGCCTGGTGACAGACGGACGGACGGACGGACGGATGGACGGACGGACGGACGGACGGACAGCGAAGTCTTAGTAATAGGGTTCCTGTTACCCTTTGGGTACGGAACCCTAAAAACAAATAAATTAAAGTTAAGAATAATATGAGAGATGTTATAGCATTTCCGTTTTAAAAGCAACAGTAGCACTAATGTATTTTATGGCAATTACAATCCTTCCACGTATTTTTCACTTGTCGAGCCACATTACTCACTGTTACCTTTCAAACCACTTGATTATCAAAGATAAATTGATATTTTCCTCATGTTAATTACACAGAATGATACCTGCTCAAATTATCTGATCTGAGGGGAAAGGTACTTGCGTGCGTAAGATGGCTTCCTCATATTGTTCTCGTTTCCTATGAGTCACGCGGAAACATATTAATTTGTGTCATGAACTTTAACTGCGTCACATATGTATCCTTGCTTAACGACGACCACTTTAGGTCCTAACGATATAAATCAGCTCCAAACAATCCTGTTTGGAGCAGGCATCCGCCTTACCTTAGTACTGTTCCAATACTACCTACATTTTTTTTATGTATACTAAGCTAATTGTCGAAACTAAATGTTTATTCTACTATAATCAATACCAAGAGGTGCTAGTAAGGAGAAAGTACCTCTCCCGGGGGTCTACTTGTGTTTCGCGCTCGCTAGTCGGAAGCGTCTTTCGAAAGTGTTTATGAGGAAAAATCTAGTTCTTTGCTAAGATTACAACCGAGTGATTCTGTGTCGGGCCGGAAGAATGAACTTTTTAACAATACAATATAAGACAAGATATGCAAAGGAATTATTTACAATAATTACGAATAAAAACAGTCAAAATATATACATATATATACATTTATATATCAAACCATATAATGAATATTATTATATTTAATATATTATTATGCACGTAACCACCAGCGACTAGCTCAGAAGACTAGACTCAAAGTGCACTTAGAAACTCATGGTAGAGTCCGTAGAGCTACAAACATGAAGTTTAATTTAAATAGATAATCCGTGAACGATGCTCTATTTTAAAAATTTTCTTTATTTTAAAAATAAAATGAGACGACAATCCATCTCATCCTTGTCTTTTATCATCGGAGCACTTCAGACTCTGTGAAATAATAAGAATATTATGATATGAATTAAGTTGCTCTCATTATGTAGGAGATAATCTCTTATACAGGTGTTCCAGAAGTCCGAAATAATATTTAAGGTATTTATATAGTAGCTCATATGTACCATAATTAGTGAAAGCATACTATACATATCTATCTTAATTACCTTGGAGTATTTGTCACAAGTATCGTTTTGTCGCCTTAGGGCACACACACCCATAACCCTAATCAACAAATAACTACTTCGACGTGAGGCGACTCAATAGATTTTTTTTTGTGAATATCAATATATTCACAAAAAAAAAGTTGAAAAAGTTCCCATAGGACTCGAGATGTATTGATTCCAATAAAAAAAAAATACCATTCTGTTGTATACCTGATACCCATGTAAACGCTTAATTAATTCGGACATCTGATACACCTTGTATACAAATATTTTTTGATATGAAATAGATATGATAAATGACAACTTATAAACGTGTATAAAGAATACCCGTGACCTTCACAACATTGACCCGGCAGTAATAACCCCAACTTGGGCCTATATGTCACGCAGTGTGTGTATTTGTAAGACTGCAGGACGCGTGAAGGCTGCGCCGGCGCTGCCCATCTGTTGTTGGCAGCTGAGCGCGACGAATGGTTACGCCATGCAACCTAGATAACCTAATACTATGAGGGCCGTTGGGTTCACTTACACCAAGTTTCAAAGCCTAAATCTTAAGTAATATTAAGACCATTCCACAAAGAAACGCCAGAGTAAAGATTTTTTTTGTTTAACTGTAAGAAAGTTCTTATTTACCTAAGTATCTTGGTGGTTGTGTACTATTTCAAAGTAGATATCTCCAATGTATTTATTTTCCAAACGAAAGTAAATTGTTGTTGATATGATTTAAATTTCTGAATTGATGTTTTTAGAGAGAGAGAGAGAGATACAAGTATTTAAAACATGCAGGATTGGCGAACGCATACAAATAAAGTAATTAGTAGAGGATCTGTTGTTGTGTTCATTATCAGCGCTCATAGACGCAAATAGTACAAACAATATGGTTGGCACTCGCCAGACAAAGACGTTATGTCATACCACCCACGCACAAATAGAACTTAATGACTGATAGATTATTTATTATGTTTATTTATGTCATTGCTTGATACTCGCGACACGCGGCGCGACGTCGGCTAAGGACGCGCTCAATAAGGTCCTGGAGGATATTCCATAGAAAACAAGAAATCTTATGAAACATTATCCTGAACTCTCAAAAAAATTCTTACAACGGAAATCTGTCTAATCTTTGAATTCGCCTTACTAAGAATTAAATTGTCTATCTTCTCCATTTCTGCGTCCCAAATTCATGTCAGTTTACCTTCTTACTAAGGATAAGGCTGCCAGAGCAATCGTCCCAATATTACTTTGAGGACAACAAACGTTTTGGATAACCATAGAAACTGCCGCCGGTTCGCTAACTATGATTTATCTCTGTCAAAAAATATTGGTTTAGGCATAGGAAGTCACTAATCCTCTATGATAAAGTAGAGATGCAATAAACTCTACATACTCGTATTATTAAATTATTGTTGTATTGTAAACTACTTATACAATTATCCAATCAAGATTACAAACCAATTAAGTGCTGGTGACCATAATCATCTCACATTTATTTATAACATAAATAATACAAATTACGGAACTCTACCATGGATCTCGTATGTTCACACATTTGCTAACCTCTACGTGAAGTATTCCTTATGAGTAAACTTTGCTCTATTTTAAACGCGCTTGTAGAACATTATTGCTACGAAGACAGTTGGCAGAGTCAGGGATGTAGAGCGCAGCCGGTGGCGCGGCGTCAATGCGTTAAAAATTAATCCGCAAAAAAGTAACGGTTCAAATGTTGTATGTTACACTAAATGTGGAAGATTACAAAAATCCAGAAAACTTTTTTTACTTTAGGTACCTATATTTAATCTGTATTTTATTTATGGTCAAGCGTCATGTCCCCACAGATAGAGGATGGCGGGAGGACAATAATATTTGAAATTGGAATATGCCCGTGTGCCCGAATCGCCCGAATCGTATCTTATCTACCTTTAATCCATAATTATTATAACCCGACTAAAAATAATGTTATTGTTTTTGGTTGGGTGTATTTTATTTGGTCGCGTAGCTCGGAGGTTGCGTGAAAGCGCCGCCGCGCGCGTGGGCGGGTCAATCGACACGTTTCACGGACACGTGAACGCTGCTGGAAACACGTGTTGGAATTATTGCTGTCAGTGTGCCAAACTTTTAGATTATTTCCCCGTATTTCGGGAAGCTTTATTAACTGATTTTATTTGAAGTATTGTCCTACTTGTTGTTATTTATAGCCATGTAAAGAATAGTTAAATTAATTAGGTACTTTTACTGGTGTTCGTTAAAATAATCATCATTGTATTTGATCACCAAACATAATAAATTGTAGTACTAGTAGTAGTAGTGTACTTATTTATAAACTTATATATCAGTTTTACAAAGAGCACCTTTTTGAGTTCCTGCCTAAAAAGGTAGGTACATTTACAACAAGGCAGGTAGCCGTTTCCAAATCGACAATTGTTGCTGGTGGGTCATGAAAGTTCCTAAAAATTAACGAATGCAGGTGGGCATGGGAGTTCTAACTAAATTCTTCGAATGGGGTAACTACCTACCATACCATACCTACCATACCATACCTACCATACCATACCTACCTACAATTGTGCAATAATTTAATAGGAAAGTAAACCTTGTACAGCATGTAATAACGATTAGCATTAAGAGAAGTAGGTATTATGTTTAAAATCGCGATATAGGTAGGTATATAATCAATCAAATTCCGTGGAAGTGTTTTCTCGATGCTGACAACACCGGCCGCCCGACGACTCGTCTCGAACACTCGGGAATAATCGTGCGAGTCCGGCGCCGCTCGTCTCGACTGTTCTATCGTGCTACTATCACAATGTAGTTCAACGATAAACGTGATACCGTTATGGCGAACAAACCAAAATGAACTTTAACTGCTTGAAATTAAGACTATTTACAATTAATTATTTTGTAAAAGTAAAACTTGTTTCGTCCACGTTGAGGAGAATATTCTCGGCTGAGGTAGAGGCTGCTTAATACCTAGTTCTGTCCTAGCGTTGGAAGCTCGTACAGTGTAATTCTATAACTTAATAAGTTAACTTAAAACAAACTAAATAGGTAAGGAATTAGGTACCTAGTTACCTAAATCTTATCTATGTAGATAGATACTCAGGTAGGTACCTAACTATGCTAAATAGAAGAATTGACGACAATAGTTTTATCTAGTGGTTAGACGTAAAATAGACCGCTCGGCTTGCTGCAGGTGATTGGCGGTTCGATTACAGACACACGACAAATTAGAGAATTTCCGTGTCTGGATGTAACTGGAATCAACCCCAGTCCGTTGTATGGTCCATAATAGTAGAGTTGCTTAGTTTCGATTCATAAGAGTTATGGTGATAAAAAAACGTTTTTAAGAATATACGTACCCATCTACCAATCTAATTATTTACCGACCTTTATCAATTGGGACAACACGAATCATGCCCGTTACAACTCTTTTAAACAGGATGTATCACATAGATAAATGATTGGTCTCGCGCGCGGGTGTATCAGAAGTCCGAAATATTATCTAACTATCATATCATATCATATCTATTAAATATTATTATTATATAACTATCATAGTTTCTGAGTTACAGACCTTTGAATATTTACCACAGGTATCGAGTTGTGGGCTTAGGGCACATCCATAATCCTATTTAGTGCAAACCACAACGAGTGGGGCCTACTACTAATATTTAGAAAACAGAATCTGAAAATTTCGCTTAGAAATTTTAAATTTTTAAAATTGGCAGCGAAAGAAAAATTTAAAAATCATAATAGAATTTCGATAATTTTTTATAGCATTCGGTTGTATACCCGATACCGTGCAAACGGCCAAGTGTTATTTCGGACATTAGAAAAACCCTTAAAGCTATATATGTGTACCTACATAATAGGTAATTAATAATGATTACAGATTGAGTACCTACGTAATTGTTTACGCTGTTTATGCTAGGTAGACAGATACGCAAATGACGAGTAAATGTCGATGAAATTAATTTAACGGCGCTTAAATATAGCGCGCATGCTAAAGCAGAGTAACCTTGCCAGCTATTTCAGCGGATACAACTGAAAATAAATGTGTAAATAAATATCCAACAATCTACTGATGTTTAGACGTAGGTACTATTTGTCTACCTACACTTGGAACATAGTAATTACCTATTTACATTGTATTCTGTGGTTGCCATTTGTTTTGTTAGTCTGTAATACATCGCGGCACACTGTAATGTCAATTCCTTTAGTCACCAGTTTTATAGACGACATTAAAAAGTAAAAGTGCAACATGCAAATTAACTACTACGTCACAATTTTCATAGGTAATGTTATAAATTTTATAGCTTATAGATACCTAGCTGCCGATAACACCTACCCAAGTACATAACATAACAGCATAAAAGTTGAAATATAAATTGCGTTACCCTTTCAGTCAATAGACAAGAGGACATTGACTTGGCCATGTTTTACAAGAAAATATTGCATTGAATGGTAATTGCCGAACGAAAGAATACCTTAGCGACAATACATTGGCATCTATTGATTCTGTCTCGGCATCAAACTAGACAAAATAAACTACGCGTATTGCTGTCCTTTTCATGGCCGTAATTTATGAGCGAGATGACAACAGACACACAGACAACTTAAGTGACAACAGAATAACACTACTAATTAAAGAAAACAGATAAATACCTACTGACCTAACGGTCATGTCAAGTATATGCAATCAAAGAATTTGAATGTACCTTAAGATGATCTATTCAAGAAGACGCGACCCATCCTGTTTAACCAACTACGGCGAAACCAAAAGGAAGGGTTATGATTTTGGGAGTTTATGTATGTATTTACTTCTAAAAACAGCGAAGGTACGGAAAAAAAAAATATTTTTTTTTAATGGACTACGCTGTTGGCCGTGAGTTGGCCTTTACAGCTTCACCGGAGGAGGGAAAAAAATACTCACTCTCCGAAGTTTTAAGTTTTAAAGACTAATATCTTAATATGATTAGGTACCTATCTTAATATGAGTAGGTACCTACAGCTGCAGTTCCGACATATTTATCGGAAAATAAGAAAAGGCGTGACTTTATAAAAGTTAACACGTCTGTTTGTGTATAAATGTCTAACAACAATCTGATTAACACGTTAAAAATCCCGTATGCAAGACGTTTCAGCGTGACCCCGAAACGTATAGATCAACGTCTATAGGTTTCCGGCTTTGGTCAGTTCTAGAAGCATTTCTGTGACGTCGAGAGCAACGGACTGTGCTGACACCAGTCGGGTCAAGTCGAGTTTTAGGAAATTATGACTAACTCTTACATATAGTAGGAATATGGTGACTACCAAGTTATGATGACGGGGAGAGGCTCGGATATTCCGGATTATCTTCAAAGCTGCTAGACCGATTTTGACGGAACTTTCACTGGCAGATAGCTGATGTTTATAAGGAGTAGCATAAGCTACTTCAATTTTGGGAACATAATTAGGTATCCTAAATTCGCGGGTTCAGCTAATCTTAAGTACCTATGCTATAGAAACTACACAAACACATAGCCTTTGATGCGATCGTTTCAGAAGTTCATACTATCTAGATTCTTAACATAACAGTAAGAATAGATTATTTTATTACAGGTAATCTTAGCGTTTCAAAGCATTATTTGCCAAACATAACGAATTTTTGATTGATTCCTTCAATGGCTTCTAAATCACTGTGTTTAAACTTCCATGCCCTTGAAAACTCTGGTATTTTGAGGAATAATTATAACAGCAGAACCGCCAGACAGGACCCAGCTTACGAGTAGTTACTGACTGTTTTATTAAACAAGTCAATGGGCTACTCAGGTCAATAAGTTTGTACGGTATTTCTTCAATTATGTGAAACCCAACCACAAATCTAACTACCGAAATGATTGATGATGAATCCTAAAGTTCACCACATAAATATTATAATGTATACTTATGGGGTACTTACGGAGTTCTCTTCCTGCATCGGCTTTAGATCGTTCACCTCATATTGATCATCAACTTTTTCTGATGGAGAGCATTAACCTGGTGCTTTTGAACCATGTCAGAGCAAAGACGAGTCCTGACTGAAAATAAACAAAATGACGCGGTGACCTCAATGTATTTCTGGATAAATTTCTTGGCTACCCGTTTAGTTGTCCAATGTTTTGATTGTTCGTGGATATGTTTGGAGTTGAGTTAGAATGTTTTCGGAATAAACGTGTTACTTATCAGAATAAAAAAATCCATTGCCTGAATCCAGGTTCTAAGCGCTTGTCTGCAAGAAAATGCAAGAACGCACACTTCGCCATGACGCGCACGCGATCTCTAGATAAATGTGTTCCATATTCAAATGTCAACAGTCAAGAGTTGGAGACTGGAAAAAACTGCGCGATGGCAACGATCCATAAAATATGACGTTCATATTTTTGTCTATGAATTTAATATAAACATATAAATATCTACTTTTAATTTTAAAAATTGGCAAGATCGGTAATTTAATTATCAAAGCCAATCTTCATCCGCGTCTTGCCTTGCATCTATGGGATACTTAATATATGTATTCGTCAAACAAAACAAACGGAAAGACGAAATATCGACCTACATCCTATCTAAAATAAATGCCGTAACAATATTCTTGACGCCAGCAGTGATTATCGTCTTATCTAGCTGTTGAACAAGCAACTAAAATATTGCCAGATATATATTACCTAGGTGTGAAGTACGCGCTGTGAAATATGTTTAGATTGAGACTAAAGCATGCAATAGTTTCAATTTTTGCAATGGGGTGTAGAGCACGCACTAGGTTGAAGCAACGTGATTATCACAGCTGAGCTGTTCTGTAATAGATCCAACAAGCGGACTTCATACCCGCCCTCAGCTGTTCATTAACTAATATCTTCTACAAATAACCCCGATACCTACTTATGTTGGCTTCCTCTCAAAGTATGTCTGCGAGACGCGAGTACTAAGGTCAATGGTAAGAAGGCAGATGAGTGCGAAATCGTTCCCATGACCCCACTACAAGGTGGTAGAAGGTTCACTAAGGGCCATTAGCTTATAGGACTCCGGCATAGCCCGTTCGCCTCCCCCATAAGAATTTACCCACGAAAGGAATCTACCCAAGTCCCTAGTTTCTATTAATGGAAGCAGTTGTGGGTGCTCTTAACCTTCCTCGCTATCAATGTCTCTCTGCCTATAAATATACTTCTGTAGGCGTCTGTTTCGATGGCAGAAATAACAAAATAAATTTAAGGCTCTTTATAAAATACGCCGTTTCTATCGGCTTAGGTGGTGTAAGTAGGTACACCCACCAAATTTCATTAAAAGCTATTTTTAATTAGACGCTAACTAAGGACTTAAGGGGATTTATGGTTAAGGTACCTATTTATTTGTACGAACTCAGGTCTTTGATAACTACAGGAACCTAGATGTGCTATTGTATCTGAGTAGGTAGGTACGCTACTTATGCGGCTATCGCTCTTAATATGTAAAATCTTCAAATAAGTAAAATCCGTCGTTAGTCGGCTCGCCCGAAATACTGGAGACGAGATGATTATGATAATCCTCAAAATAATACCACATAATCGCGTTGCATTTCTCCAGCAGCGAGGCGCACCGCGCGACGCGAGCACGACGCGGGGGCGGCGGCGCCGAGCGTATTTTTGAGCAGTGACGTCAGGGCGCGGCCTCCGCAGCCCGCGCCGAGACTCGCGCGCCGGACAGGAAAACCGCGGATCCGATGGTAGCGTAGCGGGGACTTCATGGGATACTAAGAATATTTGGTAGTAAACATGAGAATCACTGTTCCGTAACTGACATAATGAAGTTGATCTAGTCTTAATAAGCCCGTAATTATGCGTACTGGATGAAGCATGTATGCAGGTTAGCTTTTTGCAACAGCAAAGTGTCTACAATAGAATGTAAATAAATAAAAAGGTCATTGTCCGATAACATTGAATCGAAATTTGCATTGCACTTAGGTACAGGCATACTTAGAGGGGAATTAGTGCGAGCGCTACACTCGACGTGATCGACGCTGTTTTAAAGGCCACACTCCCATCAAGGCCTATCGCGGTGGCCACATGTCAACAGATTGTTGTATGTATCACAGCTGTTAACGTTCAATCGTTAACTATAAGTTGGCATTGTACATAACTCATTTCACTAAATTCACTCACAGTAAATATACTAGAACTACAAAGTAGTTAGGTAGTTATATTACTTTCACTAAACATTCCATAGGAACTTGCCAAAATGCAGCGATCTAAATAATTTATTGTACCTACCTACCTAGATGTTTCATTTCACATTTTCTATTAACGTAACAACGAAATACGAGACTGGGTCACGCACGGGGGACTAACCTGCCTGGATCTTCCCGTTATTATGACGTATGGTTACTTGGAAAAATTCCTGAGGTACACCGAAAATGAACCGTTCATCATACATGTGAAATACTACTTACGATATTTTACCTACCTACTTGATCCTCTGCTGCTAAAAACAGGAGTGTAAGATTTACCTACTAGGTATTGTGCCCACTACTGTGCACAGCCAAAGCATTATCAATGATAACGTTATCTTTGTCATCTACCGTTCACTCTGCTAGTATGCACGTGATTGTAAAATTCGTGTCCGTACGCGACTCCACGTGGGCAGTCATAAACTTGACATTTACGTCGCCTTATTACGCAACGTCTAGAACAATTTGACTACTACTCAATCAAACAACGGAATAATATAGTTTCATGTTTATTAGTCATTTTTAACAGTAATTATAAGTGAAAGGTTAAATGTCACTTTCGCTACACAACTAATTCGAACCTAGTTCCGAAAATTAACAATGTTATTGACTTATAACAGAGCTACAATTCGGGAAACCCATCCATCGCAATTGCCAATTCCAAGTTCCCTTAGAAACCTAAAACTTACAATCACTGTCTATTGGTCAATTATGTACAGTACAAAATATTTACAACTTAAACAAAATTAATTAAATACATCACAACCGCTCTAGCGCCCCGTACTAAAACGCATGGAGACTACCCAATCAAACTAAACGGCTAGCCATTCACACATGTGTTAACAATTAGGCAATATAAGTGAGTAAGATCCTACTCTAGTAGGAATGTCCCAACACTAAGCTTTGAGCATATAATCCAGAAGGTTCTGACAGACCTGGCTAGGAATTAAGTGTTTAAAATTAGGGCTCACTCTCATGAGGACACAGCAGTATATTGCAGACTAGTATGTACCAAGTACATGTTCTGTGTCCGGCACAGTTATACCAAAGGCCTTATCAGCACAACTCTCCCAGACATAGATTTGTGATAGTGATCAAGCAAGGCATGTCAGAACCAGTCCTTATACACTTAAAATCAGTACTTTTGAGATTTCCAGTCTATTTAATTGGGTAGTGTGTCCATGAGGATTTCCTTCACACCAGATGACAGGCGGTCTGGGAATTTGATGTCGAAAGCAACCATAAGATCGCCTTTCCTCGTCGGTTCCTTGGGGAGAGGGAGGCCGTAGCCTGGGAACCTCTTCACAGTGTGTGGTTTGACAACCTCAGCTTGGAGATTTACCGTCAGCTTCTCACCGGTCATTGTTGGAACTTCAATGATGGTGCCGCATAATGCCTGCAACAACAGAAAAACAATGTTAGTTTCCTAACCAATGAGTCACACCTCATCAGGACACTTGTTATCAGCAATTACTAGGTTACTGCTGTTTATGCAAATCATTAAGTCAATAAATAAATTTTCCTGCTCACATCTACTAAAAAAATTACTATTCAAATTTTATGAAGTTAACAAAATAATTCTCCAGACTGTAGAGAATTACTAAACGTAAATTCTTTTACTAGGTAGCACAGTTATAGATGGTAAATATGTAATTGCTGAAGTTATGAGATTAGAATCATGTAAATAAACAATGATGAGTAATAATAATGTGGCAAAACAATTGTAGGTACATACCTGTTTCAGTGAGACTTTGGCTGTGTATCTGATGTCACTGCCTTCCCTCTTGAACTGTGGGTGTGGCTTGTCCCTGATGATGAACACGATATCCGCTGGGATCTTGTTGCGGCCCTGGTCACCCTCCTTCTGGAATGTGATCTTGGTGCCGGCCTTCCAGCCAGGCTTCACATGGATCGTCAGGACCTTGTCTTCCTTCTTTGAAGTGCCGTCGGGCTGCAGTACTCGCCGCGATATCTTCATTTTCTTGACGCACCCGCGGGCGATGTCCTCGAGAGACACGTACAGGTCGTGTTCGATGGGCGGGTCTTGACTCTTCTCCTTCCTGCTCGGGGAGCCGTGGAAGTTGAAGCTGTGACTGCGGAACGCGCCCCCCGGCCCACCGGGCCGCGCCTGCCCCATGCCCATATTGGCAAACGGATCCATGTCCACGTCCATATCCCTGTCGAAGAACATGGTCGTGCCGCCAGTGCCGCCATTCAGGTCGAAGAAAGCTTGGAACGGACTCGCGGAGCCGAAGAACTGCGCGAACGTTGCTCTCGGATCACCGTGGAAAGTGTACGAGTACGACTGTCCACCACCGGGCCCGTTGTGGCTTCCCATTCCTCCCTTCAGGCCTTCCTCGCCATGAGTATCGTAGATCTCGCGCTTCTTCTTGTCTGACAACACTTCGTAAGCTTCGGCCACCTCCTTGAACCTCTCCTCGGCGCCTGCAGCCTTATTCTTGTCCGGATGGTACTTCAGCGCCAGCTTGCGGTATGCCTTCTTTATGTCGTCATCGGACGCGCCTTTTGCTATTCCCAGGATCTTGTAGTAATCTTTACCCATTTTGAACACTTATCCTAGAACAAAAAGAAAAGATTCCCGTTCAGCATTTGCGTACGCCACCTTTTTTGGTGATGTAGAATGATGATCCGCATAACATAAAATTAAGATTTTCGTGTTTTAATACACAAAACAATCGAGTTTCTAACAAATAATAACGATATAAATTTAATATAACACTTACCTATTAAATAGAAGCTCAAAACGTAGTCCAATATACAGAAAAAGGTGAAATTATAAAGAATATTCACTCGCACAACACTTCTCACCACTTCACAGCAGTAAATTCACATTGAATGAAACGCAGCGCCTCTGTCGCGCCAAAATATATACAACAAAACGTCTAGAACGTTCTAGGGCCTTCACCCTCCGTCAAAATGGGACAAAACATAACAAGTTTTTAGGCATTTCGCGTATGGTAGAAAGAGATGAATATAAATTTCATAGTTCAGAAATGTAATAGGTTTACGTCATCCACGCTCCTGATTGGGATTACAGTAGGTTCTCTATGCGCACATACTTGTTTTTGTAGTACAGTTTGTTCTCGTTTACTTTTTATAGTCCATTGAATTTTATTATTAAATCGGAAGCTGCTGAAAGACTTATCCACTTACATTGCAAAATAAAATTATATTTTGGTTTTACATATTTATGGTAATATTATTCATCAACGAAGAAGTGACATTTTCTTCGTAATATAGGTCAAGCACATGTCGGACTGTCAAATAGAAGATTCCGTACTTAAAGACCTAAATGTAACCTAAAAAAAAATACAAACACTGTACCCTACAGTTACTAAAATAATGTTCCTCTCCGTAAAGTTAATTCGATTATAAGGTTCTAAATTTGCACTATTTTGGCCACGTTATTAAAAAAGCCATTAAGATGTATGGCTTTCTTTGACAAAATAAAACATCTTAAGCATTTCAAACGTCAATGTACTCTTCGATCTTCGGTTTCAACAAGCATTTGCAGTTCATATTTGAGGTTCTCTCGATTTATTGTTACTAAGTTAAGAGATATGAGATGGTGCTTTCAAATTTTTCGTAGTTTACGTTTTAAGCTAAGAGAGCTTGGTTTATTTATTTTGTTTAGAAGCTAGAAAAGTTTGACGGTGGCTAAACAGAACAATGGTGAAATACTCAAGGTGTCAACGTTATTGCAACTTGCAATAGACATGGGCGTTTTCAGTTTTTTCCGCAAACGGTTATCTAACCGATATACAGTTTCCATATCGATATAGAAAACCGTTTTCATATATCGATATCAGCAGAACGGTTTGCAAACGTAAACATGATATTTAGATGCGAAAACTAACAACGAACGCAAACGTACACTGTACAGCTATGTTCTTATTTAAAGTTATTTATTTATTAATCTATCAATACATATACATTACTTTTTATTAGACGCATTTATTAGACTTAAGCGCTCTTTTTAAATGAGAATTTGAAATTCCCGGTGGAATTTAAATTTGTACGAAAACTTTTGATTGCAATATTTAAACACAGCCAGACCGACGGCATTGTCCTTTTTATCAAAATAAGTCCATATATCTCACTAGCTTTGCGCGACATTTTCTATGAAAAATTCAAATTTATCTTTAATATATTTTTATTCACAAACTAAATATTATACTCTAATAACTAAATACACACATTTAAAAATAGAAATACGAAAGGAATTCCTTTTACGTAATTGCAACGTTGCAACTATCATAAAAACACTAATCAAAATAAAGTCGAACGCACAAAACAACAAAAAAAATTATTACAGCCCTTTTATAATATGTATTGTAATAACTCAAATTCAACCTTATTACTTCCTCATGTAGTTCTATTTTGTAGAGTAGGTGTCTCACTAATATCCAGTAGCCGTAGCCGCTAGCCGCCAAACGATGGACTCGAAAAACGTTATCGTAACTAGACAATAGAAACTAAACTTTATTGCTAGTCAGATAAGGTCCACGCCGGTAGCTACGCGAACACGCTCATAACTAAAGTAATCTCTTATTCGCTTCATCCCTTTTACACCAGTGAAAGAATATGTTGTTAGAAAGAGTGGTAGCGAATAAGTTACCGTTATGACCGTTTGTGAAGTTCGCATCGATGCGTTGCAGTTTTAAGTTTTGATATAACTATAACCGAATGGATGGATAGGTTTTTTGAATAAATCGATACAATAACGTTTTTGTCATATCGGTTATATGGGATGGCATATCGATATGTTATGATAACTAACACATATCCGATATGAATTACGTTTTGATATATCGAACGCATGTCTAACTTGCAAGGAACCCTAGAAAGAAAGTTGAAAATATCCATCACCATTAAATATTTTTCTATAGCAACATTAATTCTTAACGTCACATTAACCAGATGTAGATATTGGACGTTGTTCCAATGGGATAAGATTGAAAGTTTTTAAATGTTTCAATAATAGTAAGTGTAGCCAGCTGCTATTAAGTGCTGTCAGTCAATTCGCCAGTGTAGGTAGCTTAATTTGATTGTTTGTGATTTGTATCAAAGTAAATAATTATCGATCAATTAAATAACAAAGCGAAATTGAGCAGCAAGCGCAGACTTCATTTGTAAATCGCAGCGATGTTATTGTTATAAATAAATAGGTTATGATTGTTGTAGAATTCTTTATTTATCTAACAAGTCTCAAGAACAGTGCGTGCCGGCATCCTTTGTAGTCAATGTCGTAGTATTTCTCGTAGAAGTCTTGCACCAGCTCCTCGACCTGCGAACAATGTCCAACGATATACTGCAGACTAAGTGTGATTTTTGCGGAGAGATAGCCCACGAGCCTTTTATTGAATGTGTTGAATGTGAGACTAACTTGTGCACCGCCTGCTTCGCGTCCGGTCAGGAGGTAGGCTCACACAAAAATGACCACAAATACGCGGTGAGACGCAACGATTTTCCACTCTTCGAGAATTGTAATTGGTCAGCCAAGGAAGAATGCAAATTACTATCTGCTTTATCAACATACGGTTATGGAAACTGGGAGGAAATATCAAAAACAGTACACACAAGGTCGAAACTCGAATGTCAGGAGCATTATAAGAAGTATTACATAGAAAATGTACAGTACAAGGAACTGAAGTTATTGCCGGAGACGGAACAGTCATTGTTTCCAAAACCCGTCATACCATATTTGTATAATACAGCAATAAGTTCAAATCCACCTCGAAACAATGTCGGCGATCAACACTTGGCTGGTTATAATGCGTACAGATCCGAATTTGAACTCAGCTATGATCATAATGCAGAAAGCATTTTCAACATTGAAGACAATTATTCAGAAGACGATGATGAATGTATGGACTCATTGAAAGTTGCTTTAGCCAGTGCATTGAATACAAGATTGAGGGAGAGGCGAAGACGGTACAAGATCATCCAGAATCATGGTCTCATAATGCCAAATAAATTAATCTCTTGGCTACAACAGTTCGATGTAACTATATCCAGACAGAAATGTGAGAGGTTGCTTTCATTCATGCAGTTTATGACGGGAATGCAATTTGACGCTTTCATGGAGGGCATGAGTCTGGAATATGAGTTGATGCAGAAGATCTTGAGGTACTCGGAGTACCGTAGATGTGGAATAAAGACTTTGTATGCAGCAAAGTTGTACAAACAGTTGAAGAAAGAGAATGACTTGGCTGTGAAAGAACAGAAATTTGCTACGAATGTGATGTCAAAGAAGTATGATAGCCAGTCTCCTATAAAAAACGTACAGATATTTGGTAAAAATAATCAGTTGCTGAAATATAAAAGAACATCGATGCCTCTGGAAATTGTTGATTTGCCAGGATTCAGTCGTCTCACAGATGCTGAGAAAGTGCTGTGTTCTAATCTAAGACTGCTCCCGGAGAACTACTTAGAGATTAAGCAGCAGTTGATAGCGCAGAACAGTAAGATGGGTTACCTCAGGTTGCTGGATGCAAGGAGGATAGTCAAAATCGATGTCAACAAAACAAGGAAGATTTATGACTATCTTTTGTACGAAGGCTTTATAAGTAAGCCACTTTAAAAAATAAATTTTAAGTCTAACACAATCTTTTGCTTTTCTTTTTATAATTGTATTGATATTTAGGCATCAAGTTAAAGCATCTCCTAGAGTTAGTTAAAGCAAGCAAGACTAGACTTACTTTGAAACCGAATTTCTGATACAGAAATACGGCTGGATTTGTCGGCGACACGTGGAGTGTCACATCTTTGCCAGTGCAAGTCTAAAAAATAAATAAGTAATTATAGATCACAGAAGTAATGGTACTGTAGTTACCGCAGGGGGTGCAGGTTCAAACCCCAAGTTTGGTCTTTGGAGATTTTCGAATATTATGTGCAAAATAAAAAATGATTACCACTTGCTCTATGGGGAAGGTAAACATTGTGAAAACAATTGAAAGGCATGTGAAGTTCACCAACCTGCACTGGGCCACCATGTTGGAGATCTATATTATTTTTTGTTTACGGTAACGTATGGTTTACAAAAAACTTATTTGCATATCAATAATAATAAGTACCTACATCAAATATAAATAAAAAGGTTAAATTAGTAGTAAATTGTCCTAATAGAATATTTTATTATTTAAAGTTATAATTCGTTTTTTCACATCACAATATGGGGCAAAGTCGGTCCTATTGTCATTTGAATCGCATAGTACTACAGAATAGCAGCCTACGCTCGACCCACTGGAGCAAGCCGTCCCAGGTAAAGGGTCTGATGTCGGACCTGCAACAGATGGTAGAGCATGAAGGTGGCGAGGCCGGCGCGGCGCCACTCGGGCCGCGTGAGCACGAAGCTGATGTAGGCCTCCCCGAGCCGCACGTCCGGCACCAGGAAGGCGCAGCCCACCACCAGCCGCCGGTACGTCACCACGCAGCTGAACTCCGGATACTGGAGCGCTTCTGTCACTGGAACAACATCATATAATTCACATAAACTAAATTGAGACTATGAGGGTATGCTCTCAATATGCCGGGGTCTCATGCTTTTATGCGAGTACAATGGCCCCAATTTTGTTCTACACAAACTCTGACAGTGCAAAACGTATTTTAGAGCAAATTTAATTGGTGTCAATAAAATCAGCACTAATTAGATATGATGAGCTGTGTGAGTCAAACATGAGCTTCAGAGTGACAAGGGCTACATTTTTTATGGCGTGAAAAGAACAAGTTATAATTATAAGAATTTTAGTGCGATCCAAATAAGAATAGGAATGTCAATAACCTATATCTATCAAATGTCACTTGAAAAGTATGGTTTGCAAAAAACTTATTTGCATATCAATAATAATAGTCTTACCTCAAATTTAAATAAAAAGGTTAAAATAGTAAATTGTCATATTTAATTATTTAAGGTCATAATTCGTTTTCGTTCGTCACAATATGGCGCAGAGTCGATCCTATTCTCATTTGAATGGCATAGTACTTACAATAACCATGGGCCGGTCCTAATCGCAGTTATTACGCAAAAAGCTTGTTATTTCAGGAAGTATTATAAAAGCTTATGTGAGGCGAGGGTACTCACAGTCGATCCCCGGCCAGAAGAACTGAGCGCAAAGGTTGTTGACGGCGGCGATGTGTTGCGGCCGCACGTACGAGAAGTCGACAGTCCCGCGCGCCGGCGGCTCGTACTCCTTTATGTGCCTGATTCACACACATACATACTAAAAAACTAACTAACTACAGCCCTTTTAACGTCCCACTGCTGGGCACGGGCCTCCCCTCAATGCGAGGGGGATTCAGGCCATAGTCGACCACGCTGGCCCAGTGCGGGTTGGCAGACTTCACACATCGAGAACTAATCTAGTTCCCTCAAACGTGCAGGTTTCCTCACGATGTTTTCCTTCACCGTTTCATAGCAAGTAGTAATGTTGGATGTAAATGAGATTCGCACATGAAACCCAGAGGTGCGATACATACATGGCCGTATAAAAGTAAAGGCTTCAGACGCTCTAGTATCAATTTAAAATGGCCTCTATCCACCACCCAAAGAACTTTTAGTTGAAACGGGAAGGTTTTATAGCCATTTCCCATTTCAACTTAATATTTTGCTTAACCGCTTAATATTTTGGAATCTTGTCTATACTTCTATACTAATATTATAAAGAGGAAAGATTTGTATTTTTGTTTTTTTTTTGTATGTAACGAATTAACTTAAAAACTACTGGACCGATTTCAAAAACTCTAGACTAGACGGCTAGACGGAAAAAATTAAGACTAAAAGTGTCGATCGACACTTTTGTAAATGTGTGTGTGATTTCGATTGTGTGTGAGATTCCGGTTTCGATTTCAATTTCGATTTCGATGTGTGCGTGTGATATGTACAATTTTTTTGCTTTTTTTATTTCAAAAGGAACTTCGTTCCATCCGGGTGTCCCGTGACACCTCTCAAGTTTTTTTTCTTCTTTTACGATATATAATGAAATATGATGGAATAGGGTGAGTATTGTGCCAGCGTGAAGTAATTAATACCAATAACAATTTTGGATACAAGTTTCTTATAATGCTAATGTAAGGATGGATGATAAAGTTCAACAAAATGGACCCCATTTTGTTAAAATCCATCACTTTTTCCGTCTCAGTGATGGAAGAAATGTTCGTTGGTGTCTCTCTACCTATGTGTCTTCCTAAGCAGTTCGTCGGTGACCTTCAGCCAGGTGGGGGTGGCGTGGCGGTCGCGGCGGATGTAGGGTTTCAGTGTCGCCCCCGAGTAAGCGGAGCGGAAGGGCGCAGGTTCTATATGCGACAGCAGCAGCGTGCCGTAGTTAGTACTCGCTATGGTACCACACAAGTTGTCTATTAGGTACTGTAAAAAAAAAAAAATAATAAAAAAAATTCATGGTTAAAATAACTTTTTAAAAACAAGCTTTTATTTAATTGCCCTTAGTTTGCGTGTTCTCATCAGCAAGCCATTTGATACCCATACTATGGTAGTGCAGAAAAAATAACTTTACCGCCATCTTGGATGATCCGCCATTTTGGAATTAGAATGACGTCACATAGCTAAGCATGCATTGTCATCCAAAATGAGCGTGTATACCAAATTTCAGCTCAATCAGTTAAAGATAACTGATTTAAAATTCAGTTGCAAGATTCCACCCGGACATACATACATTACAAGTTAATATAAAGCTTGTAAAAAAAGATTTTATCGTAATCGGTTTAGAATTCCGGAGATAGGCGTTACTATAGGGTGTAACAGAGGTCCGAAATAATATTTAGTAGCTTATTAAAGACATAATACATAACTATCATAGTTTCTAAGTTGCAGTCCTTTGAATATTTGCCACAAGTATCGTATCGGGTTTCGAATCCCTATTACGCAGTGTAAACAACATTTACGAAGGCGGCTACTGACATAGCAGAAAATGAAATTTTGCCATAAGTCACGAGATATTTCATGTTTTTTTTTCTAAATTGACGGCGAAAAAAAGTCGAATACACATGTTCGAATTTCTATTAATTCTTTATAACATTTGGTTGTATACCCGACACTCGTGTTAATGTTGAAGTATTATTTCATACTTATTACACATTGTGTATAAATTAAAAATATATAAACTAGATAACTATGGGCCAGCGTGGTGGACTATGGCCCAAGTCTCCCTCATATTTAGGGGGAATATGCCTGGTTTAATGGCAATAGGCTCGCCCCCTATTACATTGGGACCAAAATACATCGCACTACAGTGCACCTGTGCCTACCCCTTCGGGGAATACAGGCGTGATGATGTATTATTATTTATTTAACAAACTCACCGATCGTTGGAATCTATCTAACACTCTCTCGGAGTTTATAACAACCCTCGGATCTTCTGTCATGTAACCGCCCAGTAGTTTCACAGAACTGAAATAACGACGGACATTTACGTGCACCCTTAACATGACCGCGTAGACATAAGTTTTATCTATATCAACTGTCAGATTTGTCGAGAAAATAACGTCACTTTTTGTTTTGTCACGAGCTCTTTGTACTGGACATCGATCGGTGTGACGTCATTTTCTCGACGAATTTGACAGTTGAAAGAGATAAAACTTATGTCTACGAGACCTTGTAGCCTGAAATTGAATTCATTGCTCGCTGAAAATGGTCAACGAAGACAACGTGAAGAAAAGTTCACACTACTATTATAGTATAAGAAGGTTGCCATACCAAAACCAAACTCTATTGACTCGTACAAAACGTTCATTCTTCAACTAAACTACACTGACAGCTCGAGCGAATACTGACGCGTGCGGGCTTGGCTGTTACCACAGAAATTCAATCTTTATGCATATTGATAATAGAGTTCGTTTTGGTATTGTCAAAAATTATTACGGGCGAGTTTCGACGCCACAGTGTGCTTTTACTTTAAGTTTTTATGTATGTAAAGGGTAATGTTAGAAACTAGATCAGATTAAAAAAACCGGCCAAGTGCGAGTCGGACTCGCGCACAAATGGTTCCGTACCATTATCTATGAAAACGGAAAAAAAACACGATTGTTGTATGGGAGCCCCCTTAAATATTAATTTTATTCTGTTTTTTTAGTTGTTATAGCGTTAGTTATGTTGTTATAGCGGCAACAGAAATACAGCATCTGTGAAAATTTCAGCTGTCTAACTATCACGGTTCATGAGATACAGCCTGGTGACAGACGGACGAATGGACACGGACGGACAGCGAAGTCTTAGTAATAAGGTTCCCGTTATACCCTTTGTGTACGGAACCCTAAAAAGCTGTTATTAAGATACTGCCTGTTCTTAAAACTTACTTATCAAAATTAAAGACGGGTAGATGCTTATGCCTCTTGAGTCTCCTAAGCGCCAACTTCGCCCTCAGCCGGCACAGGTACGCCTTCCTGTTGGGGTCTCTGACCTTCGGGATCATGCCTTCCACCTGCTTCAGCAGCTGGATCTCCTCGTAGGGACTCATTTGCACCAGCTCCTATATGTTACAGATATATGCTAAACTTGCGTCTATCAATCGAGATTTGTACTATGCGATTCAAATGCGAATAGGAGCGACTCTGCGCCATATTGTGACGAACGAAAACGAATTATGTCTTTAAATAATTAAATATTATACTAAGACAATTTTCTACTAATTTAACCGTTTTATTTAAATTTGATGTAAGAGTATTATTATTGATATGCAAATAAGTTTTTTGCAAACCATACTTTTTGAGTGACATTTGACAGATATAGGTTATTTGACATTCCTATTATTATTTGGATCACACTGTATTGAGTACCTATCTGTCCAAACAGTATAATTTCATATGATATGCGCGTGTCACTTTTGGTCAGTGCTCGAAATTCCAAGTCAAAGTCAAATCATTTATTTTGTATAGGCCTACAGGGGCACTTACAAATTGTCAAATTTTAATTTTCTTATATGCTACTACCGGATCGAAGCGTGGCCCAACTGAGAAGGAACCCGTTTTTTTAAGGACTTTCGCTGTTGGCCGTGAGTTGGCCTTTACAGCTTTACCGGAGGAGTGGCGAGCGCATAGTGCACTCCAACCAAGGCCTTAAGGGCGGAAAGGGGTGGCAACTAGCTCAAGGGCGCCACAGAGGGCACGACCTCGGCTTGGGCAGTTACCGTGAGGGGAGAGGTAGTGACTGCGCTCCTAGGTGCAAAGATACACCTACGAGCGGAAGAGGGGTTCCTCGACCTGTTTGGGCGAGAAGGAACCCGGTGGAACCAAACCTTACTTCAATATCATACACCGTTTCCAATAGTTTCTAGTATACCGAACATGATGTTTGACACGAATTTTTAACGTGAACCCATAAAAGGCACTTGCAAGTACCTGGTCCGGTTTGGGCAGGTGTTCAACCCAAGGCATGTCCACGGAGTTGAGTTGCGTGGAGAAGAGCGAGTCTCTCCTCACGGGCTTGTCTTCCACGGGAGCCTTCTTCTGCCGCGGCTCGCTCGAGCTGGCCTTCCGCGTCTCCGTCTCCGTGTCCGGCTCGCGCTCCGAGCCGCTGCCGGACTCCGACTCGTAGAACAGCATCGACGGTTGGAACGAGTGGATGCTGGACGTGTCGCTCTGGAGATTACATTGTTTGAGACTTGAAGACTGTGACTCATTAGGTCTTGCTATGAGATCTCCAGTATAGCGGGAGAATGTGTGAATCGAAATACCAGAGATACGATCATTATTTTTTAGCGTTAAGCAACGTTAAAAGAAATTATGGGGCCTAATCTTTTTTTTTTACATATGAAAAAGCCACAACATTCACGTAAATATTGCTTATTGATGAACTATTGCTGCTAGCTACTGTGACTAACCATTTTTTAAAATGAACTTTGTATAAACATACATAAATATTGAATCTCTGTGATATAAGCTACGCGACCACGCGATTCAATAAACGCCGGAATCAAATACGTTGCGATGAAAAAAATATTTTTTACGAGTTATGCTATTGGCATAACATATTTTTTAAGGGTAAAGACTATACTTGAACTATACGGTAAAGGAAAACATTGTGAGGAAACCCGCACGTCTGAGGGAACTTGACTAGTTCTCGATAGATGTGTGAAGTCTGCCAACCCGCACTGGGCCAGCGTGGTGGACTATGGCCCGAATCCCCCTCGCATTGAGGGAGGCCCGTGCCTGGCAGTGGGACGTTAAAAGGGCTGTAGTAGTAGTAGACTATACTTAATTTGCTGAAAACATAAACAAAATCATTTTAATAAATCTCACTGGTATTGGTATCACACGGTTGGTTTGCACGAAGTCGAATCCTTTGAATTCCATCTCAGCATAAGCTTTAGGTGTCAACATAGTCATGGAGTCTTCAAATGTGTCATCTACAACTTCATTTCTGTAACATAATAAGTAGGTGTATACTACTTAAAAAAATTATACCTTATTAGCAGTGCCAGATTAAGGTAACTTGATGCCCTAAGTAATCCTTCCCCCCTATCCTTAAGTGAATACGTATCGTAGGTAGAATATGTATGTGTTGTTCCTTCTGCCCTTATCCCATGCCAGGTGGGGTCGGTCGGCACAACATGATTTCACATGTTGTCCTAAGATTTTGAAATTGCTTTAACTTTCGTGTGCCCGTTTTTTTTTTGGTCGTCTCTGGTGCCCCCCTAGACGGGATGCCCTAAGCAATTGTTTAAATAGCTTATAGGCTATCCCAGGACTGCTTATTAGATCATTTGTGGGAGAATATACACAATAGGTGATTATTTAGAGGATAAACACGCTTGGTCAGGCGCTGGTCCGGCTTCACATGAAGTGATTTAAGGGATTTTAGCGATTTGTCCCATTTTCCTCCTCCTTCCTACCTTTAAATCTTGTACAACACGTAGTTTGTTTAGTGATTTAATTGTGTTTTGAGAATGTATAGCCTCATTAACTTTATATTGTATAATTGTTAATTAAGTGTGCAGGTTCAAACCCGGGCTCGCACCTCTGGGTTTATGTGCGAATCTCATTTTTATCCGAGATTACCACATGCTATGAAACGGTGAAGGAAAACATCGTGAGGAAACCTGCACGTCTATAGAAAGGCGTGTGAAGTTCACCAACCCGCACTGGGCCAGCGTGGTGAACTTAGCCCAAAAAATCTCCCTCGTATTGAGGGCGAATGTGCCCGGTATAATGGCAATAGGCTCGCCCCCTATTACATTGGGACCAAAAATACATCGGCGAAGTGTGGGCGCACCTCTGCCTACCCCTTCGGGGAATACAGGCGTGATGATGTATTATTATTATTGATGAGGTTAATTAAGAAAAACACAAAAATGTAAATCCTTATTTGAAAAAAGCAACCATGGAGTTTCTTGCCCATTCTTCTCCATAGGAAATGCATTCCGATTGGGTTGTAGAGCTACTATTTTTATTATTTATTGACGATTCACAAGTGCCTATATTGGTTTATGTGAATAAAAAATATTCTGATTCTGAATGGGTCTTCATAAAATGATATCACATACTATATATGACGAACTGACAACCCGTCAGTCACATTGTGTAATAACTTTTAGACAAGAACTGTTATCTATTCACCATATTTACCTGCTATCAGAGTCCAACTGGTCATAATATGAGGTGCTTGAGACGCCGCTCAGCTCGTCAGAATTCCCTCTTCGCTTCTTGCAAGGAACTGTGTCAGTGCTGATTGGCACTGGGCTGGACTCGTCAGTGATCAGGTCCTTGTAACCTAAACACAACTAACAGAATTGTTTTTTTGCTAGTGGCCAATTGTGGTGTGACAGAGCTTAATGGCTACTCAAAGCCATATGAGCCAGTAGCATAACATACCCTGAAAAAGCGTGCATAGAATTATCTAGTTGGAAATATTACTAGGAAGTCACTGATTTAAGTGCTTACAGTCTCGAGCTCTTCCGTTTTCGGGCTATTGGTAGGTATAAAGATTTTTCGAAATAAACCAATAGGTGCAAACCTCTAACGACATTTGAACGCATGGATAGTGAGGCAGAGTATTTGAAATAAGTTTTTGCGATTTAAATAATTGATTAGCACACTAATTTTCTTGCCGGATCTTCTCAGTTGAGGTCGCGTTTCGATCCGGTAGTAGTATATAAGAAAAAAATGTAAACTTGACAATTTGTAAGCGCCCCCATAGGCCTATACAAAATAAATGATTTGACAATTGACTTTGACTTAAAGCCATACCCACTAAGTCACCTAGACCTTAATAGAATCGATATTATTACAAAAAATACATAAAATAAACTTGCTTACCCATTTCCGTAACTTTGCATAAAAACAGAGTTTTGTCTATTGACATGTGGTTTCGCGGGCGGACTTTCGGTTTGTCTCTGGCTATCTCTTGAACTGGAATTAATGAAAATAATTATAAGTCACGATGCTTGGTCGAGTGGCTGACCATAGGCCGCGTGGTTGCAGGATCGATTCCCGGCAGTGGCAAATTTCGGAAGTGGCCTTTTCGGAATTTGCCCTGGTCTGGTGTATCTTGGATCGCCCCCAGTCTATTTGTATGTCACCCAGTGTAGTATAGTAAACACGTACTGCGATAACTGTGAACGTGGTAAATTGGGAATACCAAAGCAGTAATAGAAAGTACATATTTGCACATAATGAGATAGGTAATTATACGGAGGTAACTAGTATATAAGATAGTAACTCCCGAGTGCAGTTAGGTTATTAGATAGCTAGTCCTAAGAAGGTTACAATGTCAGTTAATGTACTACGTCACTAATAAACAAAATGTAACTAAGAAGACACATGACTTTGCCTACACCACCTTAACAATACCCCGAAGAAATTATACAATGTCATCTGGAAACATTTATTTATGTAAATTTGTGAGGGTGCAATTGTTAGAGCAAAAACCTTATTAATTAAACAGTATAAGCTGCACTTTATAACTGAATTGATGGGTGCATAAACATCATCATATCTCTTGCTAATATGTGCGGTAACTGCTGCACAAACTTACTAATATGTGCAGTAACTGCTGGCGAGAATTCGTGCAGCAGCTTCCACCAGCCGGTCTCACCGAGCACCGATGAGCCAGACTTGAAGAACAGCTTGTTGTACACAGACAGGACGCCTGCTATCGTGCCCACCCAGTTTTTCTTCTGTTTGCTATTCAACACACATTTTATAGCTGGAACTGATAAACTTGTTTACCACTTTTTATATGGAAATGTTGTTTGTCACCAATATTCACTATTTAATAGATTATGAGGTTGAATAAAACCATCAAAGTGATCAAAACTAACAAACGAAGAACTATGGCAATTTATTTACAAGGCTTTTGTACTGTTGTGTACCCAAAATGGAATAAAATTTCAATGGTTATAGATTACACTAGTAATGATTGTTAGTTGATAGACAGCCATTACTGCTGGTATTGTACTTACTGAAATGAGAAGACAATTGCAATCAAGGTATTTCATACGTCATCAAATAATTCTAAAGTGATTTAGAGCTTGTCCAGAAGGGGCGAATTCGCCCCGATTCTCTCGTGCGTATCACGCGCGACCGTAGCGCCCGGAAGGAGCGTACCAACGCGCGAGCATTTGGGAACGAATTTGAAAAATTAAATAAAGTTCGCACGTTAAACTGGATGCAACAAGGCGTCCCTAGTATCTTAACTCAACAGTCCAGGGTATTTAGAATTCGCGCAAAGCTTGTGGATGCGATATATTGGTGCCTAGTATCTCACTAACGCGCGAATGAATTCGCGTGAAACGTTTCGCGACGAATTCTCCCCGACTGGACAAGGTCTTACCTAGTTATTTTTTTTTACATGTGAGTTTATTTATCTGTGCATCCAAAGAATTGTAATAAAAATAAGGTCCTGTTAATGTTGTGTCAAGATATTCCCATACACTGAATGGTTCCCTCTTACATTTGTGTTCCAAACAGTGCCTGCCAGTATCTGTCGATGAAGGAGCAGATGTGTGTCTTGTAGTGGAAGTAGCCATTGTTGCTGATGCCGTAAGCCTGCCGGGTAAGGTGGTGCAGGCTCAGGTGGATCACATTCACCCTGAGAACCCCATCAGGATAAGTATGAAACAAAATAGTACGAGTCATGTGACAATAACTAGTAGGTACCTACATCTTGCTTCCAAATTCTCCTACACCTTCATGGATTATTCATTAAGGTTCCATAACAATATAGCTTTTTCCAGGACTTGCTGAGAGTCAAACCTCGGCGTCTTCGTTAGACACCACTGAAGATACTAGCTTACAGGATTAACCATGGCGGGAATATTTGCGCGGTTTTAGTTCTAGTAATAAAAAGTACATTTTGTTAATTTTATGTAGATAGCTATGTCTATTTTAGTTTTATTGCCATTTACTAGACTTATAAGTTCTGAATGATGTTTTTAAAACTCACCAAGGAAACCTATTGCGCGTAAACACCTCCTTATTATCCGGCGAGCAGTCCTCGCAAGTGAAATCGAAGAACACGTCGCAGGCGAAGTCCCCCGGCGTGCCCGGCCGCCGCAGGCAGGTCAGGTGCACGAAGCAGATACAGTTCTCGCATATCAGCCCCGGCATGTACTGCTTGTGCTCAGCATGATTGCAGTACTTGCATGTAGTACTCATCGAAAGGTCTTGCAAACCCACGATTTGAGCATTCTCGGGGTTATCCGTTGCCATTTCAAAGGAAGAATTTGATTTTTTACTAATGATGTGAATTTGATTATAGAAAGATACACTTTTTGTTTATAATGTTGTCATAACATAACCTCGAAATCAAATTGATTGACAGCTGATGTCACTTCACTTAACTTTTTAAAAGCTATGGCTGCCCTTAAATTTAGTTGACCATTTTGCCAACAACGAAGTGTCTATGCCTTTGGGAGTCTACTTACTATAATACGTGACTATAATAGTCACTCTTGTTATGTTTAAAGGCGAGTATAATGACATTATTGAGTTATCCAGATTCCTAATTATCTGTTTCGAATAAAAAAATCATAAACGTAGGTCACTTTTTATTTGAATATATTAAAAAAAATGCTAATATCTTCACTGTCCTCGGTATCGGCCGTTATTCACTAACTGCTCCTGAAACTGGTTGATCCATTTGTTGATGTGCTGCTTGTGGATGCCTCTCGCTATCTTAACGGGTTCGGGGTCATTGGGGTTGCTCGGCATCAGGTCGAGATGATGCGCCGCGTTGATGATGACCACAGCTTTAATTGTTTCACTTACGCTATCGAGGATGCCTCCTGTAACAACATAAACCGGCCAAGTAAGAGTTGGACTCGCGCACGAAAGGTTCCGTGCCATTATCTATAAACACGGCAAAAAAATCAGGTCTGTTTTTTGGGAGCCCTAGTATTAAATATATTTTAATTTCATTATTTATTTTTAAAGTATTTAATATAACTCAATATTCTCTGAATATTTCAAGCGTCTACCTGTTGCCGTTATCAATATCGAGAAAAACGAGAGAAAAAAAACAGTTTGTTGTATGGGAGTCCCCTTAAATATTTATTTTATTCTGTATTTTAGTATTTGTTGTTATAGCGGCAACAGAAATACATCATCTATGAAAATTTCAACTGTCTACCTATCACGGTTTACGAGACAGACGGACCGACAGCAAAGTCTTATTAATAGGGTCCCGTTTTACGCTGTGGGTACGGAACCCTAAAAACGGAGTTTTGAAACTATTTTTCATAGAATTTACGCTTAACCAAAACATCACTGTCAGAAAAAGCCAACCAAAGTCGTTTAAACGCTAATTTTCCCTTACTGTCATTCTACGAGTTTCTGTGATTCGCGCTCTATCGCCTGTCTGGCTTGTAAAGGGCTTATGGTTATCCATATTACATGTTGGAGGTTATGGTTACCAAATGACCACTGAATGTAGATATATATATCTAAGTAGACTACGTATATACATCAGTAGATACACGTTTTATACAATTTGTCTCACTCATACTTACCTACTTATGAAGGCAGCGATTAGACATCGTAGAGCGCACAGTAAATCTTTATTAGCGTTTGCTTACCACCCGTCCAAGGGTCTCTGAGTCCATTGCTGAACACAATATTGGAGGCAGCCTGGAGCCTGTTCCCCCCGTACTCCAGTCGTGCCATGTTCTCGCGAGGGTACACGTTGTACCTCTTGTGACAGTCGGCGGCGAAGCTGGTGAAGTTCCATGGGGACGGCTCGAACATGTCGGCAGTGCCTGTCGCGCACATTGGCATCACCATTTCGGTGCAAGCCTGGAAAGGGAAAATAAAACCTTATTTATATATATACCCCTATATATGGGTAGGCAGAGGTGCACGGCGGTGCGCCCACACTTCGCCGATGTGTTTTGGTCCCAATGTAATAGGGGGCGAGCCTATTGCCATTATACAGGGCACATTCTGCCTCAATACGAGGGATATTTTTGGGCTATAGTCCACCACGCTGATCCATTGCGGGTTGGCTACTTCACACGCCTTTCTATAAACGTGCAGGTTTCCCCACGATGTTTTCCTTCACCGTTCCATAGCAAGTGGCAATCTCGGATAAAAATGAGATTCGCACATGAATCCCAGAGGTGCGATCCGGCGTTTGAACCTGCACATTTTGATTGCAAGGCGTGCGTTCGACCACTCGGCTACCACTGCTGTACCTTATTTATATTTCCCGTATGATCAAGTTCGTAATAGAGCAACAGGAATCGCCATTATTGTGTCGTCGACTTCATAAGTATAATTTGTGTATCCTTTTCCGAATACATAGGTATTTTATGAAATTAATCATATGAAGGAAACTCCCAAATTATTTGAAGTAAGTAGGAATTTTAATAGATAACGCGATAGACTGAGAAATAGTAATGTTTTTACCTGATAGTCCCATCCGCTGGCATCCAAATTGCCGTAATTGTCACCCAGTTTGTAATTGACGCAATCATTTTTCTTTTTGTAATTTGTGAATATGTCTAAAACTTTTCCGATACCCTGGAATATTCAAAGTTTATCATCATCACGCCTGTATTCCCCGAAGGGGTAGGCAGAGGTGCACTGTAGTGCGCCCACACTTCGCCGATGTATTTTGGTCCCAATGTAATAGGGGGCGAGCCTATTGCCATTATACCGGGCACATTCCCCCTCAATACGAGGGAGATTTGGGCCATAGTCCACCACGCTGGCCCAGTGCGGGTTGGTGAACTTCACACGCTATAGAAAGCTATAGACGTGCAGGTTTCCTCACGATGTTTACCTTCACCGTTCAGCAAGTAGTAATCATTGTTGAAAATGACATTCGCACATGAAAATTATCTCAGAGGTGCGGGCCTGGGATTTGAACTTGCACCCCTTACGTTCAAGGCGGGCGTTCTTGCCCGCGAGGCTGCCACTGCTTACAGACTGTTAACAGATTACACCACGTTTTTTTTTCATAGGTCTTTTGAAATACGAATATCATTACCAGCTAGCATGTGTCTTGAGCACAAACTTACCTGCAATAGTTTCTCCCCCTTCAAGGTCTCGTTGAGATATTGGCACACACTCGCCACAGGCTCAGCCGGGAGCGGCATCAGGAAATCCGATTCAAACGGATAGTTGACCATCGCCAGGGTAGAGTACATGCTCGTAAGGAATTCCACGAGGGTATCGACGTCGGTGGCATTCGGCGCGGTGCAGAGGTTCCAGTTCTTGTGGAGCCATGCTGAACCGTTTGTAGATGACGCGTAACTTCTGCAAACAGAAAAGAAATGAGACATACGATAAACTGTGTTGATTACTATGTCATAGCCACTTCAGTCTTTGAAAATGTTTGCTTTATCAAGTATGATTTGCCTGCCTCTTTTCCTAGATATTAAGCAAATCTTAGCAGACATGTGCGGCACAGGCGTTATTAGAATGTGTGCATTTTTATGCTATCTAAGTAGGTTAAGCAGATATTTAAGGCTCAAGGTAAGCTTCATAAATTATTAGATTTTTGCAGCGATGGTTACGCAGCTGACTTCAAGGATATTACCAATACAATTAAAACCGAACCTCATTTTCAAGAAAGCCTAACCTGATAACACTCCATGACTGCTTAATATTGGTCGAGCAGTTAGTCCCAACAATGTTGAAGTTGGAGGTGACGAGTCGGTTGTAGATTTCGCAAGGCATCATGCCAGAGAACATATGGACCGGGGCGGAGGCGGCGATGGCGCCGGCGACCAGGTGCGGATACTTCATGCGAGAGTACGCAGCTAGCATACCACCGTAAGATCCTGTAGGCAACAGAGAGACATGAGCCCTTAAAATCGCAAGCTACGAAACGCTTGTACTATCTATGGCTATCATATTCCAAAAAAATTGAAAGCATATAAGTACGAAAAGGTTTTCGATATTTGCTGTGAACACGCAACAACCCATACAGAGTAAGCCGAATGGCCTACGCATAATTAACTAGTCTCCATGCAGTCGTAATCTCAAGTCTTCATAGGCGCAATGTAAGTCTTGTCAGCTTGGGGAGTGATCAGCTACATTTCTTCTACCTTTCTTACCTCCAAACGCAATTACCGGGTATCTAGGCTTGATGGAGTCGCCTTGCAGATAGTTGACCAGGTCGGCGTAGTCTGCCAGCGCCTGCGCAGAGGACAGGTAGCCGATGTGCTCGTTGTCCAAGGACTTATTACCGAAAGGCATTGATGTGCCATAGTATCTGAAATATATTGAGCCCGATATTAGCTTACCCTTCAAATCTTATATCTCTCATATGAGCTATTCAAAGTATTTTTTATCGGAGGTTCTCAATCTATAGTTTTTTCTTACTCTTTTTGTATACAAACCTATGTTCAGCAAATACTATCTTCGCTTTGAACTCGGGGGCTATTTCCCACATGAAGCCCGTGTGCTTGGCGAACAACTCGATTTGACCCTGAAAAACACAAGAATCAAGCATAATGCTCGGTATTATTGTATGGTAAAATGTATACTATTCTTAGTCAAGAAGTTCTAAGTTAAGTGCCGCTAATAAGTAGGTAATTTGATTATCGATAGGTAGATACCTATATAAACTTTACGGCCGCAATATACTTTATACAATCATGACTCCTTCATACCTAATTCATTACGTACTTATCTATAAAGTAATAAGTAACAAGAATACAATAGATTTATGCTCTAAACCTTGATACATTTTACGATTTATGAAGGCAAGTATGTGTCTGTCTCTTTACATAAGATATTAGACTTATTCACAACTCATGAGTCTGCAAGCGGAATAACTTGGAATAGACACTTATAACAAATACGTTAACTATGACTGAAGTTGCATAAAATAATTATATTTAGGTAGTTACACAGAAGAGCCATGAGTAGACAGACCCATCAATGCTGAAGGTGGTTTCCCTATGGGGTTTACGCTGATAAAACTCTAGCATTATAAAGCATGTTTCCCAAGAGAGCAGTGTATATGTATCCATGAGTATTATGCCACGAGAATAAAGGCATTAAAAAAAGGCCATATCGTCACCAGTAGTTGTAGCATGTCTGCCAAGACTAGACTTATTTCACAAAGTATTCGATTTTATCTCCTTCTCTCGTATGAAATATGACAGAGAACGAGTGAGCAAATCTGTGACAGAGGTCTTGTTTCGACATAGATGCTAAACCCACAGGTGCAGCGAAATAAATTGCCTGCTCCCCAACTAACTGTCTCAGCGTCAGAATTCAGGAACAATTGGGTAATTAAATATTTTTCAGTACCAAGTTAAGAATTATCTAGCTAAAGCACAGACCATTAAAGTCACAAGAAGCTATACATTTGGTAAAATCGTGTGTACAAATGGGACCTCCATCAGTTTATTCATGAATATGTAAGTACCAACTTGCAGTCTCGTCACGTTTTCAAACCACAAGAATCCAACACAAGTTGCTGCACTTTCATTGTCAGAAAAATTGTTTGGAATGGAGTCCGTGTCTAATAGAGCGTGACCTACTGTGTAGCTCCTGTAATAACCGCGGCACACGAACCTGGCCCCCAAAACTACAATATAGTTTGTTGTAGAATAACTAGGGCTCCACTTTGTCAGGCACAGCGGGGTTAGCACGCATGTTAAGAGTATACCTCTATCACGGATTCGCTCGCTTTGTCTCTGTCTTATCTAATACGAGAGAAATTGGAAGAGAGAGAAACTAGACTTGGTAGGTATCTATGACTTGGTGTTCTTTTACAAAGGTGTAGCCATTGTCATTTTACAACAATAGTATAGAGTAGACTTGAAGCATGTGCGCTAAGACCAGACTTCGATCACGGAATATGTTGATTTAGTCTCTTTTTCACGTATGAATGAAGACAGAGAGCGAGCAAGTGGATCCATGAAAGAAGTCTAGTCTTACCTTATTTTCAATTTTTACTATTACTACTACAGCCCTTTTTTTACGTCCCACTGCTGTGCAGGAGCCTCCCTTCAATGCGAGGGGGATTTAGGCCATAGTCCACCACGCTGGCCCGGTGCGGGTTGGCAGACTTCACACATCTATCGAGAACTAGTCAAATTCCCTCAGACGTGCAGGTTTCCTTACGATGTTGATGAAAATGAGATTCGCACATAAATCCCAGAGGTGCGAGTCGGGGTTTGAACCTGCACACTTTGATTGCAAGGCGTGCGTTCGACCACTCGGCTACCACTGCTACCTTATTTAGATCGGTACAAAATATTTTAATTGCTGTAATTCGATGTGATCATTTAAATTCGTAGGTAGGTAGATATCAAATAAACTTATCAAGCCTAATGAGCAAAATAATTGCAATAATCGTTGATAATTGAATTCTACACTGAAATTAATTATGTCGATCCAACTAATTCTCACAGCCGAGGTACCTACTTAATTGTTTACGATTTGTTTAGTCTCGTTTAGTTTAAAGTTAGATAGGTAGGTACCTACTTACCAACTGAACGAATACAATTTAAAGTCTAAACATTAAATACTAGGTAAAGTACTTAGGTATTATTACTATAATAGAGTCTCTACAGGTTTTAGGTAATCTAACTAGAATACCTTGTGTTATTTTACTGGAGAGTTGTGGTGTCAAGTAAGTACACTAACAACAAATAACGTATACACAACGGTATAACTAAAAACAGAATAAGATTAATATTTAAGTGGGCTCCCATACAACAGACATGATTTTATTGCCGTTTTTATAGATAACTAGCTGTGCCCGCGACTTCGCCCGCGTGGACTTTAGGGAGATTACCCGGAAATATGGGTATTATGTTTTTCCCGCGGAACCCTAATGCTTTTTCTAAAATTAAAGTAGCCTAAGTTACGCCTTGGAACGTCAGCTATCTGTCAGTGAAAGTCCCATTGAAATCGGTTCAGCCGTTTAGAAGTTTACCTCAAACAAACAGACAGACAAAAAATTTTAAAATTGCGTTTTCGTTATAGGTATCGTATATACTTTCATACGCATTTGGTAAAAAAGTGTTATTTTGATATTACAAACAGACACTCCAATTTTATTTATTTGTATGTATGTATGTATGTATGTATATGTATGTATGTATATGTATGTATGTATGTATAGATGGTACGGAACCCTTCGTGCGCGAGTCCAACTCGCACTTGGCCGGTTTTTTCAAGGCATGAAAACAACATGTTTTATCAAAGGTAGCTAAAATATGACCAGTGTAGACATTAGATATTGTCACCTTAAAGCTACCAAACTAGTCACATTCTAGCTATCATTGGCAGAAGATGTCGTTTTCATGCTTTAAAAAATGTAGTCATTGCAATTCCACGACGATAGCGTTGGAGGACTGAGGGTTCAGGTGTTTTGCAGAAAAAAACAAATTTATATCGAGTTTGCCAAAATCAATTAACAATTAACATAATGGTCAATTAACATACTGTGGCGCAACCAAGATAATGGTGAACTCGGATTGTTCGTTTTATTCCTATTTCCTACTACAAACAAATACAGAAAACATTTGTACCCTTTTTCCAATTCACGACAAAAAAGCATTAGCAAAGACGGACGGACGGACAGCGAAGTCTTATTAATAGGGTTCTCATTTTAACCTTTGGGTACGGAACCCTAAAAACAAAAAGATCAAAACTAAACATCTAAGCGCTGATTTTTCAGTCGTCTAGCTATTCCTCAAATAGCAAATAATATTTTAATCGTCAGATAGAATTTTAAAACCAATAAACTTAATTAGTTAGGCAGATATTTCACAGTTTGTTTGGGATCAAGAAATTGACCCCAAAACAAATAACATTAAGTAAACATTAAGTAATAAAACTTACCTCATTCCCGGTGTAAAAGAAAATAGGTCCGCCGCCTTTATCCCAACTGTCCTCATTCACCAAGTACTTGATATCAAACGTTTCATTCCTTTGAAATCCGAAATGGTCTAACGGCACTTTGAAGAACTTGGTCTGATACGTGTAATCCGCGCGCACTGCGGCCAGAGCGACCAGGGTTATGAGGACGAGCATGATTGTATAGTCATGGACACGTCCACGCTGTCCGGCTGCCTATGCGTTTGTGATGTTGGCTGATGGAGCGTTAACATTGCTTATGTAATTATGTACATTGAGAATAAAAAGTGGAAAAGCCACTGTTTTCTAAGATGCACGTATTTGAGATGTTTGCTTTCAAGCCTTCACGACGAGCTCCAGTTGGCTGAAACCAAACTGAAAGTGGATTATAGATACATTTTAGGCTGTTCCATAATATTGTGAATTTTGAGTCTTGTCAGTCTCTTTATGGGTTTCTTGCGAGCGATATATAAAAGGTACTTACCTATGTAAGTAAATAGCGGCATGATAAGTTTGCGTGATTTAATATCAATACAAATAAATAAAATTGGAGTGTCTGTTTGTAATATCAAAATAACACTTTTTTACCAAATGCGTATGAAAGTATATACGATACCTATAACGAAAACGCATTTTTTTTTGTCTGTCTGTCTGTCTGTTTGTTTGGGGTAAACTTCTAAACGGCTGAACCGATTTTAATGGGACTTTCACTGACAGATAGCTGACGTTCCAAGGCGTAACTTAGGCTACTTTAATTTTAGAAAAAGCATTAGGGTTCCGCGGGAAAAACATAATACCCATATTTCCGGGTAATCTCCCTAAAGTCCACGCGGGCGAAGTCGCGGGCACAGCTAGTTTGTTATATAAATAAGAGACATTGTATTTTCCTGTAACTCCCGTATCATGCCACGTGTAGAGTGAAATATTTTTTAAAGAACTGTTAGGTACAATGAGTAGTAACCACATACATTTGACGCTGTTAAAACTGATCATCTTGACTCCTAAGTTGTGCAAATTACAATTAAGGAAATAGAAAGACAATAGAAGTTTATAGACGGAATTAAACAAAAATATGTGTTCCGTCAATAACTTGTGTACGCGATTATCTACTTAGGTAGTATCGTTTATCAATGTACATTTGACCCCAGCCCAGTCTCGGTGCGGGACGTGCCTTTAATAGGTACCTACTGTAATGTGACCGTTGCAAAACAATACTGTTTGTAACTAATTTAATTTTGACGCGACAACAAAACAACAATAATTTTAACCGATTTCTAAAAGGAGAACTCTCGCTTTGACCACAATGATTAATTTTATCTTTTTTATGTAACATTTAAAAAAAAAAAGTGTAATAGTCTGCATTCCTGGCTGCTGATTTGGAAAAATATTTTTTTTCGGTCACAAATTGTTAAATTCAACATATAACGCGCGGAATTGGGGTTTGGGGGCAATTTTTTTTTCAATTTCTTTCCAGAAGCCATAATTAAACGCGTTGATATCGGCGTAACCACAGATCTAAGATTCGCTCGCTACGCTGTTGTACCAATACCTAGCCGATTATAAGGAACTAAGAGCGAACATGGTATCCACTTATTCTTATCGTTACTGTTAGTATACGAAAACAAACTTGAATTCTCATTAGGTAGATTATTCGTAATGAACCTACTTATTGTACCTACAAGCACGATACAAATTGAGTGTTCCTAGAACAGGTTATTGACATTTTCGTTTGTGTTAATCTGAGGAACTGACGTCATTGATTGCTTTTCAAACCTACTCAGAGGTTTTGTTAAGTTACAGTCACAGACCAGATACCTGGGGCCCGATTTTCATTCGATATACATCAATCTATAATCTCTAATATAGATATGTCAAAACAAAAGACAAAAATACGACCAATTTGACGTTTCGTTTCGACATATCATAAAGAGATCGATGTCTATAAAATGAAAATCGGACTCCTGGTCTATGATTACAGTAGAAGTTTAGTAGACATTAGAATTAGAAGACACATTAGACTCATGTTATTTATTGTTAAGTAATAGGAATTCAGGTTCCCAACTCTAAAAAGAAATCGCCCGAGTGTTTTGCAATAAATATTTATTTAAAATTGACAACAATTATTATATTTATAGTATCTATTTTACAAACTATCTAGTAATCTAGGTAAATTACTAGGTAGTAATCATGGAAATATTTTTATTTATTGCACATTTTTCCCCATATTTTTATTTTCGACTAAATGGATTTGAATCTAAGTGTGTTTATGAAGACAATCGCATTAGCTTCTTAAATATTTGTAATAAGTAAATAGCCTTTTTCAATACGCTTGTATAAATTTGAAAACGCGAGTGCAGACGAGCAGTCAACATTTGGATCGCTCTTTCACCAAGTAGTTACATATCTACTATAGGTCTAATTGCCTCACATTATTGATCTAAATTAGTGCTCCTTATTATTCGGCTAGTATCTTAATAGATACATAAATCTTAATAGATGTGGCATAACAATTCACAATAAAAGGCACAACACTGCATGCAATATGGCTACATTTGGGTGCTGTGCACTTTTAAATTAATAAAAATCACCTTAGTTATGGTATGACAGACTTCTTATAAAGGGTTATTGGTAATTCGACGTTTTCCCATTAGGAGGTAAAAGGGATGACTATTTGCGATAATTTTAACCCTCAAGTTTCATAACGTTTTTTTTTTTGTTTTTAAGGCATTTTACTGGAAAAAATTTTGAAATAATATAGTTTATCGTCTCGCATTTTCAAATTTGGACCGATAATTGTTCTTTTAATATTGATGAATAAAATAAAATACATCATCACGCCTGTATTCCCCGAAGGGGTAGGCAGAGGTGCACTGCAGTGCGCCCACACTTCGCCGATGTATTTTGGTCCCAATGTAATAGGGGGCGAGCCTATTGCCATTATACCGGGCACGCAGGTTTCCTCACGATGTTTTCCGTCACCGTTTCTTAGCAAGTGATAATCTCAGATGAAAATAAGATTCGCACATGGAACCCAGAGGTGCGAGCCGGGGATAGAACCTGCGCACTTTGATTGCAAAGCGTGCGTTCGACCACTCGGCTACCACTGCTTTTTTTTATTGATGAATAAGCAGTGTTTAATCGTTTTTATAAATCAGAAGAAGAAATGAAATTTAAATTGATACTTTTGTACGTACTTTTGGTTCAGTTTTGCAAAATGCATATGGGGGTTAAAATTATCGCAAATAGTCACTATCACCTCCTTACGGGAATACGTCGGTCGTCAAATTACCAATAACCGAGCACACAATTTCTCCTTTGCCAAGAAGACAAAATATGTATTTCTATCATTTTGTCTAGCTACATCACAGCTGACTGTATCAGGTCATAATACACATCTTGCTAATTTTTACTAAGTTAGATTCATTCTGTTGGCTGAATACACATAAGGTATGTAGGTACTTGTAATTGAATGGCACCCAACCGCAGCCAAGTAGGTCTTAAGGACTTAATGAGACGACCTTGGTCCAGACAATCGAGTGATTGTGGTCACATCCGGTGAATCAGCGTCATGACGTCACAGCGTCGGAATTGCATACATGAAGACCAGGGAGAATGTTGAGAATGAAAGAATTACGTTTTTGAATAAGTCTAAATGTCGGTGTTACGCAAGAATTAATAACCTATTACTGAGGATTGGTCATACTAACTTGATATATCCGTTTTTTATATCGATACATCGAGAACAGCAAATATTGTTATTTCAGGACCGATTTGGACATCCGTTAAGTGTGCCTTTTCCTTGCTGCTTCTAACGTCAATACACTATAGATATCCTAAAAACCTGATGGTGATGTTTTATTTAATAAGTAGGAGAACATTTATTGGCGGTTATTTTAAATCCTCTAATTTAAGAAATTTGCTGAAATATCCCACGATATTTAACTGTTGTGTGTACAGTAGACGATAGCCAGACAGCAAAACGCGTGGTTTGGCTATAATAAAGTACTGCTTTCTTCTGCGTCTTCATTGCCACTTGACTGTTGCAATACTTTAAATTTCTATTTTATTATGGATGTGAGTAGTGTCATCAATCGCTTAGCTCGCTGGACATATTATAAATCTGGATTGACAGTATCATCACTTGTTTCAGAAATCGCATAGTTTTGTCTTCTCCTGTGTTTGATTAAAAAATTGTTCCAAAGCCTACACAAATCCGAGAATTCCGATGTTGGTCGTTACATCCACCAGTCTAATCACCTCCATATCCTGCAGGTGTTATCTTTGGAGGCGGTGATGATGGCATCACCCGCGTACGAGTAGGCGCAAGAAAATATCTCGCCCTGATGCCCCGACAGCACCTGAGACGTGAATTTCCATTTAGCATTTCGAACAGAATCCACTGAAGATGGCGCTCGCAATGGAGACCGAACCTTAATGTTAGAGTACCTGAGTGCAGTTTCCCGTGGTGGTGTTCCAAACCCTGGCGCTCCTGTCAGCAGATGCTGTTAATAGACACCCTCCAGCTGGACTGAAGCATACCTGATAATGGAAATGTATTACCATCCCTATAACACCTGAGTGAGACGTAGTATGGCGTGGATGTCTAAAAAGGTAGGAGAATTACTACTAGGTATTTTATTCCTGTCAGTATCGTGAGTGACATGAAATATTAGTTGATTTTTTGGCACACTTAGGTGAAAGCAGTATGTACAAATTTTAAAGTCATGTTGACTTACCTTAGAAACCTCCTCCCGGTGTCCCTTCATTACCGCCAGCTCCTTGAAGTTGGACCTCACGTCGTAGATTCTGGCGGAGCAGTCGCTGGAGGAGGTGGCCATGCGGTGACCAGCCCAGTCGAAGCAGATATCCAGCACCTGATAATAGCAAACGGCTTAAAGGTAGTTATCAGATAAACTGCCGACTATCATATTAAAGAAGCAACGTTAAAATTGAACTGCTGATATTTGACCCAATCCAATAAAATTTATGTTTTAAGAATGCTAGTAATGTATACCTACTTAGGGACAATGTTATGTCAAAGGTTTGCCTAACACGAGTGGTGAATATTAACAGTTTTAAGTACTGCAACAATTGCCCAAACCAGTAAGTTTGCGCCACTTTCTGTCTCGGATAGCTGAAGAACTTTCATCCACCCTCCCATCCATACAAATGAATCTGTCAACGAACAAACAAAGTAGAAGGCAGTTTTGTTTACCTCATCAGTGTGTCCCGATACAGTAGCAAGACACGAGCTCTGCCGCGCGTCCCATAGCTTGGCGCTGCCGTCCAGCGAGGACGAGCCCACCAGCGAGCTGTCCCAGTTGAACTGCACGTTGGAGATCTCGCCATCGTGGCCTTTCAGCACTGACACGCGCCTATGTAACCAAATGCTCCTAGTATCACTTGCACATATAAAATACCAAATATCTGCAACCATTGATAACTAATGTTAAAAAAAAAACTTTTTAAAAACAAGCTTTTATTAGCCCTTAGTTTTCGTGTTCTCCTCAGCAAGCCCTTTCATTTTATACCCATACTGTGGTAGTGCAGAAAAAATAACTATTCCGCCATATTGGAATTAGAATGACGTCACATAGCTATGCATGCATTGTCATCCAGAATTAGCGTGTATACCAAATTTCAGCTCAATCGGTTGAAGATAAATTAATGGTAAAAAAACTTTTTAAAAACAAGCTTTTATTTAATTGCTCTTAACTATCGTGTTCTCCTCAGCAAGCCTTTTCATTTGATACCCATACTGTGGTAGTGCAGAAAAAATAACTATTCCGCCATCTTGGATGATCCGCCATATTGGAATTAGAATGACGTCACATAGCTAAGCATGCGTTGTCATCCAAAGTAAGCGTGTATACCAAATTTCAGCTCAATCGGTTAAAGATACTGATTAAAAAATTCAGTTGCAAGATTCCACCCGGACATACATACATTGCAAGTTAATATAAAGCTTGTAAAATGAATAAGACCACGATATCTAATCTCCACTTACGTTACCGTCCAAGGATAAGCAATGTCACGTTATTGGTAAGTAGATACGTCAGCCCTTCCAACTTCGGTAAAAGCTTGTGTAAAGTGAATCTTACGTCGATAGTTTGTTAGTCAGAGATGGCATCGAATCCGGAACCCTCAGTATACGAAATCAGCCCCCTGACTATTAGGCGATTGACACACGTTTACAAGGCTTTTATTACAAGGCTATTTAATCAATTTAAGCTAATTGATTGAATAGTCATTGAAATATTGAAGCACCACCCCACTTTTTACTAAAATTAAGTACTTAAGCAGCGGAGAATCAACCGGATGCTAACAGGCTAACAGTGGGTGTTCGTTTCATTTCTTTAGTCACAATATACAGACACTTAGGATGGGACTTGTGCTATTTTTCTGACATAACTAATAGCAAATTTTTCATAACAATATGCTTAGGATGTGTTCGATTCCATCCTTGTCATTTTGCAACAACAAGACAATGATACCTCAAACATCATTGTTCATAAGCTTCATATTTATTATTTTAGAAAAGGCGTTAAAATTTTTGCTTTAATTTTTCCAACAGGCGTTAGCATGTTGCTATAATTTTCCCAATAGGCACTATCACGACTTACTCTTTCATTCTAGTGTCCCACATGGCGATGGTGCCATCGAAGGAGCCGGTGACGAGCCTCTGACCCTCGTTGGGGTCGAACTGGAGTGCGATGACCTCTGCCGTGTGCCCGGTGTACGTGTGGAGCTCATTGCCTGAAAAGATGTACTACCCATCACGCGGAGGTATTTGGTACAGAGTTTCACAGATGTTTTTTATTGTTTTAAGATCATTCACAAGTGTATTTAGATACCATATTTCATTGCAGTCACCTTGAAATTAGCTATGCTAATTTAATTACTTATTAAGACAACAGATATATCTTTACTGACGCAAATTACTGAAGACAATAAAATCCTTGTATTCTCATTATATTTTAGTAAGGTTTACGGTAGTGTTGTGAGACCGTTGTGGGAAAAACAAAGATAAATGAAGGCATTTACTTATGTATACGTAGACTAAAGATTACGAGTAAATAGCTGATAAGATAGGTATTGTATGTGGAGGCTCCGGTTATAGGTGAATAGTACTGCTTGAAAATAAACCAGGTTTTCACATAATGGAGGCTTGAGCTTAAACCGAGCAAATAAATTGTTGTTTTTGCTGTGTTCATGTTAGATCAAAGAGAGTTTAAAAGTAACAGTTGATTAGAACCTTGTTGCGATAAATGTTAACGAAATTTTAATACGTAAATAATCTTATTAAAAACGATGATAAAATTATTCCTGAATTCACACATTTGGTTAGAATAAGCTGGAGAAGCTATATTTTAAGGATTTGTATATCCATTTTGAATCACATTACATAAAATGCTACATTCCTGTTAATGCTTACTAAAAGGTAAATTCTATCTAACAAAATCGTTAAAATAACTTCATAATTGTAGACGAGCAAAGTTACAATAAACACACGTGTTTAAACAATGACACAATTATTTCAGATGATAGGAAAAAAATATGTTTTATATTGTGTATGTTATCTATTATACATGGGCTGTGTATGTACATTTATTCACAATAACGAAACGTATAGAGGACATTAGAGAATAATACAATTTATCAGCAGTTTATTGAAACTTATGATTATTGGTTTAGTTTATGAATACAATTTCAGATTTTGTACTACATGGTGGATTAGGATAAGCAGTCATAATTAGAGATGAAACGGATAGTGGTTTGGCCGGATACCGGATTTTCGGCAAGCTACCAGACCGGAGCGCCGGATATCCAGCTGCCGGATAAACGGCACTTTATCGCGTTACATGACGCTTCTTAAAGACATCTCGAATCGATCACAATCACGACCCATAAGTATGGTGGTCAGTTAATTTGCATCAGTTGGCAAACGGTGTCCATAAACAATAGGTATGATTTGTCTTGTAAAATAATGAGAATTTTTTAATTTTTATTATCCGGTATCCGGCCGGATACTGAATGACTATCCGGTATCCGGCTGGATACTAAATTACTATCCGGTATTCGGCCGAATACTGAATTACTATCCGGTATCCGGCCGGATACTGAATTACTATCCGGTATTCGGCCGGATAGTGAAAACAAGACCGGATACCGGATAGTTACCGGATATCCGTTTCATCTCTAGTCATAATGTATAATTACCAGTGCGAACGTCAAAGAGCTTGGCGCTGTGATCCATGGACCCAGTGCCCACCAGGTCACCCTTAGCGTTGAACTGAGCTGCCACCACCTCGCCGCGATGACCCCAGAGGGTAGCCAGACATTCCCCAGACTCAGGATTCCAGATTTTCGCGGATTTGTCGAAGGATCCGGTTAATATACGATTGCTGTGTACATAATAAACAGTGAGATGAACTCTTGTTGTTACAAATGATCGCTTCTATTTCGCTGGTAAACTCCTACATCCCTTTTTGCTGAGAAGCCGGAATGGACGACTTCAGTTGATTGTTCGCCATCTTTCAGTAAGTGGGTGGATAGATGGGTATTCTTAAGATCTTTATAATACATTTAAAATGGCACTATAATATCATTTTTGTTGTTATAAAGGTGAGATTTTTTTGTAACAAATGTATGGGAGTATGTGAAAACAATATTAGTTATCGAAACTAGTTTCAGTAGTATCTACCCACTCACCATGCTGGAAAATTGAAGCCCACAGAGTAAACCACGTTCTGATGGCCTGATAACGTCTTCAGCTCCTTGCCGGACTCCACGTCCCATATTTTGCAGGTTCGATCGTAGCTGCCAGTGAGACACCTGTCCGTATAAGATTTTATAAATATTTAGCTTCAATGTCCCTGATATGAAATTAACATATATTTGTACCGTAAAAACGATGTTGTGGAATCAGAATCAGAATATTTTTTATTCATATAAACCAGTGCCTATATGCACTTATGAATCGTCAATAAATTATTAAAATAGTAGCTCTACCACCAACCACCGTAGTTCCATCCAACACTTGTTTTACAGAGACACTAAAAAATACTAACGATAAGAATCACTGAAATCAAAGTAGATACTTAAAGTTAATTCATAATTTATTTTTTCTTACAAGAACACATATAAAAGTTAATGGCTCCACGCATGTAAAAAAGCACGGTGTCCTGAAAAAATATGAAATATGCTTCTGTAACAGCATAGGTACCTAATGGATACACAAATATCGATACATATCTGTAACAATTTTCAGTGGACGTCGTCGCCCTAAATACTCAAAGAAGGATAATGCAAAGCTTGAGTTCACTTGCAAAGAACTGCATATTTAAGACACATTTACCACACACCTCTTCCCAGTCTTATCGAACGCGACGTTCGTCAGGGGTAGCACATGCGTCATCAGCGTCTTGTAAATGTAGAACCTCTTGCCGGTGGGGCCCTCGTGCTCGATCCGCTTTTTGAGCATGTCCAGGCATTGTTCTAACTGGTCGCGGACCTCTTCTGTGATGAGCGCTTCCTTTTGGTACAGGCGTTTAGCTACTTCTTTGATATTTGAGCTGTATGAACATTAATGATTATAAAGCCATGACGTGAACTCTAGTATATTCAATCACCCTATTAATAACCAGGTTATTGGGGCAAGGACAAGTTGCCGTAGAACCTTAAAATATAAGTCAATGACGTAACTATTTTGTTATTCTGCCTTTCTGAGTATAATCTTGACCTACTCACAAACTCAAACTTTCAAACACTTGAAAAAAAAATTACGAACTTTAATGGAATAAAATGAGAAATGGCATCGCCTGCGACTAGCGAGTATTGCGGCAATACCCGGTACTTATTATTAAATTAAATGAATACCTAGGTACAATAACTAAAACGGGTAATAGGATAGATAAAGATGGCAAATGGCTTGAACAACTTACTTGGAGTTCAAATCAAGGAGATCTATTTCTTTGTTCTTGACGACACCTTTTTGCAAATACTCAAGGATGATGCCAGGAGGGTGGTACCTCAGGTGGAACTTGAGTAACTTCATGTTTATGGACTAAACTTATCGTTTAAAAAACCATATTTTATAATTTTTTTCTATCTTTGTGGTAAAAATGATTCTAAAAACTGTCAGAATTTTGTCAATAATGCGGTTTCCATGGCGATGGATTTTGTCTGATTTCATATTGAAACAAGCAAGTAGGCTAGTCCATCAATAAGGATATCATTGGCTTAAATATATCGTAAGAAAACTAGATTTTTCTATTATAATGCTATCTTATCCATTTTGTACCGTGTAAAACTCAATAAATTGTAATTATGTTTATTTTTTCAAAATGTTACCGCCTGTACTTTTACATGAACCAAGGTACTCGGGGTCGGTAATATATTTACGCAACGTCCTAACTCAAACTATATAATGCATCGCCACGACCGCGCGTCGCAACCAGCCTCATGTCGCAACACTTGCCTGTATTTCAGGCTTCTGGTGCTGTGAAACAACCATGCATCCGCTTTAGTCAATATCCCATCGTGTAAATAATACTATGTATATGCATATATTCAGTCAGTACATATCAGTATATGCATATAATGACCGTCTATTACATTAATGTAAAGCTCGTCCTGGGGCCCGATTTTCGTGCGATCGACATTCATCTCGATTCGAGATATCTCGAAACGAAACGTCAAGTCGTACGGTTTTTTTTTTTCATTTGTTTCGACATATCTCGAATCGAGATGAATGTCGATCGCACGAAAATCGGGCCCCTGATCCTTATTGAATACCCGACAAAACTCATACGAGAGTGTCAGTTTGATGCCCTGAAGCATTATTATCTATTCCATAAAATCGAAATAAATTTAAAACTAACATTATTATATTTTATACGCTATCTGGCACACTATCAGTTATGTTTTTCAAATGTGTTTCAAGTTTTCTTATTCTGATTAGATATACTGTCACAGATTTTTGAACGCGGTTCCTACCTAGTTACATTTTTTGGTCATGACCATTGAGAAGTAAGAATATGTAATGTTAACAGAATTGTCTCTTCCCCACTTTCATTAATAATCGCTCTACAGTCTAAGAAAGCACCTGAGTTCCGGGTACATTAGCCCGGAGTAGATGCACACGCGGCGTGTATTGGCTCGCCTGGTACAAAGCCGCGGCCCACATTACGCGGCGCCGGTGACTCGCACAAAGCGCTGAAAAGGCGCAGAGATGACGCCTTTCACGATGCTACACTGACATATATTTGCCGAAGGTTTTTGCAATCTTTGGCCGGGATCTTGCAGTGTTTATAATTACTACCTACACTGTATTTTATGTCCTAAACCAAAAATGCCTCTACTACTACTACAGCCCTTTTTAACGTCCCGCTGCTGTGCACGGGCCTCCCCTCAATGCGAGGGGGGTTCAGGCCATAGTTCACCACGCTGGCCCAGTGCGGGTTGGTGAACTTAGCACGCCTTTCTATAGACGTGCAGGTTTCCTCACGATGTTTTCCTTCACCGTTTCTTAGCAAGTGATAATCTCGGATGAAAAATGCTTGGTAACATTATATAACTAATTTATTTGTTCTTAAGTTATGATTACCAAACTTTTAACCCTCATCAAATCAAAGCAAAAACAGTGTTCAAGATGCATCTTAATTATCTTATAACTTCTTCTTTTATTTAAAAACCTCATTTCACTTATACAAAAAATAAATCATACAATACTATATTTGTAGCTCGTACACGGTACGAATTAAACTAAATATCTACATATTACGGAACAGGTTTGGCCATAAAACCCTGCATCCACAGACGCGTCATAACACGCGCAACCAATTTTTTTTCCAATATCAAAACGAACTGTATTGACTAACAGAAGAAGTATGTTTATTTTAGCAATATATCGTAGATGTATTTTAATGTGTGGTCGCGTGGATTTTATCACAGAAATTCAATAGTTACGGATATTGTTACAGCGTACATTTTCAAAAAAAGACAAGTTATTTCGCTGGATCCAGTGGGAGCAGGGCTGCAGTGCCTACCGGAAATAGCTTAACAATGATCTACGCGAGCCGCATGGGAACGGAGCGAAGCCTTCTTCGTATGGCGCAATAAGAAGATGTGTTTATTACAACCTTGTCAGCAAGTTCTAACTTTTTAATTCGCTTTTTTGATGTCATTAAACACGCGAGCATTCTTATTCATAATTTTCCCATACATATTAAGTATATTTGCATTATAATATGTGCAGTCATAGACAAATACCAATATACGGAAATTGAGGTGATGCAACTATAGATCTGTCTATGTCATTAATGTATTAACCAAATGTTCTTGATCTAAGTCTATGAAAACAGATGGAGAAAAATTTGGAAGTTATTTTCTACGAATGTAGGAGAAACTAAATGTTGCAATCGTATGAATTAGGTAGAGTCAGGGGGAAAGAGATGACCGTATCGACACTATTTGATTCAGAGATGGAATAGGCATTATTAGAGCTTTGTTAAATATATCAACACGTAGATACAAAACTTTAGAGCTTTACTAAACTTCATTGCTTTACCAAGACAGTACAGTTTGTCATACTATCTTGCAGTACACTTGGTCAAATCACTCTACATTAAGCCTTCACCTTGTAAAGGCGGTAAACACAGTATTTTCCTATTGATTACTTAGCAAAGTGTTTGGAGCATAGAATCAGATACGTTATGAAGAGGGTGAATACTAAAAACCCACACTCAATCGTACGTCGATTGCAAAACACTTCAAGCTTTACCACCCGAGCTCGGTAATTAAAGAACCACCAGGTCCGAGGGTGGCGAAGCGTGATAACCATGGCTCCCTTTGATAACCACCCTACACATCCGGTCGTGCAGGTTGCGCTTGCGTCGGGTCCATGACCGTGTGGGTTGCCAGGAAAGAGATTTCCCTCAGGATATGTTACATTATAATGCTTGAGGGTAAGATAGTAAATTAAATTAAATCTGTCAGTGTTGCAAAAAAAAAAGTTTTTGATGATGTACAAGGCGAAATGTGGGTCGCGTTGCCTATCGAGGAACAATGTATGATTACTTAGTTTTAAGCCTTTAGGGAATGTCCTATGACATTTTTTTTTATTTAGTGACACCTGATCCCTAATAATGAGTTCTCAAGAAAGACCTCAAACATTTTGTAATATAAAAGTAATCCACATGTCTACGTCTTCTAAGATCGTACTCATAAAACAAGGAAGCAACACAACTCTCCCCCGCTAGCAACACCGGTGACCGGCGCGCGCGCAGTCCACCGCGCGGCAGGTGAGCGCGCACACGCACCGGCACACTTCTTAATTCAAAATTCTCATCGCGAATTGCCGCGACCACTTTTACTTTCTTTTTTATATTATCATTACATCAGAATCGGGTCAGACCTCGTAACAGACGCGCGTTTGACATAATAGAGTGCTCTCTGTGGTTATGCAGCTTGTGTACAGTGCTGTGCTTGGAATGATGTGATTTTGAGTGACGGGAAAAATAAATTGTAAGTTCCTCTAATTTTCTTTCCTCCCAACACAGTCCACATGTTACCTGGTACTGGCAACAGTGACTCAATTCTGTAGCCATTTGTCAGAAAGAACGAAAAATGAAGAAGGTCTTAAACTGTGGCTCTACGCTTTAAACAAGTTAAACATACGGTATAATTGGTAGGTGATTGTTATTAATTTGTCAAGTTATATCTGGGTCTAAAATATATGAAGATAGATGATGTTTTGACCGACTTCAAAAAAAGGAGGAGGTTTTCAATTCGACCTGTATGTTTTTGTAGAGCAAAGTTCAAATTAAACGGTGGTACATTAATTAGAAACAAATTTACTATTATTATTTGTAATTATAAGTAAAATAAGATACTAATAAAGTTCACAAAAAATATGAATTAATTAGCGTACACAATTAAATACGTAAACAGGTTTCAGAAACGTAATACTCGTAAACAACCTTTTTTAAATTTGGAATTTAACTAACCTACATAGATACATATTATTTAAATCATCGAATCATGATGTTCAACCGTCGACATTCAAACTATTTTATTAATGGCTTTTATAGTAATGCAAAACATGTAATTAGCAGGTGCACTGCGTCTTTACAATCGTGTCGCGGTCATTACAACCTGCAATACCTTACTCACAACCTTGGCGTTAACTTTCCATTCTCTTTATTATCTTAAACTCTGAAGAAGACAACACTATAACAATACTTAACCCTCCCATAATTCAACCAATGATTCTTTAAAGGAATTGTAGGTTACCCTTCAAAATTTGCTTCGTTGTATTAGGTTCTTAATTCAAAATATTTTAAGTTGCAGTTGGTACCTATAATAAATAAATTAAATAAAAAAAGTCGTATCGCCCGCCTTTTGAAAGAGTATTAATATTCGGCAATCACGTTAAATTGTCTCCTAGTGTAAAAACAGAAATTATTTACTTATTTCAATTGCTATTCCTATGGAGAAAAGTGGGACGAAGAATGGAGAATATCTAGTAACACAAGATTCGTGTGAACCAACCTGCCGAGATTAACTGTTCTCATGGTTAGTTGCGAACAGGTAAAACTTGGTCAGGTTTGGGGTAAGGTATATTTTTTTGTAAGTTATTATGAAGTTACCTGTTGTTGTTACAATCGTTAGAGTGGGATGCAGATGGTGAGGTCATGTTACGTGTAGATAAATACCATTGTCTCTAAAACCAACACTGTTCTATAGCCAAAACTTTTTTTTTACTGATATAAGCAATAGTTAGCGACCCGGGAGTATAAATTAGACATTTTTATGGAAAAATTGTCATTAAAATAATATTGAGGCGCTTGCTCCTTCTTGAGGTACATTCACATGCATGTTGGCATATATAGAAGATAGGCAATCATCCTTAGTAAGGCAAACCCACAGATCAGACAATATATAAGTTTCCGATGGTAATGACTATGGCATGGTGACCCAAAGATAGGAGAACTGGTTTAAGTAGTAGCCTCGACTGGATGTCATTAAATATAACAATAAATAATGAAATTCTATTTTTACTTACAAATATATGCATACGCGGATTGTTAAAGATTTATTTTTAGAAATTAGTAAAAATGTAATTATTTACGTATTTAATTTCAACAGTAGAGTAACTAATGTGTACATTAGCCTATTCTGAGACGATATTTACACTATTTTTAAAAATTACCCGTTGTATCAGCCAAATAAGCAAGGACTCTACGCTTTTAAGGGTTCCGTACCCAAAGGGTAAAACGGGAACCCTATTACTGAGACTTCGCTGTCCGTCCGTCCGTCTGTCACCAGGCTGTATCTCATGAACCGTGATAGAGAGTTGAAATTTTCACAGATGATGAATTTCTGTTGCCGCTATAACAACAAATACTAAAACACAGAATAAAATAAATATTTAAGGGGGCTCCTATACAACAAACGTGATTTTTTTGCCGTTTTTATAGATAATGGTACGGAACCCTTCGTGCGCGAGTCCAACTCGCACTTATTCCGATTTTTTCTTGGAGTTTCAGTTTTTACAGACCGCTTCATCTTTACTAACTACCATATTGTTAAGTAGGAAGATATGCTAATGCCTTCCTACTTTATTCTAGTCTCTACATCATACTACTGTGCTCTCTACAAAATACACCGTTCTTTGTAAACGGACAGTCATAATTAACGATACCTAACTTTTTAAACAGACTAATTGGCAATTATTATATTAAGGTAAAGAGATAAATAGTTTTTAAATAAGAATCTGCTACAGCCCTTCGCTGAACGGCGCGACAAACCGCGCGCAACCGATGTTTGCAAGTACTAAAACTAACCGTAAAAACTCATACAAGAAGCACATTTTTTAACGAAATGTCACCCATGATACGAGCGAATGATGACACGTGGTCGTGTGGCTTTTACCGCTGAAATACAATCTTTATACGTATCACCATAGAGTATATTTTCAAAAAAGTCAAGTAAATTCGCTCGCAGCAGTGGTGAAGGGCGTAAAGATGACGGAGAAAGCCTAATTTTATGTCAATTGTGTTGTATGTCAAACTGGTTTTATCATACTGGTTTACTTGAATGCAGCGTACTTAATTTTCCTTAAGTAAAGAGATATTTGTCCGTAGTAGTTTTATCAAAATAAACTGCCATTTTGTATTGAAGGTGGTAAAGTAACTACTTACATAATATTTAAACCTTTAGCGATATGTATGTTATATGGAGTAAATAAAACAAATTCTTATTCGACCCCTTTGCCACGTCCTATTGTAGCACGATTTTAATATTACTGTATTGTACTTATATACAGGTTGTTCCAGAAGTCCTTTGACGTTTGCATCAGTATCGGGTATACAACTGAATGGTATAATAAGTTGATGGAAATTCGACCATGTTTTTCAACTTTTTTTCGTCGTCAATTTCTATAACTCGTAATATCTCGAGTCCTATGTGAAATTTGCCTGTTCTGTTTTGTGAATATTGGTAGCTGCCCCTCATAAGTGTAGTTTACTCTGCCGATTAGGGTTATGGATATACCCAAAGGCCAGAACACGATACCTGTGACAAATATTCAAAGGTCTATAACTCAGAAACTATGATAGTTAGGTACCTTTAAACTGTCTTCACCAAGCATCCACATATGAGCTACTGTATACGTACCCAAAGTATTATTTCGGACTTCTGATACACCCTGATTTTTTTTTTACAGTTAATGGTATTGTTTATGTTGGCATAAAACTACAACTAAACAGCAAAAATATTGGCGTCTCCCTCATACTTTACAACCGTAAGGACGACACTACGTTTTGTGTAGTATATTTTGGTGTCAGTAGAATAATAATAATAATACATCATCACGCCTGTATTCCCCGAAGGGGTAGGCAGAGGTGCACTGTAGTGTAATTGGGTTTTCTCTTGCGACTGATAAAGTCAATTCTGTTATACACCACCAACTAAATTATATTTGACAGCACTTAAAATATGTTCGTCTTGCTCTTACATTACTGCTGTAAGAAGGACGGCAATGTTTGGGTGACAACAGACAACCATTATAGTAAAATCACTATCCTGTCGTAACTCGTAAGTCGTTTCCACACGCAACAGAAGAATGGAGAGGCTATTCTTTAATGGTATTTAATCAAATTCCTCACGTTCATTATATTTGTTTGGTCACGCACCATGCACGCGGAAGATGGTAAATAGATAACTGCGATGAATACGATAATAACTTATGAATGTATCATACGATGTAGCACGTAAATGAAACAAATAATCGGCACTGTCTAGTCTCCGAGGTAATTTTTTTTCTAATTTTATCAAGGACTAATACTTCAGTGTAAATAGATTTTTTCATTTCATACTTAAATTTATTTGTACCACGTGTATCTTTCGACTTTTCAATGTTTATATAACACTGATAAATAGTGTTTGCGTACAACATTAGAATAACGCAAATTTGTTGCATCGTAACCTCTGTTTAGAGATAAATATTTCTGTTGCAGAAGAGTATTATATTATATAATCCTACAAGCTTATTATAAAGGTAAACGAATCCGAACGATATTTGTGGCAGTAAATTCCAGCCATTAATTTTAAAATAAAAAAACAATATTAAAGGAAATATGAAATTAACTTTCAAGCGTCAAGATAATAAATTTAAGAAGATATGTTACGGAATTACTTTTTTACCACGGGGTAGGGCCATGAATATGCAATGGTGGCACATAGACATGTAAAACAAGGGATGTGTGTGGTGATGGTAGAGATGATATCGTGACACGCTCTACCTGGATTATAATAACACAAGCAAACATTGACTCTATTTTTTACCTAACACTCTCTTTAAAAATATTACTATTATGAAGATAGACAGATATAACCTGCAACCCCATAAATAAGTACATATTATTGCTACGAAATGCGAACATGTTTTGATATCAATCTGCAACGCGATTACTCAATTTTATAAAATACAAGCAGTGGTAGCCGAGTGGTCGAACGCACGCCTTGAAAATCAAAGTGTGCAGGTTCAAACCCCGGCTCGCACCTCTGGGTTTATGGGCGAATCTCATTTTCATCCTTGATTACCACTTGCTATGAAACGGTGAAGGAAAACATCGTGAGGAAACCACGTCTATAGAAAGGCGTGTGAAGTTCACCAACCCGCACTGGGCCAGCGTGGTGGACTATAGCCCAAAATAATAGCCCGGTATAATGGCAATAGGCTCGCCCCCTATTACATTGGGACCAAAAATACATCGGCGAAGTGTGGGCGCTCTACAGTGCACCTCTGCTTACCCCTTCGGGGAATACAGGCGTGATGATGATGATGATGTATTTATAAAAGACATAAATATTGTTGGCCATAACATAAATACTTCAAATTTCAGAAATATTAACTCAGTAGCAGCTAGGTGGGTACAAACATGTTCTACAATGCCATTGTAAATGCTTCATAACTTACTATTAATTTATGATCATCAATAGCTGGGCCCCAAGTCTACTAACACGATGGTCGTGGAGTTGCTATGACTTCATTTTTAAGGTTCCTTACCCAAAGGGTAAAACGGAAACGGAATTACTAAGACTTCGCTGTCCGTCCGTCCGTCCGTCTGTTACCAGGCTGTATCTCATGAACCGTGATAGTTAGAGAGTTGAAATTTTCACAGATGATGTATTTCTGTTGCCGCAACAAATAAAATAAATAAAAAACTGAATAAAATAAATATTTAAGAGGGCTCCCATACAACAAACGTGATTTTTTTTGCCGTTTTTATAGATATGGTACGGAACCCTTAATGCGCGGGTCCGACTCGCACTAAGCCGGTGTTTAAGGCTTAAAAACATCTTTTTCAATGATAGCTAGAATATGAGCATTGTAGACATTAGATATTGTCACCTAAATGCAATTTAACTAGTCATATGCTAGTTACCAATTGACACAAGATGTTTTTTTTATGGCTTGAGTTGACTCCATTTTCAAATGGAGTCAACTCCACAAAGATAGTGTTAGCAAACTTGGGGCCCTGTTCTCTACACTAAGCACAGGCTTGTGTCCAACTTTTCAAAGAATACTCGATCATTCTCAGGTTAACTCACTTCTTCTACGCACTCTAGTAAGAGATGGATCTGAAGATCACTGCTCACCTACTAAACTATGTAGAACGAGGCGTAACAACTTTACGAAAGCAATTTATGTCACGCAGTCTTACCGCGCAAATTGTATTTATCGTTGTGGAAAGTGATAACTTCGCGGCCTTACAAATATCTATAAAATAAGTTGAACTATTTGTTTGTTCCGCTTAGGGATGTTTTTCTTAGCTGTATAGGTAAAAGTTTAAACCTTACTAGGTATCCCTGTCCAAAAAATCGTAGTCAACCGTCATAAGCCGAAGTATGTGTCCGCAGTACACTACCAACACTCATAAAATTACATTGGTTCCGATTCTAATGGCACCGAACTAAATTTTAACTTTGATAGCCATGAAAATGATGCCATACAGATTAGTGCAGTTTAATACATCTCAAACTATGTATGTGCTTATTCCTTGGGAGTCGCATTTTCAAACTAAAACAAATTGGAATCGCCAAAAAAATTACACGGAACTACATCCTTTAAAAAAAATCCAAGCAAGCAACGCAAGCCGATAACGGGCAGAAGCCAGCCAGCCAACTATTATGGACTCTATCGGATAAGGCCGTCAGGGAACTGCGGCGAGAGATAGTTTTCCCATTAAAATCCATTGATGTGTGTAATTTCTACTTAACTTGTCATATGAGTCTACCTTGTAAGATATGCATTGTAACATTAGAAAAAGAAAAGGGAGTTCGAAGCAATAAAGCCTCAATTATTACATGCACATGGTAACTACAAGGGAAAGTTTACGTTTTATTTTCACGTTTTATTAGTAAAGTAAAGTAATTACTAAAGTATAAAATAATGACTGTAATTGCTAATCGTAAGGCAAAGTTGAAATTTTCTAAGCGGTCAGTAGTTATTGCGAATGTTGTATATGTTGTATAGGTGCAATTATTGTCCGATTCCAATATTCAAGTAATACCTAGTTCCGTTACCGGACGGAAAAAATTTTAACGAGACTTTCAGTCGTCAATAATTTTTAATGATATTATGCTCCCGATACCTAGTACGAGTCGTTACTAGTTCCTTAAAATACTAATCATTGCTTACCGATAATGATTTGGTTTTATTGGGACTCTGCTGATTGCTAATTACCTAAAGTCATCAATGAATAACAATTTAAAAAAGACATTTATCGTTTTAAAAAAAGGTTTTGACCGCGTTGTTACTAGTATTCCATGACTATTAACGATTAGTCATTTGGATACCGTCTGATAGTCAAATACTGCACAATCGACCGTTCGTTGTTACGCAACCAGCACAGGTGTGTGTTTGTTGTGTATGCTCAGTGACACAGAACTGGATCGATGGGTGACGTAGAGCGGTAGAAAGGCGCGCGGCGTGCGCGCGCGCACCTTATCGGATGTGCACAGGGCTGGTAATAGGTAAGTTTTACAATACCAGGACATATAGCAGCTTAATGCTGTAAAACTATTTAACAAAGTGGCTGGAGGCATGATAAGATGAAGTTATTAGGGTACGCTTTTATTCAGGAATCGATTTATGTAAACTAATATATAGATATGGATTTAGAATGTATCAAAAATATCAAGAACTGTGACGAGACGGGCGGTCGCAATATTTAAAATTGTCCCAAAAGTTTTTGGTTTGAACTTTTCATAATAGGTTTGGAGAGAGCCCTCAGAGGTCTAATGCTAAAATTACTTTATCATCTGGAAACCTGCTCAAATACATTTGAGGTATATGTCTGAATAGTTTTTAGGTATTGATTATTTACATAATGCAGACATTTCGTAAAATCTTTTACTTTTACTGTCAATTAATAACATTCGTGGAAGGTTCTAGAATATAATCTATTTCTGACGTAATAAGACAATATTTTGGAATCAATTAAATTAATAGCACTTAACAAGTACGTACGTTTGTAATTGCAAACTAGTGAATACTTAAACAAAATTCTTGTCCAAACAGCAGTGAGTGTTAAACATCGGCCCTATAATAGCCATGGAATGTCGGTTCTCATGCGCATTGTGCGTTATTGTTGCATTGTTATGTGTGTAGCTTTCAAATGGTAGCCATAATGGGGTTTATTGGAACTGTATAGGTGTCTATTCCTGTAAATCTATGAACGAATCGTAAAGTTAAGGGCAAATGTTCAAATAAATTGACTTTCGAAAGTGAATATAGAAAGGTGTCCATTGCCAAATCCTAAATGATTACAAATAATTATATGGTTATTGTTTCATTCTTGCATCGAATAATTCTCTAACTTAACCAGTGCTTTCTCTTGAAATTTAAACATAAATTTGTATATTTTATATCAAGAAAACAATTAAATCACATAAGAATTGTATTGCGGCTGATTGTTTTTTCTTGAATCCAAAAAGGTTCAAGGCTTTTTCTTCAGGGTGTTCAGGCATTTCCTTTTGTTGCCAGAAAACGATGTCGTCTGAGGAGGCTGGCGGGTGCGTCAACAAGGCGTTCGAGGGCGCCGAGGATGGCTTTCACACCATTGATCTGAGATCCAGCCGGCGCGGGGGCAGGCGGCACAAGGTAAATAATTTATATAAAGTAACGACATAATCTGTTTCGAATTGCGAAAATAATGTACCCACAATATATTTTTACATGTCTATGTCATAGGTCTGTCTGACAAGGATAAGTAGGTTACATTTTAAAATGTAAACTGGGTGTAAATGTAAGAGCATTTTCTCTGGCCATTCTCGATTTCCCTCCAAAAGCCATAAATATGGTGCGAATTTAATTTTGTTCCAAATTCAAATTAAAGTCACGTCAAGTTCTCCGCACGTGCGCAGTTATACGCTTGGAATACAGATTAAAATGTGGAGTGCTCTCGAGTCTCTGGTTCAAGGAGGTTAAAAATCATTAATTGCTGTTTATTAATTCTACATAGAAAATAGCGCAATCTTGGCTGTTTATCGTCGGGTAATTATAAGGGTAATAAAGATGATATAGACGGATGAATGAGCTAATTAATTGCAAGAGTAAATTTGCTTAGTATATACTATAATATGTTACAAATCATAGACTACAATATATAGCTATCTTATTGGCTCAGATAAGGCAAATATGTAGGCTCTTGATTAAAGATAAAAACCAAAAGAGACATGCTCTGGGAATTGACATTATACATGCAGGTATATAATAGAAATGTGTCCAGTTTTGAAACAAGTAGTTTGACCGAAATATCCATCAACTAAGAGTTTCTGGGTAATATGGGTATGACTACATTCTAATAAAGACGATCCCTATACAAATTCGTCTCGGGTAGTCATCACCCGATAACGTGGTTTTTTAATGAAACTAGTTTTACAACTCTTCTTTTTTGAATTGCACGCAATACAGTAGACGTATACTTATGATGAAATTTATTAGAGTGGACAGTACCTAATTAAGTAGGTAAATTGCCCTTATAAAATTTATCTCTAATCCCCGCATATACTAGATCCCCGTTGTTTATATACGGCGGTGTCGGTGATCTGCCCTCAGTACCGCGCGTGGGGTCGTCCCGCCCGCCCATCGTGTGCTACCGTCGTATAAGTTACAACACGGCTACGTGAAAACTTTTCCGCGATACCGTGAAGTTGTATGATTTAAATGTGGTTGTATTTTGAATTGAGGAACTTTTTTTAGTGTTGGTGGTTCGTTGATACTAAAGAAATGGTAGGTTTTTTTTTCAACGCTTTACAATCATTATTGTTAAATCCCTTTGGCGGTAGATATCTTGCATAGATGTTTATGCACACAAGTAGGTATCCATCTATTATAGAAATAGTTATACTACCTCTTTATTAATAACGATAAATTTTTTAAAATATACTTTGGTTGCCCACACAAAAGTGAATAAATATGTATTAAATATGATAGGTCTGCAAAAATCCTCGTGATTATTCTACTGGCTCCAAACTTAACTATAAGATCGCCTTCCTTCTCACGGGCGTAACATATGAGTAAGATGGCAATATTTTTACTATTGTCAAATTTTGTGTAGTAATACTTTGGTGACAACCAAATTTAAATCAATGTCTCCTTATTTAAATAGGAAGGTTATTGTGGTAAGTATACTTAAGTATACGGAAGTGCATGAAAAGATGTATGACTGTGGATGAAGCGAAAGAGGTTTGTCGGGATCGTAGCGGGTGGCAAACGGTAGTCTCTGCCTACCCCCATGGGATACAGACGTGAGTATATGTATGTACTTAAGTGTTTGTTTCAAAAAATCGGTCTTCATATACATAGTTACATAAAATTATAGATATCTCTAGTAACGTTTAAAGTAAAATCCGATCAATAATTATTTATATACCTAACAAGCAATAACTCACGCGATAACAATGAGTGGTGCGTGCTGTCGTCATAATTACACCATAGAACCCTTCCACGAGGGTCGTTACCACCTGGTGAGTGGTCTCAAGGTCCTCACTCTGCCGGTCAAAGCACCCTGGACTAACCACTTAACTATTAGGACTCTACTACTACTACTACTGCAGCCCTTTTAACGTTCCACTGCTGGGCACGGGCCTCCCCTCAATGCGAGGGGGGATTCGGGCCATAGTACACCACGCTGGCCCAGTGCGGGTTGGCAGACTTCACGGATCTATCGAAAACTAGTCAAGTTCCCTCGGACGTGCAGGTTTCCTCACGATGTTTTTCCTTCACCGATTCATAGCAAGTAATAATCCCGGATGAAAATGAGATTCGCAAATAAACTCAGAGATGCGAGCCCGGGTTTGAACCTGCGCACTTTGATTGCAAAGCGTGCGTTCGACTTATCACTTAACTATTAGAAGTCACTAAACACTAATAGGACAACGAACGATGACTCCTAGGTCTACTCGTTCGATTCCCGCCTGCGGCAAATTGTCGAAATGGCCTTTTCGGAAGTATATCTCTGTGTAACTGGGATCAGCCCAGTCTATTGTATGGTACCCATAGTACAAGCTTTGCTTAGTTTGGGACCATACAATGAGTATGTGTTGTCTGGTTACTGGCGATGAGGATGTTGATGAGACCTAAAGTTGACTTTTATTTTTCAATAAAGACGCTATGTTAAATCACATTATAAAAATGTATTATCTGTTTAATTATTCTTGCAATTATAAACATAATAGTTTTGAGACAAGACTTCTACATCACTCTAGTACAAGAATCATCGAACGACAAAATAAATATACGACTCTACACCATTTGGAATGAATTACCTATGGAGAAGAATAGGTTAAAAACCCAATGGTTACTCTTTTACTCTTATATAATTTTACATTTTACTAATAGCAATAATGAAAGCCGAGTGATCGAACGCACGCCTTACAATCAAAGTGAGCAGGTTCAAACCCCGGCTGGCACCTCTGGGTTTCATGTGCGAATCTCATTTTCTTCTGAGATTACCACTTGCTAAGAATCGGCGAAGGAAAACATCGTGAGGAAACTTTATTTTTCTATTTTACTAAAATGCAATGCATCTTATTTGTGTAATGCACTTTGTGTAATAAACTTCTAGCAAAACGGAATCAGAATTAGATTTTTTTTAGTCATAAAAACCAATACAGCTACGTTTGAATCGTCATTAAGCAAAAAGAATTGCATCTCTACTATACTAACACTTCTAATATTTACAAGTATGATTATCGTTTATCATAAGCATACTAAACACTGCGGTAGTTAATTATATACGTAAGTACTTGCCACTAGCAAAAGCGTTCCCGTGTCCACCCCACAAAACGGAAGGAGGTCCACCGTAAGAGTCCAGTATAACCTACACCTCCCCCTGGGGAGTACAGGAGTCCTTGAGTATTTCCACACGATAAAAAAGCGACTTAGTGGTTTCCAGTACTAAGTAATAGCAGGGTCGTTTCTTCGGATGTATAGATGCGGGGCTGTAGCCTTAACGAACTATGATTACTTTACAAATGACCACCACAAAGGAACGGTACAGACTTCCCACTCCCAGCATCGCTGAGCTCTATACCACAAAACACAGGATATCAGCTGTTGCCATTGTTGGTCTACGAGCGCATTGTGCGGTCAATATGGCCGCGATGTGCCTTGTATGGCGCGGACGTGATCAGCTTAATGGGACTGAGGATTTAATAGTTTGAAGAGCTTTTAAATACTTTTAATGAATAATGGTGATGTTGGGATATAAATAAATATCGCAATACAACACATACTCATCGTAAGGGCACAAACTGAGCAAAACTTGTACTATGGAATGGGGCGATCCCAGTTCCACCCAGACATCTGAAAAGATCCTTTCCGAAATTTTCTGCTCGTGGGAATTGAACCTTGGTGCAGTAAGCTGAGAGCTTACAGTCAAACCGCTAGAACTAACCGTCGTCAAACAATGATATAATTTTATTATTCTGTGATTTCTGTACGTAACGTGAAGTAAGTAAAATAAGTACTTAATTATGTGGATGTTGGTACTTAACCCGGTAGCTGCTGCACTAGGTTTTAAGAGCCTTGTGATTATCTTGCAGCTAATGCGGGCGCTAAAATCGTGCTATTTCACTCGGTACAGACCATCAGAATACTCCCACTGGGCCTACTCACCCTGGCTGGGCACAGTTTGAAAGTACGTGAAAACTGGCCTAGCAGCCAACGTTCAGTTCTCCCTACCAGCTTTACATCTCTATAATTTTATATTTTGTGTTACTCTATTTGTACTAGTCTTGTACATGACCTGGGACCTTGCCGCCACCACATAAAGTATTGTTGCTTCAATAGTAACTGTCAATTTTTGACAGATTAACTGTCATTTTTTGACAGATTAACTGTAAATTTTTGACAGATTAACTGTCAATTTTTGACAGATTAACTGTCAAAAACTGAAAGTAATATTAAAAATATTTCTGCATGACAGGTGGTGTAGTAAGGGATCTGATAAATGAAGAATATGACAGTTTTCGACGAAAAATGTAAGCAATAGCCGCGAGTGGGCTAGGCTAGGTATAACTGTAGTTGTAGCATGTGTGCCAAGATTAGACGTATGTCACGGAATATCTTGATGTTGTGTCTTTCTCTCGTATGAAATTAGACAGAGAGCGAGCGAGCATATCCGTGACAAAGGTCTTGTCTTGACATGCGCGCTAACACCACTGGTATCTATATTTAGAGCACTTCTTTTATTGAGTCACATTACCCCTAAAGCGTGATTCAAAGTGTGGTTAATTCGGAAACGCCCACCGCGTCCCGTTCCATCTCGGGATCACTAAACAGTTGAATGTGCTTAGCATTAAATCTTTATTTAAGAACCACTGTCAAATATGCGTTATTATACAATTTGAGTACAAAGATTTATAAGGATAATAATCAAAAGATTTATGTATGTATAATTTTTTTTAACGAGACGCCTTCTTTTATGCCTTAGGTGTCACGGCTCACTACACGGGTGGATGCGGGTTCGATTCCTGTCACAAAATTACTCATGTTGTTTTAATCTTGCAATATTAACAATTTGTAAAAACAATAATAATATAATCATTAGAGATCTAAAAATACGTTCCGCCTCTTTCGTCATCAGTATTATATTCATTAATACTTAGTTGACTATAAAAAAATGGCCTTTAATATCGGTTATTTTATTTTATTTCTATTTCTGTTTAATGTATATATGTATAGTGCATACATTTTGTATAGATAAATTACAGATAACTACAACTTAATGATGATACTTAATAGTAAAGAACCGACCAGCCCGTAGCGTACCTAAAGGGCTATCCTTACAGGCAGACAAACATGATTCGATATAGTAAAGTCAATTCCCTTTTAATTATAATACATTATTATTAATGTACCAATTGCTAAAACCCTTTCTACACAGCTAATGAAAATAGTCTGAAATAATTATACGCTCTGGGGCAGCAATTAACTCAAGTCATCGTAATTAATTTTAATAACATTTTTATCTCCCCAAGTGAGGGGTGTTGCCCCGTACGTTAATCTGACATCTAAAGTAGTTTATTGTGCACCCAACGGCATTATATCATTATTAAACCGTCGTATGTCAAATATTGGTAACTGCAGTTCCGGTCTCAACTCTTTAGTCCTTAATTGGTGCTGATTCTGCTGGCACTCAACCTAAACTAAGCGTATTGTCGTCCGGCGGCAATATTTTTGTTACTGTCAAATATAGTTTAGTATTAATTTATGTAAAACAGAATCGAAATCATTGTGGTTCTATCTGGGGGTCTAATTTCTCCCCTAAGTAAGGTACCCTAAATAAGTATTTATTGAATTTCTCATTACTATGATTTTCTTGACACTGGAAGACTACCCGCTAATCTCAGGTGCGGACATCTATTTTATTAAGTAAAAGCAGAATTAGAACTAAAATGACCATGGATAAATATCGTCCTTTCTAGCAAGATATGATTGACCTTCCTCCAGGCGGAGCCGGAGTCGGAGTTCCCGGGCGGGCTGGGCGAGGAGGGGGCGGCGCTGCGTTGCGGCTGGGGCGGCTGCCGCCCGCGCTGGCTGCAGCGCTTCCGCACCGCAAAGTGGGCGCTGTTCTGGCTCTGCTGGGCGGGAGCTATACAGGGTAACAATCTTTATGTTTATAAGTAATACAAATACTTTATCACACCTGTATTTCCCGAAAGGGTAGGCAGAGTTACGTTCCAGTACCCCAAAACTTCGCCGATGCATTTTGGTTCGAATGTAATAGGGGGCGAGCCTATTGCCATTATACCACCATTATACATTTCCACTCAGTTCGAGGGAGATTTGGGCCATAGTCCATAACGCTGGCCCAGTGCGAGTTGGTGAACTCCACACGCCTTTCTATAGACGTGCAGGTTTCCTCACAATGTTTTCCTTCACCGTTCAGCAAGTGGTGATCATTATTGAAAATAATATTCGTACATAGTCTGTGCCAAAAGAATCTGCGCCTATATCACCACAGATACTCGTCGAATAGGCATTAAAATTTTTTTTTTTAATTTTTCTAAGAATATTTCCGAAACACGAAGTATTTTTCAATACTTTACGTTGTGTTTTAAATCTGTTCGCTAAATGACAGGGACCTTAAAATATGTGCATAGGAACTTTCAAAGGCTGACGTTCCCTAGAAATGTGGTCAATTCAACATGTATTAGATTTCCTATCAGTTTTCCCAGCTGTTGCAGAATATAAATGCAAATGTTTAGAAAGCCCACGCGTATAGAGTCGTGAGATCGATCCGCTCACACACTTTCCATATGGAATTGGCTTCCGTCATGAAACTGTGGTCGTGACGTAAAATACTAGTATGGTAACGTGAAGGAATTGGGGGTTCTGCAGCGTCTCATAAGGTATAGCTAGAATCGTATAATAAAAGATAAGACTCCAGAGAACGTAGTTAAGCCCCACCACCGTCCGTCTAGAAACAACATCTTTAATATTCCTTTCGGGATTCATCCGCCATCTTTATCACTGTCATCATCAATTTTTATTTATAATGTGTATTTATTGAATTTTCCCTCGCTATTAATTACTTGACACTGGCTGAAGTACCCACTAAACGCAGGTGGAGCCTCATCTTATTCCATTAAATATCATCATTTCATTCATTTCATAAAAAAAGAAGAATATTACTTACAGTTTTTAGGGTTCCGTACCCAAAGGGTAAAACGGGAACCCTATTACTAACACTTCGCTGTCCGTCCGTCCGTCCGTCCGTCCGTCCGTCTGTCCGTCCGTCTGTCACCATGCTGTATCTCATGAACCGTGATAGTTAGAGAGTTGAAATTTTCACAGATGATGTATTTCTGTTGCCGCTATAACAACAAATACTAAAAAACAGAATAAAATAAATATTTAAGGTTTTTATAAATAATGGTACGGAACCCTTCGAGCGCGAGTCCGACTCGCACTTGGCCGATTTTTGCCAGTCAAATTAGTACAAAATCTATCAAAAATTGACAGTTAGTATGGAAACCACAATACTTTAAGTGGTGGTGTCACGGCTCCAGCTCTAAGGCTTACCATTTTATCAATATTTATTTGTTTGTTTGTTTTTGAAGAAAATGATTACGGTACCCCAAAAAGTAATAGACGTTTCGTATGCATAATCGCGCTGCGATAGTCACGGCAGCCTTTTGATGCTATTTGCGCTCCTCACCTTGAGAACACACGTAGGTAACTGTGTGGATGTACTTATGTATAGTGTAGCGAATTTGTCACGCATACGTGCCTTTATTGTTGGAAAATGAATACTGTATGTAAGAGTATAATGACTAAGAAGCAAGAAAGTTAAATTTGTAATTTTTTTTATTTGGAACGACTCTGCTGTTTGATATTTTGTATAGATCCCTATTTGGGACATTGGTATAACATGTTAAAAATTTATACGTTTACGAATTATGGATAAATGGTATTTTTATAACGCCAATTAGGGAATTCATGTTCCTACAATTGATAGGATACTGATCTTGGTACTGAAACAAAAATGTAAAATTATAGTCCTTACGACAAGAGCACCTAACCATGGCGTACCTGGCACATTCTTCTCCATTACCTTTCAATATTCTGAATGCACTTCGCATTCAGAATATTGACCCACATTTCGCCGATGTTTTTTGGTCCTAATGTAGGTACACGGAGCTGAAGGCTTGTATTCAATAGAAATAATAAAGAGCTTGACTTTATAAAGTCATATATCAAAGTTCCATAGTCAATTTACCTCATGATTCCCCATTTTGGACTTAATATTACCTGGTATTGCACAAAAAGTAATCTCATTAAGTGAGCACAATAAATGGGAGCCCCTCTCCTCGGCTATTGGCATTAATATACGTATTATATGCCAGCTCCCGAGCGCCGCGTAAAATTTTATAAACCCGTGATTTGTGGCCCTGCTCTAACAGGGGAACGCGCATTTATAGAGTTGTTATTTCATGTACGCGTTGGCTGTTTTTAAATATATTTCATTAGAATATAGTTGCATATTTATTGGGAATTACGAAGACGTTCCTCATAGATGTCTCAATAATTACTTTCAATTGATTTCTTTGCTTAGTATCATAGACTAACTCCAACTGCATAAAAAAACCGCATCTACAAACTATATGCAATGTCTTTTATTAAGCACAAAAGTAGTCTACAATGTCACTATAAATTAATCATAACTTTCTATTAATTGAGGGGTTAGAAACGTTTATCTTGAAATAATCGACAATCGGCACGAACCTTAGAAAGTGCCTAAAACTATGACTTAGTACTTGTGCTCATAATGGCTACAATTTTATAAGATTCAATATAATCTTATGTACTCCACAAAAGGAAATTGCATAGCTAATCGATTCCTACTGGCAAAGTCGGTCTCGTGGGTCGCAATATTAGCTGTCAGCGGCGGTCATCTGTGTCGGACATTTTTAAACTGTTTCTGTCGGCCACCGACTAGCCCGAGCCGATACACCCGCGCTGAAAATCGAGAACGAAGAAGCTTTGAACACACAGGGTAAATTTATTTTAGAGTTTAAACGTACTTATTGTCTAATATTAGAGGATTTTCTGCTAGGCACATTAGTATTCCAATGGCGCAAAGGGGCTTAGGCCAGTCTACCGAACAGACTTATCGCAAATTATTGTCAGTCAATTAATAATATTAATTGTTTTTTACCGAATACGGCGAAGCCAAAAGGAAGTGTTATAATTTTAGCAGTCTATGTATATATGTATTTACGTATGTTCCATGGTAGCGCCTAAACAATCCATCCGACTTTGATGATAAAGGTGTCAATCGATTCGTTATTATGTCCAGGGTAACAAAGACTGCATATAAATCGACTTCAACATCCATGATTACCACTTGCTATGAAACGGTGAAGGAAAACATCGTGAGGAAACCTGCACGTCTATAGAAAGGCGTGTGAAGTTCACCAACCCGTACTGGGTCACCGTGGTGGACTATGGCCCAAATCTCCCTCGTATTGAGGGAGAATGTGCCCGGTATAATGGCAATAGGCTTGCCCTCTATTACATTGGGAACAAAATACATCAGCGAAATGTGGCGCCCTGCAGTGCACCTCTGCCTACCCCTTCGGAAAATACAAGCGTGATGATGTGTTATTTATTAACATATTTTAACAGTAAAAAATTCCACTAAAGAATATTGGAGTTAGATTGATAATGAAACTAAGAAAAAAATTGTAAGAAAATATGTACCTATAATATTCTAAATTAGTTTAGATGCTCTCGGTAGAGCTCCGTCCCTCTCCCATACGGTTGGTTGATCGTGATTACGCCTCTATTCCCCGTCTCTACCGCTCTATACAAATGTATCGCACCTGTTTGTTTGTATGTCCGGTATTGTGTTAATTAGCTGAACTCTACTTATTACTTTACGGAAGGGAAAGTTACCTCGACTTTCTTTGTTTTATATCTGTTTTGTTCTAGTTTGTGATATTTCAAACAATTGACGATGTGATGATACTAGTAGATTAGTAGGTAGGCACAGATGAATAGGTTATATTCCAAATATTATATGTGTTCTCAATTTAGAATTACCTCAAGGTAGGTAACGCAGCTTTTTTAACAAGAAAATACATACTGCTACGTTTCTTATGTGTCCGATGTCAATTATCTCTTCGGCACTTCTGCCATGGAAGACTGTTCTATTTAAATTAAATTATTTATTAGAAACAACAAACAACAGTACATAAAAGCTAACAATTAATATTACAAAAAGTTATGCAAACACAGTACAGTCCACGGCGTTGTCCACGGATTAATTAGATAAAGTTGCCGCAATATAGACAAATATTATACAAATAAGTAAACATAACATTATATTATAACAAAAGGAACATAGAAAGAAAGAAAGAATGAAATAACATAACATAGAAAGAAGAGTAGATAATAAACTTGTAAATCATTATGGTAAGACATTTTTGAAGCATAATTAAGCTTTTATGGCTTTTTTGAAATTAAATCTATTATTTTATCTATCTATATATCTAAATTTAGACACCTTTTAAATGTAATTAATTTTGGTTTCTTTTGCATCGCTAGACTCTCAACATATCTCATCATGTATTTCTCTCATCATGTAGAAAATATAATTTATCTGCGTGCATCTCACTGCATTCGCTGTTCCAAAAACGATCTATACATTCCATGCTATCAAACTGCAAGTTAAGTTACCTGCGTCGGGAGCCGGCAAGTTTGCAACTTACACCGACTCGGGTAACTTGAACCGGTACATTAGCCACCAACACCTGTCGTCTGATAAATTACCCCGTTTAACTTGAACCAAACTGATAACTTACAAGTGGCAATATGCAACTTAACGTGCAATATTTTGGAATTTAACTGGTATTTAGTAGTTCGGCTCGAAGTTCTGATTGCTGTTGATATCTGTGCAAATGTTAAGTGCCACTTAAACTATTATATTGTGAAGAAGCATGTCGTTACAGTTAACGTAAATATAAGGGACTACCATAGCATGGAGGTTTGGCTGAAGCATTGTAAAACAAATTTCACCTAGTATAGGGAGAATGAAATAAATTGCAGATCCGACATTTAAGATAAACTTGCTAAGACTTAAAGTCAAAAAATCCCATAAAGCTCGTCATCAACCGCGGGTTATCAACCCCTGACACGTATAACTTTTTTAATTAATTCAGGCCAGAAGTGCTAAACTAATTAACGTGTGTAAATTATGACATCAAAGTTTTGATTAATAACTTGCATTATTTAATGTTCGAGGGGTCTCTCCTGGGCAGAATTTCGTACGCTCTATGTAAAGCGGTTCCGCAAGTCATCATACCTTGTTAATTGAATATTCAGTTGTAATTAATCATCACCTAATGTTGTGTTTAGTAATTTAGAACGGAATAAATTGCAAAATCATAATACAAAGTATTACTTTCATAAAGGAAATATCAGAAGCTCTACCATGAGGCCTTTAAGCTACCTAAATGGCAACTACATAAAATATTTAATTTATTTTTCGGTTGGTCAAGCGTAACTTTACCATGGTTGCAAGCGATTTGCAATTGTGATAAACTCATTGAAAACATGGTAGAGCTGCTCACGACATGGAATTTTTTTTATGGATCTCATAACTTACATTAATTAATATAGTGCTAAACTATTTTTGTTTTTTGGAACGTAGTTCCTTATCGCGAGTTGCGAAAGGGGGCTAGACGGAAAAAATTAAGACTGTAACGAAATTTTGTAACGACACTTACATATGTGTGTGTGATTTTTATTGTACGACACTTTTACATATGTGTGTGTGATTTCGATTGCGATTTCGATTTCGATGTGTGTGTGTGTGTGTATGTATATGTAAATATTTTTTGCTTTTTTTATTTCAAAAGGAACTTTGTTCCATCCGGATGTCCCTTGACACCTCTCAAGTTTATTTAAATACACTTCTCATCAAAAAAATCGAAACACCTCGCAGTTTATGATTTGATAAGAATTATCAGAAAAATGTGTATATTTAGGAATAAATGTAAAATGTCATTTAATAGTGAGTAGTATGAGGTTTATAAATCCTAATGTTAATGTTCTAAATTCAAATTAAGTCTTCATAGGTTTCGTATTTTGTATGATGAGTAATTTTAAAAATTAGGACAAAAACAATAAAAACGAAAGTGTTTCGATTTTTTTGATGAGAAGTGTAGTTCAATACCCCTGCCAAAGTAAGTAAAATCTTTTCCCCGAGACAAAGGCGGGTAATCTAGATACTATATCGTTCGCTATAACTTGTTAAGTTAGCTGCACTCAGGCTGGCTCGCTGCTCGCCAGGACAACAGGTGTGCCGGACTTGGCTCATTTAACTTTGGACATCTTTATAGCTCTTTAGTTTTAAAGTTCTCTCCGCTTTAAAAGGGAAATGTTATTCGCTTGTGGTGATTAAATGCTTTAGAAACTGTTTAATTAAGGTAAAAATGAAACGTTGCTACTACACATTAAGTTTATTCAAATTTGAACTCATTATCAATGTCATGACTGACATATAATGATTTTAGGATAAATGTGTAAAATATTAAAAACATGTTCTATAGGAAATAGGATTTGGGTGGGCCGACGCATTTTATGTGGAACGCAATTTCTAAGCTCAATACGTAATTTATGTTAAATCATTATTTATTGTAATTGCCTACTTATCTATACAAATCTATACATCTATACAAATAAATAAAACTGGAGTGTCTGTTTGTAATATCAAAATAACACTTTTTTACCAAATGCGTATGAAAGTATATACGATACGTATAACGAAAACGCAATTTTAATTTTTTTTGTCTGTCTGTCTGTCTGTCTGTTTGTTTGAGGTAAACTTCTAAACGGCTGAACCGATTTCAATGGAACTTTATCTGACAGATAGCTGATGTTCCAAGGCGTAACTTAGGCTACTTTAATTTTAGAAAAAGCATTAGGGGTCCGCGGGAAAAACATAATACCCATATTTCCGGGTAATCTCCCTAAAGTCCACGCGGGCGAAGTCGCGGGCACAGCTAGTACTTACATAATTATCATTATGACAATATTGTTACGTCATATGGCAGCCACCTCAATGACAATTTACCAAACCGATCAAACCTCAATAGTATGTTTGTACTTTTGCCAAATAGCATGCAACTTCTTCGGTATGAATTCAAGATTCTACTATCGATTTTTTTTCTCCGAAACGTTTGTCGTTCGTGCCCTAACTGAAAACACGGCCTGAGTTATAGGATTGCATGTTATTCAATGGAATCATGTTACCATAGAGCTTACCTGGTTGCATGTTTCGAACGTGATTCTCCATGGCCATATGTGCTGCATTGGCTGTTATTACTTTCTACAGAAATTGAAGGTTACGCCTAGATTTTTTACGCTATATTGATTAACAGCTTCATAGATCTCGTTAAAAGCGTTATTTTACAAGCTTTATATTAAGTTATTTAAAGCTTGCAACGTATGTATGTCCGGGTGGAATCTTGCAACTGAGTTTTAAATCAGTTATCCTTAACTGATTTGGTATACACGCTTATTTTGGATGACAATGCATGCTTAGCTATGTGACGTCATTCTAATTCCAATATGGTGGATCATCCAAGATGGCGGAAGAATTATTTTTTGCACTACCACAGTATGGGTATCAAATGAAAAGGCTTGCTGAGGAGAACACGAAAATTAAGGGCAATTAAGTAAAAGTTTGTTTTTTTACCATTATTTTATTTGTTCTTGTCTGCAATACCTTATAATATTAATAGAATTAATTACATTACCTCTTCTTAGTTATTTTTTTTTACCAGTCACGTTTTCCCCATATTCTGTATAAAAAATGTTTCTTTTTTTTTTCTTTTTTTCTGAGTAAACAACTCACATTAGGCCGGGCGCCGTCAACTCTATTACAGGAGAGTACGTAATTTTCAAACTAATTTCAACTTTGCATCGCTTTTGAATAATATAACACAAACTTTAGAAGTTTGCGACAGAGAAGCTTGCTCTACGATGAAAAAATATAAACGGGAAGAGAGTATCTTGTCACTAGAACACAATATCACAGTCATCTGGAAATCACATTTTCAGGACTTAAGCACTTGATTCATTGCCACTAGTAATGCAAATTGCAATGGAGAGCGAATAAGGAATATATGTATACACGTCTCTATTAGGTATATTATATAAACTGAGTTTAACATCCCATATCAACTAGTCAATGTAGCGTAACATTTCTGAATGATTACTTCAATATATATTTTTTTACTTCTCATGCACCTTATTACATCTTTTTCAGCAATATAAAAAAATAAAAGCCCCTTTAAACAGTTTTATTTCACGAAAATGTTAGTTACTACGTATATATATTGTTACATAGATCGCTCGCCCTCTCTACACTTCCAAATAAATCTCCAAATCGGTATAATTAAAAAGACTAGTTCTCAAATCCGTGAACCATGGCTGGCATACATCACCCGGCGCCCCGGGACAGTCCGGGACAGGCTCATTGTTTCCCGGGATCGGCCGCGAGTCCCGGTAATACCGGACATTAGTTCAGCTCCCAAACGGACGCATTACGCCTTGGACACACTGGGACGAGCGAAATCACTTGACATTTTTTTTAAATACAAAACATCATCACGCCTGTATTCATCGAAGGGGTAGGCAGAGGTGCACTGTAGTGCGTCCACTCTGTGGTAAAAACTATGCAACCACGCGACTATCCTCCCATCATCGATGACTAATAATACTACTACTACAGCCCTTTTAACGTTTCACTGCTGGGCACGGGTCTCCACTCTATGCGAGGGGGATTCAGGCCATAGTCTACCACGTTGGCCCAGTGCGGGTTGGCAGACTTCACACATCTATCGAGAACTAGTCAAGTTCCCTCAGACGTGCAGGTTTCCTCACGATGTTTTCCTTCACCGTTTCATAGCAAGTGATAATCTCGGTTGAAAAATAGATTCGCACATAAATCACAGAGGTGCGAGCCGGGGTTTGAACTTGCACACTTGGATTGCAAGGCGTGCGTTCGACAACTCGACTACGATTGCTTCTTCGGTAGTATAGTGGTAAGTACTGTATAAGTTCTCTTGGTAAACTGTCCATTTTGGTTTTGGCAAAATAATTAGTCGCGCGTTTCAACGCTCTACTTGTGTGCAGGCCTTCACGGAACCGCTCGCGACTTTTCCTCGTAATATCACCTCTATTAGTATTAATGGTACCACTGTGTAGTTTTAAGGTGATATTAATTGCGGTTTGAGACGGTGACGGCGTTTTCATAATTCCCTTATTTCTTGTTATTAAATAAAATTGTTTGTTGTATTTTTCAACGTCGCGTTTCCTGATACTGGTCTTTTTGTTTTTGTCATGTTACTTCTATACAATTTAGCGTAATGGTTGGTAGAACCGCTCTTAGGTTGTCATTTCGGCTAGACTAGAAATGTAGAGGCTCAGACTATAACTTAAAAGAAAAAAAAAAGAACCGACTTCAAAAACCTAGGTGCACTAAATAGCTAAAAATAACCTTATATTTTAATCAAGACATTTGGAGTCGGTGCCAATTCATGTTTGTGTTTACCTAGTCTGACGTAGAAAAAATAAAATTTCTCACGCTTTTTAGTGTCAATAATCGTTGAAAATATGCAAGTATTATCACCTCATAACAAGCCTAAAAAATTAAATACTTACAGCAAAAAAAAACATTAATTGAACTGATTATATTTTGAAAATGGGGCCAAATGGCACCTATTCCGCATCAAACTAAAGAAGAATCACATAAATCGGATCATAAATCTCAGCGTAATCGGGGTACATACATAAAAAAACCGGCCAAGTGCGAGTCGGACTCGCGCACGAAAGGTTCCGTACCAGTAAACGGCAAAAAAATCACTTTTGTTGTATGGGAGCCCCCTTAAATATTATTTTTATTCTGATTTTTAGTATTTGTTGTTATAGCGGAAACAGAAATACATCATCTGTGAAAATTTCAACTCTCTAACTATCATAGTTCATGAGATACAGCCTGGTGACAGACGGACGGACGGACGGACGGACGGATGGACGGACGGACAGCAAAGTCTCAGTAATAGGGTTCCCGTTTTACCCTTTGGGTACGGAACCCTAAAAATCACCAATCGAATTGAGAACCTCCTCCTTTTGGAAGTCGGTTAATAAAATAAATGTTGGCAGATAAGACGCACTTATCGTATCGTCTCAAACTAGCAACGCTTGTGCCTACTATCATACAATGGACTGGGAACGATCCCAGTTACACCCAGGCTATGGCAATCTCCGAAACTTGTCGCTGATGGGAATCGAACCCGCAAATATTCGCTGCAGTAACCGAGCGGCCTACATTTGAACCACTATACCAAGTCATCGTCGTATTATATTGTAAAGTAGATGCAATATTTGTACGCAGTAAAAAAACTTCAAAAACATTGTTACTATTTACATATTTGTTCCTAGGCACGTATTTTAGACCTCGACCATTGACACCACCCTTCTTCATAATGGACATCGATATGATCATATTAAGTCCAGCATTTAACCGAGCGGGCTCATATCGCGGTGCATGCAGATCAGACTCCAATGTCGGAATGCACCTTTTCATATAATGTGTAATCCCCTTAATCCGATTACGCGATGATATGATGCGGAAGAGTCGCCATGGTTTATTAAAAATATGGGATATGAAGGGGTAGTACGTATGGGCAGTACCTACGTACTGACTAGCATTCTCAAAATTGATTGCAGAAATAAGACATCAGACTTTATTCATTCATTTTAAAAAACACAGGTACTCGTACTTATGAAACGTCAATAAAGAAAAAAAAACATATATAGATCTCTACTTCCCATTGGGAATGCTTTTCCTATGTAGAAGAATGAGTGAGAAACTCCATGGTTACCTACTCTTTAAGAGATGCAGGTTATTATTAATTCTTTTTTCAAAATATAATTACAATAAAAACAACTTAGTAGGTGGCAGTTGGAATAACATTAAAATAGGGCTGAGTATTAGAAAATGTATTGTAAAGACTTAACCACCAATTTATAATCCATACTACGAGCTTGCAAGTGTTGAAAAAGGACATTACTGGTAGTTTTTCGATAGATTAATTATGAGTTTAGACATTAAAATGTCGTGATAAACTATTCTTGTTTTAGGAGCGTGAGAAGAACTTAATAAAATTACCATTACCGTTTATATATGTTAGTAAAATGTCTCAATAAAACAGTAGATACGATTGGTCACAACATACGCACTGTATGCGGACAATGCAGACAATATATACGTACCTACGAATTATGAATATTATTGCCTATTATTGTATTGGCAGAGACAAAAGTATATTAACTAAACTATGTACGTTATCTCCATAGGTGTCCGTGTGAATTTATATTTATTTATTTAAGAACGACACACCTATTAAACAATTGGGTAAATAAAATATTAAATAAAAACTGGTCTAATAGGTACACCAATGACAGGTGTGTACAACTTTCACCGACGTGAGACTTAAACATTTAAAAAAGAAACAAATAAAGTTGAAACTAAACTAAAAATTAAGTTAAAGCTAAAATTTAAAATTTGAATACTGAAAAAGTAAAAATAAAATGAAAATATTTATGGCAATGATTTAAGTATAATTGTTCTAAACTCGTATAATGAACTGTTGAATATGTCTAAGTTGATAATTTTACTGTTAAACATGTTATACTCATTACATATTCTTACTGCAGGAGAGTTGAGACCCAGATTGGTTCTTACTAATGGCGTATATTGTATCAATTGTACCTATACAAGTAAGTTCCAGCCGTAAAATACCTTACAGATAGATTCTACGTTGCAAACTCAACGGATGCATTCCAATAGCCATCTGAATTACGAAAAGAAATGCCTCAATAACAACTCCTTAGCATTTTTTATTTATTAAAGCGAACAAAGTGTTACGGAAAAGATACAGGCGAGACGGCCTGCGTTTATTAGCGAGATGTAAAGACAAGTAGCGGAGCAGTGAGTAAAATGTGATTTAGAAATCAATCGTTTATTGAAATTAAACTATTTTACGGATTTTATCGCGTTTATTTACTATTTTATTTTCCCGACGTTTCGGCTGCTTTACAGCAACCATGGTCACGGGGGGACTGAGGTGTTAGACGTCCTGATGTCATGTCATGTCAATGGTTTATTTTTAAGTTACGAAATTAAACAGATTTTAATGCTATCATTATCATGGTCGTAATGTATGAGCATCATGTTGATTGCTGCCGCATTTAGTCTATCCGATGTTTGTGCACTTACCACTTATCTATTTTAGAAAAAATTCAAACTTATTTTTTATATGTTCAAATACGATATTTTTTTCACCGGGTGCAAGATATAAATAATTCATAATATCGATAAGTGCTCACGATACCTCCACGCGCTTAATACGCCCCAACCCTAAAGTGTTTTCGGCAGTTCGTGACAAGGCATGAATCTTACGCATCTCGTGGCAAGGGTGGCTATTGTTCTGTTCTGCTTACCCGCTAAACGATATTTACCCTTATAATAGATTCCGTTAACAAAATTAGGGTATCAATACGTATTAGGGGATGGTCATCTATCACGCCTGTTTGCCCCGAAGCGGTAGGTAGAGGTGCAGTCAGCAACAATAGATACAAATAAATCAATGTATCTACTATCTTATTGCATATTACAAGATTCGTGATTAGTTTAACTCTTCTCGTAGAAATAGCATCTTAGTATAATGAAGTATGACAAATGTTAAGTATCTTTTTAGGGTTCCGTACCCAAAGGGTAAAACGGAAACCCTATTACTGAGACTTCACTGTCCGTCCGTCCGTCCGTCTGTCACCAGGCTGTATCTCGCGAACCTTGATAGTTAGAGAGTTGAAATTTTCACAGATGATGTATTTCTGTTGCCGCTATAACAACAAATACTAAAACACAGAATACAATAAATATTTAAGGGGGCTCCCATACAACAAACTTGATTTTTTGGCCGTTTTTATAGATAATGGTACGGAACCCTTCATGCGCGATTCCGACTCGCACTTGGCCGGTTTTTCGTTATTACTTCGTAAGTACCTTGCAGTCTGTTTATTGGAATGGCTGTACATTGTTAGAAATTGACTTTTTTAGTATTTAAACTACCAATATGCTGAGAGAACAGTTTCCAACAAGTTCCAGAGAATACCTACTCTTGCATTCGGTATTTCTACTTACAAATATTGGTGACTGAAAATATCTAAAACATTTTGAAAGAGGAACAGAAACAGCAACACAACATCTCAAGAACGTCATATAAACTTAAGGTATCTTCAAAACTACTGAGGTGGTCACTATGAAGGTATAAACTTTGTGAAGATAGCAAGTTCACGTTGGGGACAACAAACAAAGTTTTTCATAGCGCCCTGCGAAATTAGTAGCGTTAAAACACGCGCGACCAATTTCTTGACACCAACAAAACGAACTGTATATAAAAAGGCCATTAAACAAAAAAAAACCTCGTTAAAACAGTACATTTTTAGGGTTCCGTACCCAAAGGGTAAAACGGGAACCCTATTACTGAGACTTCGCTGTCCGTCCGTCCGTCCGTCCATCCGTCTGTCATCAGGCTGTATCTCATGAACCGTGATAGCTAGAGAGTTGAAATTTTCACAGATGAAGTATTTCTGTTGACGCTATAATAACAAATACTAAAATACATAATAAAATATATATTTAATATATATATATTTAAGATCGGGCTCAGTGGCGCATCTTGGGAGAGGCCTACGTCCAGCAGTGGACTGCCACTGTTGGCTGATGATGATGATGATGATATATTTAAGGGGGCTCCCATACAACAAACGTGTTTTTTTGGCCGTTTTTATAGATAATGGTACGGAACCCTTTGTGCGCGAGTCCGACTCGCACTTGGCCGGTTTTTTAATTAAATGTCATCGATGACGCGACCGTATTTTGTACCTATTGACACAGGGTACGAATTCGCTCGCTGTAGTGTGTTATGGACGTAAAACTTTAGTATTACGACAGCAGTGCGGTGTTATCATAACAAAGTATCAAACATTTTGTAAAGTTCACAAAGTATAGCAATCAGAGTGAGTTTGTGGTACTATTTGGATAGATTGCCCTCCATCGCCGTGTCGCATCGGATCACCGGAAACTATTAAACGGTACACTGGTCAATGGCATTTTTTATGGTGTTTTTTTCGCCAAATAGAATTAATGACGCCTAATGAGAAATAGATGAAAGTCGGCCGTGATGCGGTTTTTTTCCGAATTTATTGATATGGTTGAGCTGTAATTTTGTTTACTAGGTACCGATATTAATATAATTGCATTTGGAAATAATTACTTTGAATTTTGAACAGGATGTTGATAAACGTCCATGCCGATATCACTAGATAAGAGTGAAATACATAAATACATGAGTATCAATACATAGTTTAGAACAAAGTCGCTTCCCGCTGTCCCTATATACGATTAAATCTTTAAAACTACGCAACAGACTTTGATGCGGTTTTTTTATACGATAGAGTGATTCAAGAGGAAGGTTTATATGTATATTACATGCATAATATAGTAGAGTAACACTGATCATTTTAGGTGGCGCTGCTTTCGTATGTCACCAATTCTAAGGCGGTACGAAGTTCGCCGGGTCTGCTAGTTATCTAATAACTCAAAACATAGATACAAAGCTACATTAGTTATAAAGCCCCGGGTAGTCAAGATACGTAAAACGAACTGTATTGACTCATAGAAAAAGCTCATTATTCAACGAAGCTAATTTTGGCGCGTGATTTTCAAATTTTACCCCAGAAATTCTATCTATATACATCTATACAAATAAATAAAATTGGAGTGTCTGTTTGTAATCTATACAAATAAATAAAATTGGAGTGTCTGTTTGTAATACCAAAATAACACTTTTTTACCAAATGCGTATAAAAGTATATACGATATCTATAACGAAAACGCAATTTTAAAATTTTTTGTCTGTCTGTCTGTCTGTTTATTTGAGGTAAACTTCTAAAGGGCTGAACCGATTTCAATGGGACTTTCACTGACAGATAGCTGACGTTCCAAGCGTAACTTAGGCTACTTTAATTTTAGAAAAAGCATTAGGGTTCCGCGGGAAAAACATAATACCCATATTTCCGGGTAATCTCCCTAAAGTCCACGCGGGCGAAGTCGCGGGCACAGCTAGTCGTTATATATATCAGTATAGAGTTAGTTTTGGCTTTCGTATACATTTCTTAGCGCGCTACTTGCCGCACCTGTGTGTTAAATCCGTGTTGCTTTTAAAGTTCACGTGTCATCAATAAATAAGTTAGTATTTAAGTTCGCATGTCTGACTATGGGTTTTTAATACTCTGGCTCCATCCAAAAATAACCGTCCATTGATAACAAAGATCCGCAGATCGAAATGCCAGATTAATTGATACGGAACTGCTCGGAAAATAATGGATATCGACGTGTGTCTATTTCCGTCAATACAGTGTCCGTCCGTCACCGTCCGGCGCCGTCCAGCCCCGTCCAACCCTGGACGGGAAACGTAAAAGTTTAATAACCGGCTTGCATCCGGATTGAGTGTATTTTCGGACTCCCCTGTAGTTTTTTTTTTATCAGGAGGTTGATTTTGTTACGGTTATCTCCGTTATTAAACCTAACGTACCTACCTATCTATATGAACTTATTTAGTTACTCACATAACGAGTCGATCACATAGCTTATTATGCATCAATTTTAAGACATGCACATTGCATACGTTGAGATGAAGAAAATTCTAAGGTTAGATTTATAAAATGTTGCTTGACAAACTTACCTAGCGTGCGGTCCTTGAAAGGAACTCCCAAACTAAAAAATATGTTATTGGTTGGTACAATAATGTTCTAAACACGATATCCTTAAAATCAAGACTAACTTATTTAAGAAGACGATTGCCTAAATACACATGTTCACGCGAGTATCAATCCTATAAGGCGAAGGCAGACTTTATTCGAAAAATAAATTCATTTTTTTACATTCTCTGTTCCCAGGTATGGTCGTGAATGGATTCGTGAATGTCGTGATCACAACCATCGAGAAGAGGTTCGGCCTAAGATCCATGCAGACCGGAGTCATCGCTGGAGGGTTGGTTTAATATATTTGCTATCAGGCGCCACTTAGGCCCAACTTAGTCACTTCAAAATGACAACTAGGTATAATGATATTAGCTGAATCAGAGCAGCTATTCTTCTTCTTTTTTAACGAAATTAGTGGTATGATGTTATTCAATGGAATAAGATGAGGAATGGCTCCACCTGCGTTTAGCGGGTATGTCAGCTAGTGTCAAGTAATTAATAGCAAGGGGAAACTCAATAAATACATATTATAAATAAAAATGGATGATGACAGTGATAAAAATGGCGGATGAATCTGAGCAGCTATTGAAGGATTGACAACCGATTCCATTCAAACGTCATTAAAACGTAGGTATATATTGCCAAAGAAAACCTTCTCATCATAATGATCCCTAACGTTTAACTAAGCCCCGATTATACTATAGGCTCAATACCATGGCCTAGGGGTTATCCCAGTTACACACAGGCAGGTCATGACAACTTCCAAAAAGGCCATAGGTACGCTTAAGGGATTCACGCAACCACCCAGTTCTGAGAGCCGAACCAATAGACCAAGCAACACAATCATCAATCAACATTGTTATTGTACTTGTGGACTTAGAACCATGAAAACCAAACGAGGGTATAATAAGTTTATTTCCACAGTTATGATATGGCATCCTTCGCGTGCTTGGCGCCGGTCACGTACCTGGGCGGGCGGGCTGGCGCGTCCAAGCCGCGCTGGCTGGGCCTGGGCGTGCTGCTAATGGGCGCCGGCTCGCTGCTGTTCGCGCTCCCACACTTCCTGGTCCCGCATTACAAGATAGCGGGAGATGCTGCCGATGATTTGTGCACTCCTAATAGAACAGTAAGTTCATATTAATTGAGTTCAAATTTTGTTGACATCAAACTATGACTCACTTGGACAGCATTAAAAATATTGCCGTCTTGCTTATACATTACGACGCTGAGAAGGACAGCAATAATCCTAGTTTACTTAGGTGCTAAAGGAATCGTCACCATTGTCTAATATTAATAAGGTGCCCGTTGATTAGAAATGATTAAATGATAGTTGGGGTTTGACAACACTTCCGAATAGGTACCGTCAAAGTTACGACAAAGCCCCTTCGAGAAAAGCTTTGGAAATAACAAAATTATACCTTTATACGGAACTGAACTGAATTAACAATTTATCATGTTTTATCAGTACGTGGCTTTATTCATCTTCGACGCATAATAAGTTTCGATCCTATATCATTCCACAACTGTCACACGCACTTTCACTCATAGGTAATTATCCAAGTAGAACTAGAACATAAAATAATTCATCTCAAGTTTTCGCATAAAATAGGCTGACGTCTATTTTGGTTCCGAGGCATGCTCTAAAGAGTTACGCATTTTTTGTTAATCCTAAGAGAAGTTTTACGGTTTTACAATAGGTAAAGTTACAAATAATATTTTACAATATAAAACAAGAATGATAAATTATCTTGTCATATCACTAGGTGACCAACGAATGCGAAGGCAACACATCATCGGAGGGCGGCGCGTGGGCGGTTGCGGTGTTCGTGTTCGCGCAACTGTTGCACGGCGCGGGCGCAACCCCACTCTTCACGCTAGGCGTTACATACATCGACGAGAACGTTTCCAAGAAGATGTCCTCGGTGTACTTAGGTAAGCGATGTACATAAACCAACAAAGCACTCGGACTCTTGCGGCATATTTATGGTAACATAGAGCCCCGTACGAGACGTATACGTTTATGGAAATACTAGCAGTTCTTAGTTAAATATAGTTAGCTATTTACCAGGATATGAATGAAATTTATATTTCTTTAAGTCCTTATTACATCGTATAATATTAAGATACGTAAGGATTCGGAATTGCTAGAAAATCCATGTATATTATTTTATGGATGGAGAAGAATTTGCTACAAATTATATTGACTATAAGAAACATGACACTTCTTAAATAGGCATCTCGTTACTGAATTGTTTGCTTTATAAATATTGTATAAGGTATCTTAACTTGTAAACCCAGTTATCAGTCATTTTGTTGGGTTAGCAACGAAGTTGTTCTACTGAGCGAGAATAGTGGTAACCAATATCATAAAATAACAACCAGGTTATGTGATTGTCAAAGTATCCACGGCAGTATCCCGCCATCCTCCGACACGTGGAACCATCACATCATAGGTTATTGGGTACCCGTCCTTACTGCAGGAAGCTGAACTTGAAAAGTAACAATCGTATCTAACCAGTTTATAATAAAATAAAAAAACCAAGACAATAAAAAATGGTGTTTCCGTTTCACAGTAAATGAGGGTAGACCTGACTCACAATTGTTTGTATAAATAGTACTTAAAGTTATTCTTTCCGAAGGTATCTTTAAGTAAATATCTTGTAGGTAATAGTTTCTTTATAGAGTGTAATTACTTCAGTACCTACCTTCCATCTTTATCACGCTCATCAACCATTTTTATTTATAACTATCTGTGCCCTCGACCGCGTGGACTTTAGGGAGATTACCCGGAAATATGTTTTTCCTGCGGAACCCTAATGCTTTTTCTTAAATTAAAGTAGCCTAAGTTACGCCTTGGAACGTCAGCTATCTGTCAGTTAAAGTCCCATTGAAATCGGTTCAGCCGTTTAGGAGTTTACCCCAAACAAACAGACAGACAGACAAAAAAAAAATGCGTTTTTGTTATAGGTATCGTATCGTATATACTTTCATACGCATTGGGTAAAAAAGTGTTATTTTGATATTACAAACAGACACTCCAATTTTATTTATTTGTATGTATTTATGTATTAGATGTATAGATGTGTAGGTATTTATTGATTTTGCTTGTTCTATTAATTACTTGAAACTGGCTGAAATTCCCGCTAACAAATGGAGCCATTCCTCATCTTATTCCATTTAATCACATAATTTCATTGTTTTCGTAAAAAAGAAAAAAAAATATATACCTACGTCTCTATGAACTTTTTATGGGAAGACACAGGTACCATACCTATGTGTCTTCCCATAAAAAAATCATAGTGTTTTCTTAACGATAAAATGATAATCAAATACTTACATTTTGTCATACACTTCACAATATCCTTACATACGTAAAAGCATGGCCGCACTCCTCCGCTCGGGGTGCGCTAAACGGCCCGCAATAAACACAGGAAAGCACTCGCTGATATGACCGGACCTTTATAATCTTAACCGTATGTATGCGCCTTATGTGCCTTTTCCACTTAAAAGTCCTTATTACGGTCTCTAATAAGAATATTCGACATTGAGCGTGAACATACACAGCCTCACTGAAACCGTACTTACGTAAGGGATATTTTAATGTCATAATTAAACAAGAACTTATAATATGATTTTGAATTACACTTTTTACTAGCCAAATACATTGTTAGATCGCATCCTTTGATTATGTATTGATCGCATAATTTGAAATGTGGGTTATCTTATTCATTCGTCAGATAGTTTCCTTGTTACCTACTGTCTGAGAAAAATAAATCGGCATCTACCTTCAATTAAGAAATCTAAAAATATTTAAAGTGTGGGTACATGATAACTGAACCTGGTATAAATATCATCACACCTATATTCACACTAAAGATAGGCAGAGGTGGTCTTCTAAACAATATCTATTATAAAAATCTGAGATGTGTAAACAAACTAGGAATAAAAGGGTACCACTCTCCCACTCGTCGCGAGTGGAGTCTCAGGAGGCGCCGTGTTCAGGGGCACGGCTGTGACGGCTCGAGTACCTCCCTACATATCGAGATCACTCGATTCTGATGTGTTAGGTAGCACCGTAGTCCACTACAATGCTATAGACATAACAATAGGTGTTACATAATAAAAATCTTGTAAAATAATTTATGATTTATTACAATGACCATTTTTTTTTTGTTTATGGTAGTTAAATCAAATTCATTTTTACAAACACTGCAAAAGCAGACCCCCAAAAGGACACAATAAAAACGCACAATTTGTGTGTACTTGGATATTTTTTCTCCGTACTTTCAAACACTCTGGTGTATGAACGATGGGGCAGAGGTCAATTTGGTGCATTATTTACAGGTCCGGCTAGCTCAGGTGGTAGGAGCGTGAGACTCATGATCTCAAGGTCGTGGGTTCGACCCCCACGCTGGACGGCATCATTTTGATGCCTAGATAACTTTTTAGATAAGCACACTTACAATAGACAGACTATTTTTACAAACTTGCACACTTACAATAGACAGACTATTTTTACAAACTTTTTTAATTTGAGTTCTTATAATCTTTTTAAAAGCAATTAAAAGTATTAGCGAGTGGCAGGCACCCCCGTGCCCACCGCTCAGTGCTTGCCGGGGAGTCGTAATGCACCTTATTTTTTTTTGTAACTAAAGGAAATCTTAGTCCGTCTTTAATTGGTTTAACTAATCTGTGAGTCGTTTATGAGGAGAACTAAAGCGATAAATATCTTTCACTGTGAGACATTCTTTACTACTTCCTGAGTTGCGGCTTTTAACTGTGAAAACAGGGTCGAAGGAGGGCGGGCTTTAAGAAACGATACGTTTAGCACTTATGCTATATATCTCGGTTTGTTTGTTCGCTTGCAAGACACTGGGGTAAAGACTTTAAAAGCGTAATGGAGTACTGAAACGATTTTTACCGCGATCACGACTTTTACGCTATTTATTATTAAAAGTTACTTGTAATAAGGCAAATATAATACTAAATAAACCCGTCCTTCCTTCTCACTCAGCTATTCATAAATTTTCATCTATTATTCAGAGACCCAGGACCATTTTTTTTTTAAATCATTCTTGTAACTAATGTTTTTGTTGAAGGCGTATACTACACTATGGCAGTGGTGGGCCCAGCGCTGGGCTACGTTGTGGGCGGACAGATGCTCACCATCTACACTGACTTCTTGAGCGTGGATACCGACGCGTAAGTATACAAAGTGTCGATGTACCTATTAAATAGTCAGTCGAAATGTACTAAACTGTGTACTTATTAGATTTTACGGTAATTGTGAGTACTTAAGTACTTCCATAGACACGTAGAAACTAAATAGATAACCAAGTTTCAAGACGAGTTTCGTTTGAAATCTTTGGAGACTTCGGATTGATAGCAATACAAAAATATACAAAACAGATTTTGTTACAGAAGAAAAGATTGCACTCAAGAAAGTATAGCTTTAGTGGTCGTAAAATAAACCTATTCAACACGTCTTGGACTCTTTTCGACCACTAACAAGACCATAAAGTCTCGCGCACAATGAGACGTTAAGACATGCGCGTTAAAATGTTTGCCAATAATAAAACAAACTGTAATGACTAATTGAAAAAGTTCACTCTTCAACGGACAGCGCAAGCAAAATTTGATGTGTGGCCACGTGCCTTTTACCACCAAAATTCTGAGTACATTGACAATATTGTTTTGGTAGTGGCAAAAATATTAACGCGCGTGTCTTAACGTCTCAGTGTGCCCAGTAGGCGTAGCATGACCGCGTAGTCATTAGTTTCATATTTTACAACTGTCAGATTTGTCGAGAAAATGACGTCGCACGGAGCCATGTCCAGTACAAAAAGCTCTAAGTGACGTCATTTTCTCGACAGATATAACAGTTGGAAGAGATAAAACTTATGTCTACACGGGCATGCTAAGGGAGCGTTAACAACGTATCACCAACGACCAACAACACAAGAAGTTATAACCGTCACATCTCCCGCGCCATCCCGAGTCTTGCCTGTTCACATTTTTTTAATATTTCATCTCGGCAACGACACGGCTTCATTCAGCCAAGTTGCCCTCTCGCTTTCATCTCATTGTGAGCCACGTACGCTGTTCAAGCAACTTTTCAGCCAAATTAATTCCACCGTTTTATACTTTCATGGCTTCTGAAACGAAATATGATTTTACGCGGAGTGAGTTTTGAACGACCTCTTTAATATGGCTTTTCATTTTAATTTATAAACGCTCTTGTATACTGATTAAATAGGAACCCCTATAATTGTAGATAGGGTGTTCGATACTATTGCAATACAGAGTGTATTAAAAGGCCGAAATAGTAATTTAGGCTCTTGTCTAGTGAAAACAGATTATACCTATCATAGTTTTCGAGTTACAGACGTTTATATATTTGTCATAAATGTCGTGCTGTTGCCTCAGGGCAAAGAAATATGTTGTAAGCCTCAGGGCATATCCATAACCCTACATCTACGAAGGGCGGCTACAAATATCCCGAAAACAGTAACTGTTTAGATGAAAAAATCGCTTAGGACTTATTATTTTACTTTTATTAAATAAGTACTCATGTTCAAATTTCGACTCCAGAAGTTTTTATCTGATTCAGTAGTTGTAGCATGAGTGCCAAGACTACACTAGTAGGTATATCACGGAATATCTTGATGTTGTCTCTTTCTCTCGTATGAAATTAGACAAAGAGCGACCGAGCTAATCCGTGACAGTGATCTTGTCTTGACATGCGTGTTAACACCACAGTTGGTATCCGATACTCATTCTTATGTGAAAGTATAACTTCGGACATCTGAAACACTACGTAGATCATGTAACAGACAGGTCGGACTCCCAATGGTACCCTCTTGGAGCTGTAGGAGGCGAGCAGATAAACACTTGAAAATGAAATTCAATCAACTTAATGAAACGATTCCTACGTAACGAATTTTCTATTATTCTAATTCATTATGAACTCGAAGCAAGGTGGAGTGAAGAAGCATCTATTTACGTTCCGGTTAGACCAATGAGGCTTGAGAAAAGGTTTAAGTATACCTACCTATGTGCTACATCTAAGTATGTAGGCAGGTAGGTACTTTGTTGAAACATTTTATTAAACACACGGTCGGTAACTGTTTTCCAAGGGTTACGTTGCGTAAAGTATATTTTATTTACTAAAACGCTTAAGGAAATTAAACTACCAGTGGCATATCGCTTGCGTACGTACCTACAAGATTTCCTTTATTTTATGCTGTGTTTTTGTTTTGATACTTTGATTAGGTAGCTATAGTTTAGTATTGAGTACCTACCTAGCTAATATTTATATTCATTCAAATTTAAAACAGACATCATTACTTATCCACACTAGCTATATACCTATTGGAGTATATAGTACCTACCAAAGAAGGTCCATCGGTGCGGACCGTGTAGCACCGCTTTGGATTGTAAAGCAAACCTCTGAATCAGCATAGGAAAACAATCCAGCGGTCTATGGTAATGTGTTCCATGCAATTCCGACACCCTCTGTTTATCCAACCAACCACTTTGTCCAAAAATGAAAATTATAATAGCAGTAACAGACCTTCACTCATAGCGGTCAGAAACTTCTTAAGGATTAAATATCAATTTGGATACTGAACTTTGCGATATAATTAATACATTGTTAGGATTTTTTAAAGATTATATTTTGTACCATATACGGGTAAAAATTTGGTCCAATTTAGAGGTACCTACTCCACACAAAAACATAGCAACTGTGAAAATGTTAATAGCAATAACAGAGCTTCATACTTGGCGGTACTTAAGTCTCGCTCGGGGGCGTATTTGAGTGGCAAAACACGGGAATCTCGTTTAACCGTGTAGTTAGAAGGCACGGGAGTAATTTTCGGCTTTTTGCGTCGCTTTCAACAAGATTCCTCGCTGTGTGTATGTTAATATTTAGATGCCGAAAGGAAATATTTCCAGTTTTAAAGACTGGTATATGCGGGAACCGTCTCCAATATTTCCTTCTAAACTAAATATTAAGTAGCTTATATTATTAACCAACTTCCAAAAAGGAGGAGGTTTCTCAATTCGACCGTGTATATTTTTTTATTTTTGGTTCACCAGGTACTTACCTATTTACTTTTGCTTCGTGGTCGCTTCTTTTGTTATTTTTAAACCATACATACATATTCTGTGTCCTTCTTGAGTAGATAAAATATAGTAGCTACCTATGACCATATAACCTCAGACAGTGCGTTTCATACATACTACTAATACGGCCCTTTTAACGTCCCACTGCTGGGCACGGGCCTCTCCTCAATGCGAGGGGGATTCAGGCCATAGTCCACCACGCTGGCCCAGTGCGGGTTGGCAGACTTCACACATCTATCGAAAACTAGTCGTGCACTCCTCACGATGTTTTCCTTCACCGTTTCATAGCAAGTGATAATCTCGGATGTAAATGAGATTCGCACATAAATCCCAGAGGTGCGAGCCGGGGTTTGAACCTGCACACTTCGATTCGAAAGCGTGCGTTCGACCATTCGGCTACCACTGCTAATATATATTTGATAGTTTCTGAAATCCAATTTTAAGATGGATGCGCGCGTAACTTTCACGTCTATCAGATTTTGTATGAGTCTAGGGACCGCGGCATCAATTAGTCCATTTTTGGTCCAATCATTTTTTACGTTTTCGGGAACTACCTACTAAAATTTCATTGGTAACCTATTCATGTTAGGAACTCATGTTATTGTGATGTTTCAGATTAGGTCTAACTCCAGTGAGCTCAGTGTGGATTGGCGCGTGGTGGGTGGGCTTCATCCTGTCAGCTGTGCTGTGCCTCATAGTAGCCATACCGCTCATGGCATTCCCTCACGAGCTACCGGGTTAGTACAAACAAACCTCCGTTGCGAAGGGGTCCTGATAAACTTCTTAACTAAGTTATTATAATCCAGGTGCTGCAGAAATTCGAGCATCAAAAATATCCGAAGCCCACGAAGGTGCAGCTTCTAAGTCAGCGGCTTTTAGCGCTTTACACGAGCTACCTCAAGCCGCTGCAGCTCTGCTTCGGAACCCTACCTTCTTGTTCTTGAACCTGGCGGGGGCAAGTGAGGGCATGCTGATATCAGGATTCGCAGCGTTTCTGCCGAAGTTGATTGAGAATCAGTTCGCAGTAAACGCGTCAGAGGCTGCTTTGCTTTTGGGTAAGTTTCCTTATTGCAAAGTTCATTTGACAAACATTGACACACACACAATGACACACAAATTTTCTAATTCATAATTTTACCTGATAATAAAAGGACTCTGCTTACACTAGGTTTTTACTTTCTAGGTGTAATCACAGTACCAGCGGGCGGTGGTGGGACCTTCCTAGGGGGTTGGCTAGTCAAGAGATGGCGCCTCGCATGCGCCGGAATAATCAAGCTGTGTGTCGGAGCCACGGTCATAGCGGCCGCGTTCACCTTCAGTTTCGTACTAACGTGCGACGACTACCCTTTTGCAGGGGTCACAGCTGTGTACAATAGTCCTTCAGTACCTGGGTGAGTGGACTTCATAAATAATCTCACACCCCTTAGATGACCATATCGCAGTTATAACTCAGAAGAGGCTTTGAATATCTTAGAAGGGAGACCGCGTGACAAACTTAGGTGGTATCCATCCACCGTTTGATCATAAAGCACTTCATAATTGTTCTCCCGCAGTGCGGACAAGCTGACGGCATTATGCAACGTGAACTGCGCGTGCGCAAGCGCGCCATACGCGCCCGTATGCGGCGCGGACGGCACCGTGTACTTCTCTGCGTGTCACGCGGGCTGCACGCAGCGGACCCTAGCCGGCGCCGCGCAGCTGTTCCACCACTGCTCCTGCATATCCAGGGACAACACCTCCCTACCGATGCACCTGATCGATGGTGGTATGCGCCTTTGGACTGCTTCCACTTTAATTTTACTTCTTGGACTTGAAAGCATCTCTGCAATGAATGTCTGGCGTCCTTAATATAAGTTTTGCTGATTCAAACGCAGTTGAAATACTGAATAACCCTAGCGTAAAGTCCTTCTTATACACACCAGCTTAGACATTCAATTTAGATTGATACTTTCCAAAATATATAAAAAATATATAAATATGGCGCTATTACAGAATCCAACTCGTCAGTTTCATATGAAGCTATCAACAGCATCTGCGCGACGGACTGCCCGTTCCTATGGGTCTTCGTGTTCCTGTCATTTGGTGTCATGCTGTTCACTTTTCTGGCAACCATGCCGGCCTTATCGGCCACCCTAAGGTAAGGCTGGACCACTAATCTGTAACTATCGGAGTGATTCGCGCTATAGGGCTAGGTTTTTGATATTTTTATCAGCATTAGTCGCAAAGCCATTTGTGACAAGACAATTTGTAAGATAATCAATTTTGATCATATGAATTAGGAAACCGAGAGAATATATTAACACGATGCGACATTAGTTTTGCCTTAGTCCATACGTTTAGAGCTAGAGTTTGATAGGTACTTCCAAAAAGAAAAGAAAACTATCAGCAATTGGCTTGCAATTGCTCTTGGAACATCACTTAAGAAGTTAGAGCACGTTTGTGTATTTCTTAGATGCGTGCGCGAGGACCAGCGTTCGTTCGCGCTCGGCATCCAGTGGATCAAGGTGCGGCTGCTGGGGACCATCCCGGCGCCGCTCATGTTCGGCTTCCTCATCGACCTCTCATGCTCGCTGTGGTCCACCTCCTGCGACAGGACCGGCGCGTGCTTGCAGTACGATAATACTAATATGAGCAGGTAAGTGCTGTCAACTTGTTTATTCCTCTGGACAAAAGACAGGACACTAGCCTATATGCTATGCCATATTGGGACTATATAGGCCCTTTTGGAATGAGACGCAAAGTCATCATCGGGAGTATTTTTTGGTAAATATCGCTTTCGACATTATTTTGGTGACTGATACTAAAGATTTGGGTCCTCAGACAGTAGATACTTTGAGACAAGACGATTTAGGAGGCTTCTGCATCAGTGACTTGTCGATCGAACTCACAATCAAATATCATCGCTAATTGTACTATGTCTTTGGCCGTCTCAAAACACGTCGGATTTTGATCAAAATGTTTTTTTTTACTTTCACAGGGACGACTCGTAGTCCTTGTTTAAAAGTTATAGAGTACTAAAGTATAAGGCAATGATCCATAATGTTTACCATATACCTAATTTTTTAAACTATAGATACATGCTCGGCATAGCGCTCGTCGGCAAGCTGTGCTCACTACTATTCTTCTTCCTCGCGTGGTGGTTCTACCGTCCGCCAGGCAGCAAGAACGGAAACGCCGTAGTGCCATCAGTAGACCTGGTGGTCAGCGGCGAGAAGACCAACGGGAACATCACCACACTCGCCAATGGGAACGCGGAAAGACCAGCCAACGGATACTGCAATGCCGCTTTAGAGTGCAGTGACCATTTGTAAACGTTCTAGACTATTCTAGACTTTGTAGTCTACTCAGCAGGCCTTGACGATACCGTCGCACCAGTATTCACCGTAAGGATAGACAGATTGTGCTGGCACTGGGTTCAACGTTAAGGCCTAGAGATGGCTATACAAGTATGATATCAGATTGTTGAGAAGACTTCTAGTAACTAAATAAATATCACACAAAGTAGGCTCCACAAATGGCACTCATTAGCTCAAAGAATTGCGAACAATCGACTTAATTTCATTTCTTATGGATTAATCGGAGAAGAATCATAAAAAAGATAGAATCATAATCTATATACACACAAAATAGGTATCAGAAATGTGTTCTATCGTCATTCGTGCTCACCAGTGCGCACCCGCTGGTGTACAAATCCTTAACGATCATACATTTCTTCCGAGATATTTAATTGCAATTCACAAACTATTGCAATTGATGTAAAGTAGTTTACATTCTAATATTAACTCTGTTGTAAAATATCTGTGATGTATAGTTTGTAGGTTGTTGTATATACTGCGTTCTCTAATAATAAGCTCCTATCTTGTAGTGGGGTGTAAGGCGTTCTAGGTATAAAGGACGCGGGTTCAGATTGGTAATATGGTGGGTTAGAGAAAATATAATCAAAGAAAAAAATGGATGCACGGTTCTGCAAAAACTAACTTACTTACTTTTCTCTTAAGTAAGATAGGTATGATCCATCGCTCTACCACGACTAGACGAAACGAATATCACAGACCTGGGACCTAATTCTCGCATGGTCGACATCATATCTAACTCGACATTTGTCGAAACAAAACTTCAAATTGGTCGGTTTTTTTCGTTTGGTTTTGACATATGTCGAATTAGAGATGATGTCGAGAATTGCCCCCCTGGTTTGTCGGTTAACCGAAAGGGGTGCTACAAACTTTGACATACAAGTCTTAGGCTAGGCGCGCACTAGGCAGCCATGGCTGCGCAGCCAGGCTGCGGCAGCCAGTCGAACATATGACGTTGTATGGGAGGAGCCCGCGCACAAGGCAGCCACGAAATCTCGGCTGCGGCAGCCAAAAAAACGCGCCTGTTTGCACGGCAGCCATAGCGTGTGTAGGTGAATGTATGTGGCTGCCGTCAGTCTCCGCACACAAGTTGTAGCAGCCAGAAGTATTTTGGGTTTAAACTTTAAAAAATAAATGACTTATATATCGTGTATAGTCGTGAATTGGCTACTATAACGGGCTGCGCAAATATCCTGGCTGCCGCAGCCATAGCTGCCTAGTGCGTGCCTAGCCTAGGTACGTAGACGCGTGCGACTAGCGAGCGTAAACCACGCGATGAACACAAGGTATAGCTGCGGCGGTTTTTATACCTAAAAGATTTTGCAAAATCTACGTTTTCAGTGTGAGTATATTGTCAAATAAAGTACAATTAGAAAAGGCACAATTTTCGAACATTATAAAAAAATAAATAAATATGATTTTCATTTGTCATTACTATTTAGATTTAAGGTACTTGTGTATAGAGTATTTAATCTATTTAACTTATTTGTTGACAGATCAATAGTAGTTAAAGTGTATTTTGGTTGAAGACTGATTGTTTACTAGTAATATTTAGTAAGTATTAAATATTAAAATTAGTATGTAATATACATTTAGCCAGTTTGTTCTATATAGGCACTAAGAAATATAATAATCAAATAATTACCGTGGAAGCTCTGAAGTAAATAGGTAGCGAAAATCTTCATTACAAACCAGTACCATAACAAACATAGCAATAACTACTAGAACCATATAACTAGTATATATATAGACAATATATTTAGCATGAAATATCAAAATAGATAATCTAAGGGCTATATCTCACTAGGACTCCAGTGGCGGCGCAACCAGTCGCACCACGAACAAAATGTATAGAGCTGTATGGAGAGTATCTCACCTGGCCCTGTAGCATGACCGCATAGACATAAGTTTTATCTCTTTCAACTGTCAAATGCGCCGAGAAAATGATGTCACACTGAGCCATGTCCAGTACAAAAAGCTCGAAATGACTTCATTTTCTCGACAAATCTGACAGTTGAAATAGATAAAACTTATGTCTACATGGTCATGCTAAGGGTGCTAGTGTCCGCTTGGTTGAGCAACCAATTTGGTGGCGGCAAGCGAATCGGCCGCTGGTAGCGCAACCACTAATATGTGTAGAGCTATTTGGCGTCACACTCACTCGACCACCAGTTGCGCTACCAGGGCTACCCCTCCCGCACGCATCAACACTGCTCGTGCGTCGACGATGTCATTCGCACGTCGTGTCTGACAACTCTAGTCTTTGCTCTGGTGTTTCTCGCTTGGTAGTCAAGACACCATGGTGGCGCAACCGGTTGCGCCACCATGGTGTGTCCTAGTGAGATATAGCCCTGAGGCCATATATAATGCAATAGTCTATAGATGTTTTAAAAAGGGCCATTTGTAACGATTTTTACATGTTTCCATTATGTAATTTGTATTATAAATAAATATAATAATATAACTATCTAAGTAAGTTGTTGGTTAAGATGATCCATTTTGAAATTGTACAATTTTACACCGATCAATTGAAATAAAATGTGAATAAATATTTTCAAGTTTATTTTTCTCTTTCCTAAATAATAAATTTTATACATCATCACGCCTGTATTCCCCGAAGGGGTAGGCAGAGGCGCACTGTAGTGCACCCACCCTTTGCCGATGTATTTTGGTCCCAATGTAATAAGGGGCGAGCATATTGCCATTATACCGGGCACATTCCCCCTCAGTACGAGGGAGATTTGGGCCTTAGTCTACCACGAGGCCCAGTGCAGGTTGGTGAACTTCACACGCCTTTCTATAGACGTGCAGGTTTCCTCACGATGTTTACCATCACCGTTCAGCAAGTGGTAATCATTATTAAAAATTACATTCACACATGAAAATTATCTCAGAGTTGCGGGCCCGGAATTTGAACTTGCACCCCTTACGTTCAACCGCCTTGAACGTAAGGGGTGCGTTCTTGCCCACGAGGATATTTGCTTTGCAGGATATTATTAGCTCCGCGCAGACTGGGGCGTCAATCCACGCGCTGCAATTTCTTCTCAAGTACCAAAACGAACCCTATTGGCTCAATAGCTCATTCTTCAATGAAATGTAATTTGCAGCGCAAGCAAATCTTGGAGTGTGGTCGGGTGACTTTTACTACAGAAATGGAATCTTTATGTATATTGACACAGAGTCCTTTTTGGTATTGGCAATCATTTTTGAGCCGCATCATCACGCCCCAGTGTGCCCAGACCTCAAAGGCTGGTATTTAAACTACACGATAAAAATATGAAATAAATATATATAATCCAACATTAAAAAATTACTTACAGTGTAACAAAATGCATCATAACATCATAATATTCTCGATAAAATTGTGTAGGTACTTACAAATATTACAATAGTAGCAGAACAAAGCTTTTAATCTCCCAGATGGGTTCAGAAGAACTTCACGCCTTGGTTGTCGTCGAATTCTATGAGTTCACACTTGCCCCTCACTTCCAGTGATTTTAAAGCCTTTACTAGTATGTTCATGTCCAGACCATGGAACTCTGAAAATAAAAAAACAAATTTATTTTCTATTGTATAAGAAAATTTATCTTCTGGTTTTAAATATACTACAATGTTGTTGACTCTTTCTGGCGGCCGTAATGTTTGAGCGAGAAGGCGATATTTTTGGTGCGGTCAAATTTGAGAGTTAAGTCATGTTGGTTAAGTATTTTGACAATGGTATCGACTCTATTGTCACCATTGTGAACAACACTAAAATAAGCATACTGCCATCCTTCTTACAGGCATGTGTGAGCAAGACAGCAATCTTTTTAATGCTGTCAAATATGGTTAAGTTGTAGTCAGTGTAACAGAAATGCCATTAATATTATTTAAATACCTGATATCTTAAATAAATCTTATATTAAAAAGTCAATAAATGTTGTATTACCTTGATCTGCTGTATTCTCACTCTCTCTCAGCTCAAACAATGTACAAACAGAGTTGTTCATTCCATTATTACACGCCCAATTGTACACCATATTTCCCCATTCGTCCAATGAATGCCAGTATATCTCCCATACTGCTTTACTCTTATCTATGGGTGCCGCTCTGCCCGTTCTAGCCATATCCTCTAGAATAATCAGAATGGACTCCTGTGACAGCTTTCTTTTGATCTCTAAATTATTGAATAGTGGACTGTTCTGTGATTCTCTGATGTCTATAGTAGATTGTTTTGTTGCCTTCAAATAGTCTGTGATAAGTTGTTGCCATGCTTCTAATTGTTTGTTTCTTGTTTCTATGTGTGGTTGGATTCTGAAACAAGAAATCAGAGATTTTTATTCATGTAAACTGTAATAATGGTTATGAATTGTAGCCATTAAAAATTTGAGGTCATGATTGTATCATAGAGATAGATAACTCTTGAATGTTCCACCTCTTAATGATATACAAACTATACATATAAGAGTATATAACCTGTATAATATGTTACGAAAAATAACAAACATTAGGTTTTCATAGATAGTAAACCAACAGCTAAGATATTTGGAAAAAAAAAACAACAAGTTTAACAAAGAGTTTAGTATATTATGTAGTTTCTTTGGATGTTGCTGGCATAACATATGGAGTATAAAAGATAATTTGCACATTTTTAATATTATCAAAACTTTGAAACTACTCTTTTCTTGACCCATATCAACAGGTACTTACATCTTCATTCCACATCTTGACATTATATATTCCTTTCATACATGTCTATAATTTTTCTCTCTGTCTGTTTTCTCTTAGACAATGTTCCAAATGATTTTGGCTCTAAATCAGTTACAGCCAATTTATATGATATTTTCATTCCTCCAATATCAAAGTATGGATCCTGTTCAGTCAGATCAGTGGAGAAACTGATCATTATCGAACAGTCCTTAGCTACAGCGGAAATCAGTGCTAAATATAATGGATCTGCCAGTTGGTAAAATTTATCTCTGTCAGTTCGGATATTCAGATCTAGATGATTCAATTTCAGAAGTTCTAAAATTTTAGGAATATAATCAGTATTCTCCATAATATTTGCAATCTCATAATTCATAGTTTCAGATAGTTTCTGCAGTTGTAACAATTTGTAAAGGAAACTAGATGGCTTTAAACAATTATTATCATTGCATTGCTTTGATTTTTTATGTGTTTTAACATATTTTGAATCTGCTTGTGGACTAAGATTGTTTTCATTGAGTAAAACAACTATTATAAAATCCAGAAATGTGTTTAATGTACCAAAACATTCAATTCTCTTTATAATATCATAAAAATCTAGTTTTGTGGATCCCTCATCATACACAAGTGTAGCATTTTTGAATAATTTAAGATTATTTTGAGGATTCTTTATTAGATTCAGTATGGCAACTCTCATTCGATTTTTTTCACCAGAAAATAGATCCAAAGGGCAGTATTCACTTGTTTCTTTTATCTCTTTCCTTTGTAACTTTAAATGTTGCTTTAAACAGTAGTAGCACTTCTTTGAGGCCTTGAAACTGGATGATATGAAGCCTTCTTTGGGTTTGATCTCTATGCAATAGCTTGTCTTGCATTTAGGACTCACAATCGACAAGTTAGGGGCTTTAATAGCATATTGACTTATCATTGATTTATGTCTTCTATTTTCGGGCCGAAAAGGAAGCATATCTTTAGCTAGAGTAGCAAGCTCATCTTCCGGGATCTCTAAAGCTTCTTCTTGACCGTAAGAAGAGTTTACTAGCAGCGGCATAGTGACCAAATTAACAAAATTCACGGAATCGTAAATGGCTTTCAAGTCCACCTGTTTCCCATCTTCTTTGATAAGACGAATCACGAAATCCGTATCTAATAATTGAAGGACTATGTGGACGTTCCCTTCGTTGATATATTTCCAAGGTTGACCCAATAATTTCATTTTATCCTGTAGTATGGTTTGTTTTGTACTACACAGAAAAACAAGATTACTTACGTAAAAAAGGGAGGGAAGTTGTATTGCCAAGGCCACGATATCTCAGCCATAATAAAACACCAATATAAAACAATCCAAAATTATTTAACAACTAAATAATAAGTTCAAGCGGATTCTAAACTTTATAACCTTTTTTGACATTTGTCTGACATTACCTACAATCTTACAATGATTGACGGATTGACGGATGACGCCAAGGCCAAACCGCCAAATGTAGGATCATCATTTCCATAGATCATTTCGTAAAAGAAGAAATGGAAGATGAAAATACACAATTTTAAAAATTTATGTTGGTCATGAAGTTAATAAATATTATTAATCTTACATCAATTTCATAAGAGAAGTTGAATTTAAGAATTGTGGAGGGCACGACAGACAATTCACTCGCCATTTTTACCTGAGTTTGGTGGACCTTCTGTGAAACTCATTGGGGAGACCCCTAGGGGAAACCAAATGCCGACTACTCACTGTCTACTCACACAGAATGTATTTATTTCGACTATGCTAAGCGAGCGAATTGTAGGCTTAAGTGCTTGACATAATTAATATATTTATACTATACACTTGGAGTAGACCCATGAACGACTTCTCCCTGTAGATTTTTGTTCTGGATCTAAGTCTAAATTTTGTGCGATGCTGTGTGGAACGTGGAGTGAAAATGCGTGGAACGGACTGAGTATTTCTCTATGACGGATGGGTGGGTGACAGGTGACATTGACAACCGAGCTAGTAACGATTGGGTTTTCGTTTTGCTTTCAATACAAAAAATAGTAATTTTAATATAATTTTTATCGTGGACATGTTATAGTTTATTTAAAAAACTACATAACAATAGATTTTAAAATGATTACGCTTAATAGAAAGTTGAAAAAAGAGCACACGGAACCGAGTAATGGTATTACTGCCGATTCAGTGAAAAGAATATCAGTGCGAGACAAGTTGTTAATTAAAGAAGTCCAGGAAATGAATGAGAACCTCCCGGTTACGTGTAGTGTAGGTTTTGAGGACCCTAACTTGTTAAATGAGTTTGTTCTAACTGTAACCCCTGATGAGGGGTATTGGCAGGGTGGCAAGTTCAAATTTAGTATTTTTGTTACAGAAGACTATAACATGGCAGTGAGTATTGATAATAATCTACCTTAAGTTTCTTTATAGGTATTTAGGTTCTGATTTTAATGGTATTATTTGATTCCAGCCCCCAAGAGTGAAATGTCTGACGAGGTTGTGGCATCCTAACATCAATGTAGATGGAGATGTTTGTCTATCGCTGCTGAGACAGACATCCATAGACGAGCACGGCTGGGCGCCCACGCGTAGGCTAAAGGATGTAGTTTGGGGACTCAATGCACTATTTACTGTAAGCAAGTCTGATAACATTATAATTTAGGTTTTATTGTCAACTTACAAGTTTTTTAGAATTTTCTGTTATCTGCAATCAGTAAAAATACTTATGGTGTGTGTCATGTTTAAACTGCAAAATAAAATGGACCTTTTGTGGCAAAATAGAACATTGCTGTAGTAAGATTGCCTTAGTTATTAACCTAGTTGGTAACCTATTGTTCCTTATATTTGAGATAACTCAATTAATTCCAGGATCTCCTAAATTTCGAGGATCCACTCAACATAGAGGCAGCCGAAATGTACAACAAGAATAAAACTGATTTCCAAGCGCGGGTGCAGGAATATATTGCCAAGGGCAAGAGATGAAAGTCATTTAAACTAAGTCAAACATCAACATTTTAAACATCATTATTTTAAAAGGCATTGGAGAATTCAGTATGGTATTTCTTTTCACAATGGTTTCAATTGTAAAAATTTAATGTGTAAAATTTTAACTGATTGACAAAATTAAAAATAAAATAAAAAACAAACCCCGGCTCGCACCTCTGGGATTATGTGCGAATCTCATTTTCATCCGAGATTATCACTTGCTATGAAACGGTGAAGGAAAACATTGTGAGGAAACTGCACGTCTGGGGGAACTTGTCTAGTTCTCGATAGATGTGTGAAGTCTGCCAACCCGCACTGGGCCAGGGTGGTGGATAATGGCCTAAATCCCCCTCGCATTGAGGGGAGGCCCGTGCCCTGCAGTGGGACGTTAAAAGGGCTGTAGTAGTAGTAGACAAAATTAAATGGTAAACATCCTTATCTAACAGAAGTTACATTCATCATCTTTCAATATAATAGATTACTGCTGTATAATCAATCACTTTTAAATAAATAGGATTTGTTCCTTTCCAGTGAACATTTCTAGCATCATAGTTGCCCATGTTAATAATTTATCCAAAATAATTTCAAGCAATTAAAATTCTCATACTGAATTATCCAATTGTTATAGAATAGTTAATACTCTATGGAATGGTGATATGATTTTTTATGGTTTTGTAAAGGTGCACACTGTGTTAGGCTACATTGGTGCCGATTTTGTACACAAACTATGTCTAAAGTATAGTCAACAGCACTCAAAATATTGCTGTCTTGCTTATGCATTACCACCATGAAAAGGCCAGAAAACTTAACCCCAAATTATAAATAGTGAGGAGTCATCTTCAGGGGTGCTGTAGAACACTTTTTGAATTTGAACATGCTATTGGTGGTTGCTAGATGAATTGAAATTTTAATAAAATTTGGTGTTTATGGAAGTATAGGTTAGTGCCAACAAAATCAACACCAATATCAAGGCACCTACATCATAATTTAACTCGTCTTATTCAGGTGTATTTTACCATTATTATATTTGTTTCCATATTGTAATTAAGTATAAACAGCACTTCAGCATCACATGAAACTACTCGATGGATTTTATTTTTTGAAACATATTATTATGATATCTAGCATCCTGTGCCAGAATATTACCATATATTTTAGGTTTTTTAATTATAAGAAACTGATATGTTCTCAAATCTCACCAAATAAAGTTGCAGGTACGACTGGTTTTAATTAAGTTTTAATTATTTTCCAATGTGATGTAGTCTCAAGTAATATATTTGTTATTAATAGCTGCAAGTAATTTGTATATCACTATGCTCTTAATGTTCAATAATAATGATGGCTGGTTATTCTTTCTCATGGTCCTCTGTATTTTTTTTTTGTATGAGCTGGATATATGTGGGTAGGGTACAAATTGAAATGCAAACTTATCAAATCAATGCTCTTTATTATGTTAATAATACTGGAGCATCATTTTATATACCAATTAGTATAAATAGTAAAAATTTGTATACAATAAATAGCTTAACATTAACAAAACGATCGTAACAATTTCATTTTTCCATTATGACTAGATTTTCGTTTGGGCGATACAAAATGTACATGATAATGAGAGTAATGGGTTGAAAGAACAGTACACGCTTGGAATTTTCAGCAGTAAAGAAACATTCCACTTTTAGAGTTAGCAAGACAAAATGCTTCCGTTGCAGTGATTTTATCAATATTTCAACTCTATCCCATGTCTCTGAAAGTGTAAATTGCAAGCGTGCGCAGTATGCGTAAGGTCGAATGTTCAGTGGCTGGAGAAGTTGGTGAGCAGCTCGTCCTGGATGCTGTTGGAGCGCGTGAGCAGGCGCGCGCTGACGACGCCGAAGGCCGCGCCCACAGTGTCGGCTTGCGACGCCGCGTGCGCTTTGCGCTCGTGATACTCGTCGGAGAACTCCTGCAGACGACATGCGTATGAAACGGTCATATATGTTCGACGTGCACGTTGGCTTTTTATCGAAAACTTGTGCGTGTAAGATGTTTGTCTATACCAAATGAACTGTATTGGGTCATTGAAAAAGTTAATTCCTCAACGAAGACACTAGAGTTCATATTGGTATTGAAAAAAAATAGCAGCGCGGGTCTTAACGAGACGGAGCTTTATTCAGCGGTTATAAGGATCTAAGCCTCTATGACAGATCTCAATGAGGAGTCCTTTGGGATTTTTAACTTCCGAAACATTGATTTAGATATTGAAAATATGACCCTGGGCCCTGCCTAGCTGTTTACAACAACCTGACATGCTCTTTGGTCTATGAAAGAATCAAGAGATTAACATGAATCCTTGAGGAAAATCTCCAGGGTCAGATAAGGGGGAATGAATGAATCTTTGTTAATTAGTTTGTTCCGCTTGTTCACCTTGAGCCTGTTGCCTAGGAAGACGGCTCGCTCGCGCTTCTTGTTCATGAAGTCGCTCTGCGTGAGCCAGCGGTGCTCGTAGCACTCCTCCGCTGACGGCCGCTTCAGCGGCACCCTCTTGAACAGGAACATCAGGAACCTTGTCGCCTCCTGGTAAACATGGACAAATATTTAATAGACTTAATACATAAATTGCTTCAGTCTGTGAAAGGTATCTGTATCTCTTTTGGTCGAACTAAATTTCTCCGCAGGTACTGCTATAAGAAGCCTTAAAGCCTGACCTGTGTGATTTCCTTGTAAAGGTGTTCGAACCGGTACCGCACGAAGGAGATGTTCTGCTTGGTCTCGGCGTCGTCGCTGCCCCGGAAGGGCGCGACACCCGACAGCATGATGTACGCCAGCACGCCCAGGGACCAGATGTCCGTCTGCGGGTACGCCGGCTCGTCGTTTATTATTTCAGGCGCTGTGGGGAAAACAACATCGTTACTCAAAGTGTGCAGGTTCAAAACTCATTTTCATTACCGAGATTACCACTTGCTATGAAACGGTGAAGGAAAACATCGTGAGGAAACCTGCACGTCTATAGAAAAGGCGTGTGAAGTTCACCAACCCGCATTGGGCGTGGTGGACTATAGCCCAAAAATCTCCCTTGTATTAAGGGGAATGTGCCCGGTATAATGGCAATAGGCTCGCCCTCTATTATATTGGGACTCAAATACATCGGCATTGTGTGGGCGCACTGCAGTGGATCTCTGCCTACCTCTTTGGGGAATATAGGCGTGATGATGATGAATGACATTTCAGTACAAAAAGTATTCTACATTGTCATGTATAATTGTAAGTACGTTATTTACTCAACATTATAAAATTTCGTAAAGACTTATGTCACCTTTGTATTCCAAGTCGCCGACTTGCGGCACGCTGGTGCCCAGCTTGGTGACCTTGTGCGCGGAGCCGAAGTCCACCAGCTTGACCTGGATGGAGCGCACGGAGGCCATCACCACGTTGTCGGGCTGCAGGTCCAGGTGGCAGTGGCCGCGCCAGTGCAGGTACTGCAGCCCGTCCAGGATCTGCGTCACTATCGTTGCCACCATCTGCTCCGTGTAGTCGTGACGGCTGGACAGGTATGTCAGGATGTCGGCTCCCTGTAGCTTCTCCAGGATCAAAGCCGCCACGGGCGAGCCGGGCGCGTGGTAGGCCGCCAACAGGTTCGATATCCTCTCGTGTCTCAACCGCTTCAGGCATTCGAACTCCCGCTGCACCTGCACCTCCGTCTCCGGCCGGACTTCCAGTATCTTCGACACCACGACGTTGTCGTTCGTCCTGTCGATACCCTTGACGACGATCGAGAACTTTCCTCGCCATAATTCCGACATGAATGTGTAGCGTTCGGTGAAAGCGTCCGACGTCACCCACTCCATCGGGCTATCCTCAGTGCTATAGTCCAATTTGGGCTTCTCTTCGTCTAAAACTATATCCTGTCCGGATTCCGTGAGCTGCTGGAGGTGTTTCATCGCTTTCGTTACTTCGATTTTACGCATGCCCGATTCTTTAGTCTTGATTAGGTTGGTGGGAATGCCCTTGTCGCTCCAGCCGATCCTGTTGCGGGAGGACAGTCTGAACTGGTAGCTGGTGTCGGGCTGGAGGCCGCGAACGACGAAGAACTCGTGATCGATGTTGCTAGCGACTTCGATCCATTCGACGCTGTCTCCGGCTTTGTATTGCAAGCTGTAGCAGAGCACCGGCGAGTTTCCATCGTATTTCGGTTGCTTCCATCTCAACAGCACCTCCGTGTCGGATACTTCGGCGGCGGCGGGGCTGTCCGGCGCGTCGGGATTGGTCGCTTCGACGATACGCGTCCTGGCCACGGTCTGACCGACTTTGTTTCTCGCGACGACCTTGTAGAAGCCGATGTCGTGGTGCATGGCGGTCTCGAATTTGAGAGTGGACCTGCCCTCCTCGTCCTCCACGATCTTGATGCGTTGTCCTTCGGCGATGACCATGTCGTTCTTGAACCACTGGATGGCGGGCTTGGGGTCGCCGACGGCGTAGCAGGAGAGCTGGGCGGGCTCGCCCTCTCTGATGGGGAGCAGTTGCGGTTTCTCTCGGAAGAAGGGCAGCTGTCCGTCCTTCTTGGACTCCATGAAGGCCTGCGCTTCGGCGTAGGAGTCGAGCCTGGTGCCGAGCTCGTGCCGCAGGCGGCGGATGGTGTACGACTCGGTGCCGTAGTTGTTGATGCGCTCGCGGCGCTCGTCGTCGATCTCCTCGTCCATGATGTCGGTGAAGCGACGCCGCTCGCGGATAATAGGTGTCTGTAAAAAAACAAAACAAACTCAATGAGATAGGAAATTTGGTTTGAAGGCTCTCGTTATAATGGTGTAGGGTTCCGAGACAGATGAGCTTTTCTCTGGGACTCTCAAGAGTGGAACCCATTTGCCTATGTCGGATCTGAGACAGTTGTTAAGCTGAATGCATGTTAATTGGTCGTCGGATTCGCTGGTAGTAACTCACCCTAGGGTCGTAGGCGTCGATGATGTTGAGGCTGTACCCGGGCGAGCGGTTGCAGGCCACCTTCATGTACTCGCGCAGGCGCACCGGGAACTGCGTGTCGCGCAGCTGCAGCAGGTACGTGTCGGGGCCGTTCTGGTAGCTGAGGGCGACAACATCGGGGTAAAGATTTGCGTAAATCGCTACCAATCCTTTTCCAAAACCAAAACGTACTGTATTGAATCATAGAAGTAGCGCATTTTTCAACGACATATCATAGATGACGCGTGCTAATTTCAGTGTAGGTATATCGGCACAAGGAATGTACATTTTGAAATAAAGTCAAGTGAATTTTCTCGCCCCGGTACGTTTACTGTGGCACTATATCATATAGTTGATATTCTAAAATTTCAAAGTATAAAGTAAAATGTTGACTCACTGGCTCTCGGAGTTGGCAGTGACCTCCCAGTCGGGGTGGTCCCATTGCTTGAACTTGAGGTCGAAGTCGGCCGGCTTGCGCTCGCGAGACGCGCGGTCACGGTCCGGCGTGCCTGCGGACATAAACCATTGTTTATTCATCACCATTTTTTATCAAACGAAAACAAAAATGTAGCACATTGTCGATTGTTGGTAAGTCCAAAGTCAAAGTCAAATCATTTATTCTGTATAGGCCCATGGGGGCACTAACAAATTGTCAAGTTTACGTGTTTTTTTCTTATATACCACTAGCTGTACCCGCGACTTCGTACGTGTGAAATTTAACAACCCTCATTGTTTATAAAAAAATATTGTTTAAGTTATCTACTTCTTGTAACATCAACTATCTTCCAGTTAAAGTTATGTCAAGATAGCATACTACCACCGGATAGAAAAGCGACCGCAACTGAGAAAATCCGGCAAGAAACTCAGTGAGACCATTTCTTTAAATCGCCAAAACTTATTACTTAATACAAATACACAGGTACATATAGCTCCAGTGTGCTTTAGAGCTGCTTTTAATAATAATGATAAGATAATAATACGTTAGTAAGGCAATACACGCTATACTTTGATACTTGAGGTATATACAATTTCGCCTTTGGTGCCTTTCACTGGGAGATGGGAAGGTGTGGATCCATTCAAGCTGTGTGTAGGCAGGCTCACCTTCTGGCGTGTAGGTCTCGCCGGGCGGGTAGACCATCTTGGAGGGATGGTCGAAGGCGCCGCTCAGCGGCCGCCGCCGGAACCACGTGCGGCATTGAGCGTTACCAGTCCAGTCCCTGCACACCACACATAATACATTCACGATCTAATAACTAAATTGAACATTAAATTACTTGTTACATCATTACCAATTCAAGAAAAAGTTCTTTAATGTCGTAAGGAAATGGAATACCATTTTGATATTTCTTAAATTTTAGGACAGGCAAAAACGACGCTTTATATATATGTAACTCAATCCTGGTATTTTGATCTGCAATACTCTGACGAAACTTCACTTGTAATATCATGCCTCAATGTACTTCGCGACGAATGAAAATATCTCGACTATTGTTTAGGTCAAGTTTCGTAGACTGATTGTGTTGTGATGATAATGTCGATGCCAAATTTAATTTTAGTGTTAGGGTCAAGAATGTTTTATCGCAGTCGGTTGCCAAAGTTATAGCGTGAGTGACATAAGCACGCATCATTTGTGACGAGACACATTTTTATTTAGGTAGTCACTTCCAGTAACTACTTACAACAAAATGTATTCATTATTAACAATCCATCTACAATAGGTATCATGTTCTCAGTATAAAGCAATCTACAACACATATTTGGACGTTAATTTTGATAGATCGGGTAAAGAAGTTTTATCTTACTGTCTAACTCTTGTTTGTTAACTGCTCCTTGTAGGTATTTGTTTACTTTAACTGTACGTATTTGAGCTGTTCTGTTTACAGAGGATATTGTATTGTATGTATGTATATATGTATGTAGGATATAATATTATATTTATGTAGGATGTTATATGTATATGTTATATGTACTTTTGGAACTATTTACTGTTAGTATCTATAAGTACTCCCCCGCCTTAATAAGGCTGCCCATTGTGACACTCTGTGTAAACTGTGTGTATTAATACCTACTTTTGCGGTGGTTATCTATCTCATATAATAAATAGTTGTTATCTATCTATTATCATATCGCCCCCTTAGGCAGGATTGTTTTCATATTAATTAGACTTATAATGTAGAACAACTTTGTATTGTATTATTATAGTGGACTTTTATTGTTAAACATCTATTAATACATTCAAAATATTATTTATAAAAAAATGTGAATTTATGTCATGAGTCATGTGGTAAATATTCCACCCGCATGTAGATATCTACACATATTATGTAATGCTACTAAGGGCACTCTCTTCCAGGGCAAGCATGAAGTATCTTGACAGGCGGAGGTGGATGAAGCGAAAGAGGTAGGAAAAGATCCATATGTAACCTCACCTGTACAAGTTGTAGTAGTTTCTCAACCGATCAGTAGTGATCTGATACTCCTCCTGGTAGATTCTGTCCGCCAGGGTGAGCCACGGGTGGGACAGCGCCGCGTTCACGTCCATCCTGTCGTGCCAGTTGATCACCAGCAGCTTGGAGATGAAGTCCCTGCTCTCCCTGCTGAGACGCGACCACCACTCCTCGTCGTGCCACTCCCAGCGACCTTCCTGGATTCTCGTGAGGGTCTCCCTGTCGTGGGCGCCGCGGAAGGGCGAGTGCCCGCTGAGCAGGATGTAGGTGATGATGCCGACGCTCCACATGTCGGCCCCGAAGGACACGCCCTCGCCGCGAGCGACTTCGGGCGCTACGAACTCGGGCATGCCGTAGTCGAGAGACGCGTGCTTGTTGAACTGGATGCGGCGCGACAGTCCGAAGTCGCAGATTTTGAGATCGTCGCTGCCCGCGTGAGAGAGTAGCAGCTCGCCGATCTAGATAACAGTTCCATTGTGTTACTTAACTGCGTTGGTTCCTCTTACTGTCGTTTATTGGCACATAAAGGATTCATTTAGTTAAAACGCCCCAAAAGTACCTAGCTAATCCAAACATACTCGTATTTATAGCGTTAACGCGATTTAAACTTTTTTTGAATAAACTACAAACTATTTAAACGTTCCTGAATCCATAAACAAGCAATTTTTAATATTCTCGTCAGTTCGTGTTAGAGTGAGAATAACTTTAAAACAGCTGTACTGATTTTAACTCGGACTTTGAACATAAGGTACAATATGATTACGTTATGACTATCGGATGTCTGGCAGCTAAAGAAAATATTACCTATATTACATGATTGAATATAAAGAAGAAAGAAGTAATAGTAAATGGTGGTATTTACCGTGAGTCCGAGATGTGCGACGCTGTTGTCGTGCATGTACTTGAGCCCGCGCAGCAGCTGGCGCACGTAGCCGGCGACGTCGCGCTCCGTGTAGGCCTGCGCGCGCAGCAGCCGGTCGCGCACCAGCTCGCCGCCGCCCGCCAGCTCGCTCACCAGCGCCAGCGTGTGCTCGTGCTCGTACGCGTCGTGCAGCCGCACCAGGTGCCGGTCGTTCAGCAGGTTCATTATGTCCAGCTCGTTCTTCATGAACGGTTTCAACTCCGAGTGACCGTGCATTATTTTAGCTGCGTAGTTGCGGCCTGGTGGGAGATTTATTTAAAATACACTCTATTTCAAATTGATTTAAGTGAGATTACTTTTATAGTAGCAGTGGTAGCAGAGTGGTCGAACGCACGCTTTGCAATCAAAGTGCGCAGGTTCTATCCCCGGCTCGCACCTCTGGGTTCCATGTGCGAATCTCATTTTCATCTGAGATTATCACTTGCTAAGAAACGGTGACGGAAAACATCGTGAGGAAACCTGTGTGCCCGGTATAATGGCAATAGGCTCGCCCCCTATTACATTGGGACCAAAATACATCGGCGAAGTGTGGGCGCACTGCAGTGCACCTCTGCCTACCCCTTCGGGGAATACAGGCGTGATGATGATGATGATGATGTATTACTTTTATACCTACATGCTCTACGGCGCAGGTTTGTTATGAATTTATAGTTATAGTTCCTTACCAAAATTCTTAGTATCATAGACCAGATACCTACCTAGTTACTTGGTCTGTGCTTGGCTTAATACTCACCATTAAGCTGGATTGCGTTTTGATTTTGAAAAAAAGATAAAAAATGCAAGGAGATTCCATGAATCGCTAAATCTGTTCTTTAAGGTATTCTGCTTATTATATCACTTCATAGGATCAGTCAATTCCCATTAGTTACCACCAGATTGTTCCCAGTGATAACTATCGGGAAAAAATATGTCGCACTCGTTGCCACCGGCAATCTAAAATTAGCAGGTCAACCTCTGATAAGTGTATTTTCCGTTCCCGAATTAATCGTCGCATGAGTGTTTCAAATGTTCCAAATATGGGTGTACGAGATGTGTAGCGTGGGTGTGAGCATAGTGTGTGATAACTGACCGGTCTGCCTCTCGGCGGCGTGGTAGACGACGCCCTGCACGCCGCGGCCGAGCTCGTCTCCAAGGTCGTAGAAGTCGCCAAAAGGCTTCGTGTTGGGCTTCACGCGCGGCGGGTGCTCGCGGATCCTGACAGACACACCACTTCTTAAGATATATAGTACATTGACCTCTATATGCCAATGAAAACTATCGCCCACAAAGGTGATTGAAGCCAAAATACTAATATACTGAAGATTGGCATTTTTTTATTACTACTAATGGTACTTTGTCACATCTGGGTGGGCTTGTTTATTGACGATTTATAAGTGCCTGCGGCCTCAGTACGCCTGCCAAGATAAGACATTTTCTCACGCATCGTGACGTCATTTTTGTGGCAAAATCGTTACGTCTTATTTGCTAGCATGGCGTAAGTATAAAATGGTTTTGACAGTTAAATAAAACGTGTTTGACGTATGGATAAGATGTTATATCTTAAGTGCTAGCATGGGTTACCAAAATGTACCATAGAGACACGAATTTGACAGGTCAACGTAAAGAAATTTCTCACGGTCAAAGGCCGGTGATGAGAAAATAATTAGGCTGTAAGAAGTACATAAATATGCATTTTATACACTATTATAACAAATAATACTTATTTTACTCTATCCTTCGCCAATATCAAGCGGACTACATGCAAAATTCTTCCGAAAACGAACACGTACATTTATTTTCGTGTTCGACAAACAACAACAAAAAAGTGTTAAGATATTTCTATCTGTTTTATTTTCTTCCGAAAATCATCATAATCCTTTTCTACATTATTTAAAATCCATATTATACAAAAAATCCGTATGATAAAGGTTAGGTTTTGTTTGGCATCATACTTTGCGTGCTTTTTGCCGTTTTACAATGTAAAGTTATTCCAATTGGCAAATAAAAATTGTATAGTGCCCAAGAAATAAATTTTAAGCATAATACCACCGACCAAATGATAATACCTCAGTACGCCTGCCAAGATGTTTTCTCACAAGTCCCAAAAACATCTTGTCAACTTGCGTTCCCGTATCTTATTTGCTAACATGGCTTCCAAGATGTTTAAAATTAGACAGCCTGCTAAAATTTTCTCACAGTTTACGATCTTTCGTTCATTCGTACATTGAAATGACAAATAGAGTGAGACGGAGCTTTACAAAGAAAAAAGATGCAGCATACACATAATAGAATATATTAGATTATTTATGCACAGATTAAAAATATCTTTGGGCATAGCTTCTTTTTTATTATGCCGGAAGCTTTACGTATTATCATTTGGTCGGTGGTATTATGCTTAAAATTTATTTCTTGGGCACTATACTATTTTTATTTGCCAATTTAAATAACTTTACAATGTAAAACGGCAAAAAGCACGCAAAGTATGATGCCAAACAAAATCTAACCTCAAACCTACAGATTTTTTGTAAAATATGGATTTTAAATCACGTGGAATAGGATTATGTGGATTTTCGGAAGAAAATAAAACAGATAGAAATGTCTCTACACTTTTTTGTTGTTGTTTGTCGAACACGAAAATAAATTTACGTGTTCGTTTTCGGAAGAATTTTGCATGTAGTCCGCTTGATATTGGCGAAGGATGGAGTAAAATAAGTATTATTTGTTATAATAGTGTATAAAATGCTATATTTATGTACTTCTTACAGCCTAATTATTTTCTCATCACCGGCCTTTGACCGTGAGAAATTTCTTTACGTTGACCTGTCAAATTCGTGTCTCTATGGTACATTTTGGTAACCCATGCTAGCACTTAAGATATATCATCTTATCCATACGTCAAACACGTTGTATTTAACTGTCAAACCCATTTTATATTTACGCCATGCTAGCAAATAAGACGTAACGATTTTGCCACAAAAATGACGTCACGATGCGTGAGAAAATGTCTTATCTTGGCAGGCGTACTGAGGCCGCAGTTGTATACCCGATACTGTTGCAAACGTCAAAGTATTATTTCGGTCTTCTGAAACACCCTGTGTATTGCTATAGTACAGGGTCTGTCGTAAATAATGGATAACCCGTAAACTGGAGTTGGTCCGGATGTGAAACTGTAAGAAAATCGTATTTTCTTGCTAGGGTTTCTAACCCTAAGAAAATGGCGTAGCCTTTTATACTTTTTTATGAATTTCGCTACTTTTTTCATTCATTCCGTTGCCATTTCATCAAATTTAGGTATTTCTATGTGTTTTTTTTAGTATTATAATCCTGAAGACGTGTATTATCTAATTTTAGTACAAGTTTAGGTGTTTTTAACGTTAAACATATTCAAAATCATCGTTTTATGCCCTTTTTTTAAACTATTTTTTTCTGAATGTCAACTTTGATCATTTACTGTGAAAAAAAAAGTACGGCGCTATAGCTGCCCATTATCTTAATAAATTGTCTAGTATGTGTAGATTCTAAAAAGGTATTACAATGTGTACTTTACAAGCCATATCAAGTTACAGGAGTGAAATCAATATCAAGGTCAGAATTTAAAATTTTTAAGTATTGTTATTTTAAGATCTTTTAATCTGTCGCGCATAACCAGCTTCTTCAATTTTACTTGCTGCTACTTGAATGCGCGCACGCAACTCTTATACAGAATTTATTGCTTCGCTGTACACTTTTTCCTTAATACAGCCCCAGTAAAAAAAGTCCAACGGGTTAAGGTCTGGCGAACGTGGAGGCCATAAAATTGGACCCAATCGCCCTATCCATCTATCTGGATACGTGTTATTTAAGTGTTCCCTTACACGAACAGCGTAATGTGCTGGACACCCATCATTTTGTAGCCACATCTCATTTCTTACCTCCTGTGGAAGGTCTTGCAGTAATCCTCGTAAAGTATTTACTAAAAAATCCAAATACACATCCGCATTTAATATTGCCGGCAACTCAAATGGACCAATGATTTGTCCGTTAATAATGTCAGTCCATAAATTTATTTTAAACTGATACTGCGATCGGTCTTCACGTATCAATTTTGGGTTTTCAAGTTGCCAGCTGTGTAAATTGTGGAGGTTCAAAAAAACCATCTTTTCGACACGTTGACTCGTCACTCCATAAAATTTTATCAAAATAACTTTGGTCTTCCCTTATCTTTCGCAGCATTGTGCGACAAAATGTTACTCTCGCAGCAGCGTCCCTGAAGATCTTTTATTAGGCGATGTAGAGCATGTATTGCTGCCGGCGGAGGGCACTTCGAGCATTTAGTTTAAGTTATTGATAAAATAATTATTTTTTTTTACTTAAATTAACCTGGTTTTCTTCTGAATATCCTTATTAGTGGCCCGATATTGTTTGTGTAAAGAATCTTGGTAGAATTAAACATTATGACGAAGTTTTATAACCATTTATAACAATACTTAAAAATTTTAAATTCTGACCTTGATATTGATTTCACCCCTGTAACTTAATATGGCTTGTAAGGTACACATTGTAATACCTTTTTAGAATCGACACATACTAGACAATTTATTAAGATAATGGGCAGCTATAGCGCCGTACTTTTTTTTTTCACAGTAAATGATCAAAGTTGACATTAAGAAAAAAATAGTTTAAAAAAAGGGCATAAAACGATGATTTTGAATATGTTTAACGTTAAAAACACCTAAACTTGTACTATAATTAGATAAAACACGTCTTCAGGATTATAATACTAAAAAAAAACACATAGAAATACCTAAATTTGATGAAATGGCAACGGAATGAATGAAAAAAGTAGCGAAATTCATAAAAAAGTATAAAAGGCTACGCCATTTTCATATGGTTAGAAACCCTGGCAAGAAAATACGATTTTCTTACAGTTCCACATCCGGACCGACTCCAGTTTACGGGTTATCCATTATTTACGACAGACCCTGTATATATAGGTTTTAAATAGATTGTTACAAAAGAGGTGAAGAGTTTATATACCTGTCGGAGTATTCATGCTCGGACTCCTCGACGTGCAGCATGGCGGAGGAGCTGACGGAGCCGGCCACGTTGCGCGCGGAGATGGAGTACAGCCCCTCGTCCTTCAGGATCGCGTCGTTGATCACCAGCACGCACGTGTCCGGCTCGATGAACTGGATCTGCATCCATACCACACCCAAACGTGACAAGACACCACGTGAGATATGACGATTCAAAACCGAGGAGGTTCTCAATTCAACCTGAAGTTTTTTTTTGTTACCGCATATCTTCGAAGTTCGTGCAATAATCTCATCTCAAGTTTTTTTTAAATGTTCGCTAGGAAATTAAAGGTTAGTCCCTTTTGATTTTGTTACGATAGTGAGAGAACGATTTGGTGTGACATAACCCGCGACATAAGTCTACCATTGCTGCACTAGTTAGTTGTCCGGGGAAGTATTATGCCAGCACACGTATTGAGTCGTATCGAATCGAATCGATAAGGTTGGTAAGCGTGTAGCGAACCTAACCTTGATCCTGGAGGAGGCGGCAATGGGCTGCCAGTCCTTGTACCACTTGATGTCAGGGTAGGGCACCCCGGTGACCCTGGCCTCGATCCTGACGGAGTGTCGCTGCAGCACCACGGCTTCCTCCGGACGGCGGACGAAGGCTGGATACTCGGCCAGCTCCAGGCGCACGCGCTGGCGCGCCTGCCCGTGCTCGTTAGTCGCCACCGCTTCGTACCACCCACTGTCGCGTTCTAACATCCTGGTATTCAGATGGTGTTCGTGTTAGCAAGAGAACATTGGCCGTAGTCAAGTCTGGTTTTGGAATTGTTTCCATTTGGAGACAGCACGTGAAGATGCCTTTAAGTGATGCCTAAGTATTAATGCAACTGATTCATATTTAGGCATAAAGTAAAGCGTCGCTAAGTGTCAATGATAACGGTACGGACGATACTGAGGAACGTGAAATTAGGTTTAATGACTGACAAACCGTTAAAATAGTAATGAATAAATTTCACTCTAAAAGATTCGTGACTTAGGTTCCAATCTAATTTCAACCACACGCCCAAACTAGCACAGTATGTTTCGGGGTAATGTATTGGTGTCAAATAATTTTTGTTTGTTTGTGTACTGTTTGTTTTTGGATTCATTATGCTTTTGACTTCGTATGAGGTAACCTAAGTGTGTCCCGTCTCGCTCACATCACAGATTTCGTAAATAGAAATGACAGTGACAGCAAGATGTCTTGAAAACGACATGATCACGTCAGAAGATAGTGTAGCTGCACTCACTTGTTAATGAACAGCGTGGCCTGTCCGTTCCTGGTGTAGCTCCAGTCGTATCTGCCGCCGATGTCGATGGGCTCGTCATTGTAGAAGTACGTCATCTTCGGCTTGGGATAGCCGTACACGAACCAGAAGAGGTTGACGTTGTGGCCCTTGACGCCGTACTGGGAGTCGTGCTCCTGGCGAAGGAAGCGCGGCGCCTGGGCGTGGCCGTCGCGGGGCGGACGCTCGATGTCGAAGTCTTTCGGGAAGTAGGGCGAGGTCTCGGGGCGGAAGTCGATGCCGGGTTCCAAGTAGGGCACGAACTTGGGCGGGTCCGGCTCGAGCTTGGCGCGGTGCGTGACGGCGAAGGGCGAGGGGTCGCTGACCCCGTACTTGTTCTCGACGCGGATGCGGAACTTGTAGTCGCGGAAGGGCTGCAGGTTGCGGATGTCGCAGGCGCACGAGCGCAGCCCCGTGCGCGCCGTGAACCAGTCGCCGTCCGGCTGCTCGCACATCTCCACCTGACACCGGGCCCAACCACGCCTTGTTATAGGTACCATACGAACTATATCGCGTACTTATAGGTAACGTAATCTTGGTATCTATGTACTGATCTCAAAACTGAGAACGAATTTGAGTAAGCAATGTCATAAAAGTCATGCAATTTGGTTTAAACTGAGAGAAAATATTCTACTAACATGTAACAACTCAACCTCTGGGTTTATGTGCGAATCTCATTTTCATCCGAGATTATCACTTGCTATGAAACGGTGAAGGAAAACATAGTGAGGAAACCTGCACGTCTGAGGGAACTTGACTAGTTCTCGATAGATGTGTGAAGTCTGCCAACCCGCAACGGGCCAGCGTGGTGGACTATGGCCTTAATCCCCCTCGCATTTAGGGGAGGCCCGTGCCCAGCAGTGGGACGTTAAAAGGGCTGATAGTTAGTTAGTTATGTAACAACTGATTAAAGAAGCACATTTTTCATTGAAATGTCATCGACGACTTCCGCCACTGACATTCGATTTTAAGTGTATTGGCACAGCAAGTCACGAAGTCAAGTAATGGATATCTCATCTTGTACTTTACCTGGTATGTGACAGGGAACCTGGGCCCGTGCGGGATGGAAGGCTTCCAGGAGAGCGTGAGATGGCGGTCCGCCATGCGCGAGATGATGGGCCGGTCCGCCAGCGGCATGGGGATGCCGGTCTTCTTCATCTTGTCGAAGTCCGAGTACTGGTCCGAGATGGGTCGCTTGCCGGTGTGAGGCTCAAGGGCTACGGGACAAATCAACAATTTAACTGTCGAAATGAATAGTTCCTGGAGACAGTCACGTTATAATTTGCACAATCGGAAATATTGAAAACAGAAGTACTTCAAATTCTTTATCTTATCCGTCATAGGTACTGATCCACTCGGATCTCATTCATATCACTTTTTACACACTCCATCCATATTTCATTTGGTCTTCCTCTCGCTCTGTATTGATCCACATTCATACTCATCACTCTTTTAATAGCACGCTTCTCATAACATGCCCAAACCATTCTAATCTATTACTTCTCACTTTTAGAAGTTTTTTTTTAAATTGACTATGCTGTTGGCCGTGAGGTGGCCTTTACAGCTTTACCGAAGGAGTGTCGAGCGCAGAGTGCACTCCAAGCAAGGCCTTAAGGGCGGAAAAAGGGTGGCAACTAGCTCAAGGGCGCCACAGAGAGCACGACCTCGGCTTGGGCAGTTACCGTGAGGGGAGAGGTAGTGACTGCGCTCCTAGGTGCCAAGATGCACCTACGAGCGGAAGAGGGGGTTCCTCGACCTCGCCGGCGAGGCCGGTGTCTGTTTAAATGTTCGTTAAAGTATTTCTCAGAACATTCATTTCAAAGCCAAAATCAAACCATTTATAGGCCTACTATTTTTTTTCTTATATTCTACTACCGGATCGTAGCGCGACCTCAACTCAGAAGATCCGGCAAGATACTCAGTGGGGTAGTTTTGGTAGTTTGGTAGTTTTTTATGTATTTGTTTGTTGTATAGTAGCAGTTGGTAGCTGAGTGGTCGAACGCACGCCTTGCAATCGAAGTGGGCAGGTTCAAACCCCAGCTCGCACCTCTGGGATTTATGTGCGAATCTCATTATCATCCGAGATTATCACTTGCTATGAAACGGTAAAGGAAAACATAGTGAGGAAACTTGCACGTCTGAGGGAAGTTGACTAGTTTTCGATTGATGTGGGGAGGCCCGTGCCTAGCAGTGGGACGTTAAAATGGCTGTAGTAGTAGTATTAGTATGTACTGACAGTCGTATGTGAGCTGCGCGGTGCAGGAGTCCTCCCCGTGCGGGTTGTATATCCGGCAGCGGTACGAGCCCACGTCGCTGGGGTCCACGCCGCTCAGCGTCAGCCGCAGCAGGCCTGTGCTCTCCTTGTCCATGCGAATCCTCTCGCACGGGAACAACTTCTCGTCATTGCGGAACCTTGACAACAACAAAAAAAAGCAAAGTCATTACCAGACTTGAACATTTGTTTAGATAAATAGAAAAACTGGGATTTATGAGCGTATCTCATTTTCATCCGAGATTATCACTTGCTATGAAATGGTGAAGGAAAACATCGTGAGGAAACCTGCACGTCTGAATCAAAATCTTTTTTTTTTTATTCGCGTTGGCCAAAAAGCACTTACAATACAAATAGTCAGATTCTACCACCGGTTCGGAATGCTGCTTCCACTGAGAAGAGCCGGTAAGAAACTCAATGGTTACTCTTTTCAAAATGATAATTGCGAGTAATACATTTTCAGGAGCAGAAACGCCATGAGAGCAGACCACACCTTTGCCACAATACTAGAGAAGAATTATACTCACGGCAGTCTAATATTAAATACAAATATAGTTTTTACGCTTAGGAAGCTAGTACAGTAAGGTGCGTCTACTCCCATTTACAATGAAGGGATTATTCGAAACCACAGATGGTTATAGAAATAATTGCTTTGGTATGATGCCTTCAACGCAGTATGGGAGAGAAGATGGTAAGTCATTAAGAGGAAAGTGATGGAGAAAACTGAGGGAACTTAACCAGTTCTCGTTAGATGTGTGAAGTCTGCCAACCCGTACCGGGCCAGCGTGGTAGACTATGGCCCGAATCCCCTCGCATTGAGGGGAGGCCAGTGCCCAGCAGTGGGACGTTAAAGAAAAAGGGCTGTAGTAGATAGTAGTAGAAATAGAAAAACGGGTATTTCAGAAGCCTTCTTCCACATAGAAGACTAAGAATCTTTCTGATGATTGCTTCCAGGTCAAAATAAAAGTTTAGGGGTATTGACTGACCACTCGACGTCGGGTTCTGGCGTGCCGGTGGCGCAGGCGGTGAACTTGGCGGACATGCCGCGGAGAACCTCGATGTCACCGATCTTCTTCAGGAACGACGGCGGCTCCACCTTCTGCTTGCGGGCGCTGGGGGACAACGCGAACCGTTTAATTATACCATTATTAAGAACAGAAATCTATGCACTAGTTATTTGTATCTAAATCTTGTTTTAATCACCCTACCTAACTGGTTAGAATTGACAACCAAGACGTCACAATATGGCGCATAGTCGATCCTATTCTCATTTGAATCGCATAGTACAGGACAATGTTAATACTGACATTTTATCGACCACCTCCAGGTTGGCCTCGCAGTCAGCGGCCCCCTCCCTGTTGGTGGCGACGCACTTGTAGCGGCCCGCGTCGGGCGGCGCCACGTCCCGCACGTAGAGGCAGCAGGCGTCGCCGTCGCGCTTCATGCTGTACTTGTCGCCGGCGCGCAGCGGCGCCCCGTCCTTGTACCAGGCTATGTCCGGCCGCGGCAGACCGTACACGCGCGCCGGGAACTTCGCGTCGAATGTCGGCAGCTGTTCGAATCGAATCAAACTTGTTTTATTTGTCCGGACCGATTGGTCAGATATTACCAGTAGTTCGGAATGCTGCCGGGCTAGCGTGCATGCCGAGACTAGAATCGTGTAACGGATTGTGTCGCACCGAGTTTTTTTTTGGCTTTAAATATTTATTTTTTTAGTGCATATTTTGGTTGCCGAGTCGTCGAACGCACGCCTTGCAATCAAAGTGTGCAAGTTCAAACCCCGGCTCGCACCTCTGGGTTTATGTGCGAATCTCATTTTCATCCGAGATTATTACTTGCTATGAAACGGTGAAGGAAAACATCGTGACGAAACCTGCACGTCTGAGGGAACTTGACTAGTTCTCGATAGATGTGTGAAGTCTGCCAACCCGCATTGGGCCAGCGTGGTGGACTATGGCCTAAATCCGCCTCACATTGAGGGGAGGCCCGTGCCCAGCAGTGGGACGTTAAAAGGGCTGAAGTTAGTTAGTGCACATTTATAATTGTATATTTTCAATAAAAATCGTGAAAAAAAATTTAACAAAAACAAAAACCGGCTTCAGAAACCTAGGTACACTAAAAAGCTACAAAAAATCTTATAATTCAGTACATTTGGAGTAGGTGCCAATCTACGTCAGACTAGGCAAATACACATATGAATTGGCACTGACTAATAATTAGTTAGAGAAATAATTTTAGTTCTAAACCTTAACTCACTTCGATACTTATTGAAGAAATAAATATACACTATATTTAGAATTGATTATTGGTGAGCTTACCTGCTGCAGGTCGGTGAACTTCTGTGAGAACGTGGGCGGCTGGTAGATCTTGCGCACGTTGATCTTGCCCTCCGAGCTGTCCTCGCCGAGCGGGTTCACCAGCCTCACCGAGTACACGCCGGCGTCCGCCACTTCCACGGGATTGATCTCCAGACCGACCTGACACCAGACACTACATTTAGACTATACAGAAATCCGAAATAATACTTTACTGTTTTCATGAATACCGGGTGTACAACTAAATGGTTTCAAAATTTGATCGATTTTCAAATATGCTTTTTGTTGACGCCAATTTTAAAATTTTGTTAGATGTCTAATGATTTTTTTTTTTTTGTGAATAATTATATTAGATTTAGTTAACACTGTTAAATAGGGTTATGAATGTGTCCTAGGTTACATCAAGATACTTGTGACAAGTACTCAAAGGTCTGTAATTCTGAAACTATGATAGTCAGTTATAGTCTGTCTTGATTAAGCATCTACATATTAGCTATCGTATATGTGCGTAAAATATTTTCGATTTCTGATACATCCTGTACATATGGCGGCGCTTCGTTTATACCTTTGGAGATTCGAGGCGTGATAATATAAATGTATTTCTCACCTTTAGAATTATAGGGATCAAATTTGAAATTTTAGGATTTGGATTTTAAATGATAAATTGACTTAGAACGATCGTTTTCATGGACTTTTAATACTAGAAAGTAGCTTATAAAGGGACAAAGTTATACTACGGTCGCTTTCATTCGGTCCCTTCATTAGGTTATACAAACTTTATTGGATGTTTTTTTTAATAGTTATATCTCTATAATTGTAAAGGTGATTCTTTCGCCATCTTTATCACTGTCATCATCCATTATTATTTATAATGTGTATTTATTGAATTTGCCCTCGCTATTAATTACTTGCCACTGGCTGAAATACCCGCTAAACGTAGGTGGAGACATTCATCATCTTATTCCATTAAATATAGGCATGTTATTGCTATTTCCTTGAACGGGAAAAAAATCGATAATTAAATAATCGATTTTTCTCTTTTTAAATTAATCGATTTTTAATTTCTAGAGAATCGATTATAAAAATTTATGATTATGAAAAAAATATTGATTAATATAAAAATCGATTATTTTTCGCATCCCTATTTTGTACTGTTGTACGCCGTGGATCGCCCAATGACAGTTAGGGATATGGCTTGGACAGGAAAAAATCGATTACAAAATAATCGATTTTTATCACATTAAAAGTAATCGTTTTTTTTAAAGGAATAGGTTATTAAAAATCGATTATAAGTAAATAATATTCGATTAATATAAAATATATAATCTCTTATTAAATATCATCATTTCATACATTTAGTAAAAAAAGAATAAGAATTGTAAAGGTGCGATTTAAGTAAGATTAGTGAAGGTTACTGACCCTCTTCCCGTCGCAGGTGAGCTGCAGCCTCTCGCTGGGCTGTAGCGGCTGGCCGTCCCTGGTCCAGCTGACGTCGGGCACGGGGTTCCCGCGGAAGGGCGCGGACACGGCCAGCGCCTGGCCCTCCTCCGCCGACACGTCGCGCAGCCCGTGCACCAGCTGCGGACGCTCCTGCGGGGACGACTCGTCCGAGCGGCCTGGACACCAAGACATACTATTATGGACGACTCAGTAACGGGGGCTAAGTATTAGTAGGTTTCATCAGAGATTATCACTTGCTCTGAAACGGTGAAGGAAAACATCGTGACGAAACCTGCACGTCTGAGGGAACTTGACTAGTTCTCGATAGATGCGTGAAGTCTGCCAACCCGCACCGCCAGCCGCCAGCGTGGTGGATTATGGCCCGAATACCCCTCACATTGGGACCCTAAAAAGGGCTATAATAGTAGTAGTAGATGCCTAATTTATAAAAAAATGTATAGGTGTCACAAAATTTGACAATTTCTTGATCAAGGGTAGACAAGCGAGTCACCAACATTAAAAGAAAAACAAGTTAACTCATTTTGGGATTGAAAAAATGTGAACAATAAAAACCCTGAAAAACAAATTTGAGTAAGTAGGTAACTACTATGATTACAGATCCGCAATATTTACTGTTCTATTTTTTGTAACGGTTTGCCTTAATAACCCTGCTACAGTTTATAATAACAAATGAAGCTAGGGTCGGTGCAGCTCAATCATTAACAATATCATCTGACGTCTGTAGTAAATCTACATATAATCATTGTGAAAAAGCAACGAGTCATTATATCCTAGAAGGAGCTTTTCCTACCATTTCACACATTCACACGTCCAATTTTGTGTGTGAATTTGATGTCTACACAAGTACGCGTGTCAGATTGTCTATGTCAAGACGTACTATACAGCCGTGCCACCAATACAACCAATTACGATAAAAAAATGGACGACTTTTTACACATTTAAGCATCTATACTTTTTAATATAATTGTACAAAAGGTTATTCATCTACAGTAATTGTACTCACTGGCCACAGTAAGGTCTGCGCTGCTGCCGGTCTCGCCCCTGTCGTTGGTAGCCACGACGCCGTACTTGCCGGCGTCGGCGGCCGCCGCCTTGTCTATGAGCAGCGCGTGCGTGCCGTCCGGCTGCGATACCACGCGCACGTGCGTTCCGTCCGGCACGATCTCTTTACCATTAAGGGTCCTGGATAAACCACATCACTAGTTAGCCACTTTATAGAAGAATATTCGGATGATTATGATGGTAAAGACTGTGTAGCGGTATTGCTGAGACAGTAATTTTGTTATGTTAGCGGCCCACTGCGTTCGGTCGCGCCAGTTGTCCCGTGAACCCCACACTATAGACGCGCGTACAGTAAATAATAACTAAGAGACTTTATTTTAATAAGTTTATTATTTGTGAAATTGGACATTAAAAGTGAACTTAGAAATTATATGAAGTTTGCATTTATACAACCTGTACACAGACCTGACATTAGCCCACACGCAACGAATTAACTAAAACTGCTTAATTGCAAAGAATTTGAGAAACGTGAATACGTGACCTGAAGTATTTTTTTTTTTTACAAAAAACCGACTTCAAATATCTAGGTGCATTAAAAAGCTAAAAATAACCTAGATTGGCACCTACTCCAAATGTAACGAATTATATTTTTAGTAGGCGCCAATCTACGTCAGACTAGGCAAATACACACATGAATTGGCACCGACTTGGGGGCTGATTTCTGATAATATTTTGAAAATGGAACCAAATGGCAACTATTACGCATCAAAAAAAAGAAGAATCACGTAAATCGGATAATAAATGTCATAGTAATCGGTGTACATAAATTAAAAAATAAAACAATCGAATTGAGAACCTCCTTTGTAAGTCGGTTAACAAAGTTTTAATTTGAACACAAGTAAAGAACTCACCACTTGATGGTGGGCGGCGGGTGTCCCAGCACCTTGACTTCCAGCCTGACGGGGAAGCCCTCGATGACGGTGGTGGGCTGCAGCTCCGCGATGAACGCCGGCTTGCGCTCCTTCTGGCCCACCTCCACTTGTGCCTTCGAACCTACCTGCATACACATGAAAGTATACTCTATTATATGGGTCCTGAGGTTCTAGTTTACTTTCCGTTTTTATTACGTCTGCATTTCTTTTTCATGACAGTAAGTACCTAGATTATCATTTCGGCTGCAGCATAATCTGATAAGTTTTAACCAGGGGCCTGATTTTCGTTTGATAGAGATAAATCTCGATTCGAGGTATCTCGAAATATAACAAAATATGTCGAATGAAAGCGAACTTTTGTATTTTCAAAATGTCACGATAGAGATATAACCTTCGACATGCCATTTGCATGCAAAGTCGAACGTTACTCTATGATTTGATCGGATACGTCAAATAATTTTGACGTGCGAAGTGCGAATTATATAATATAATTTATTACATTTATATTTATTAACTTGGTCAAATCCGCCATCTTTATCACTGTCATTATCCATTTTTATTTATAATGTGTATTTATTGAATTTTTCCTTGCTATTAATTACTTGACATTGGCGAAATACCCGCGCTAGTCGCAGGTGAAGCCATCCCTCATCTTATTCCATTAAATTTCATCATTTCACTCATTTCGTAAAAAAATATTTATTAACTTAACCGCGTAAACATAAATAAATGTATTGCCCATTACCTAACAGTTTTTGACATTTAAAACGTTCCATTCCTTTACTAAATATTTGATAATGACCTTATGAAATGTAGCAATAGAGCTTTATGCTTGGCCTAAATATATTAGATTTATTACTAATACGGCTCTATTCTTATTTATACACCTTAACAATATTTTAAAATATTCTTAACGCCCAGTCGATACTTTTCAAGTCTAATCAAGAAAAAATCGGAACGTCATTTAATAAAATCTCTATTGTGGTCGAAAATAGCTTCTTTGATAAAAATCGACATTTTGGTGACATTTTAAATAGAGATTTAAAAATAAAGATAACCTCGAATCGAGATTTATCTCTATCAAACGAAAATCGGGCCCCAGTACAAAAATGAACTTTATTAACTAATTGAAATAGGTGATTTTTCAACAAATCGTCATCGATGACGCGAGCTACCACAGGAATTCAATCTTTATACCCATTAGCACAGAGTCAATTTTCGAAAGAATGAAAGTTGAATGTTTCGCCGCAGTGGGTGCACGGTGGCAGTACCTCTCCAAGTTTGTTGGTGACGGTGAGCGAGTAGAGGCCGGCGTCCTCCGGCTTGCAGCTGTCGATGCTGAGCCCGACCAGCCCGCCCGGCTGGTTGATGAAGTTGATCGCCTGCGACGGACGCACCGGCAGACCTGTGGTGTCAGCACGCATGTCAAGACAAGACCTCTGTCACGGATTGGCTCGGTCGCTCTCTGTCTTATTTCATACGAGTGAAAGAGACAACATCAAGATATTTCGTGACATACGTCTGATCTTGACGCTCATGCTACAAGTGCTGCACGACACCTTACCATCAATACTAATACACATTTAACTTGTCCCCGAGTCTCAACGAGAGTTAAACCTCGCCTTCATTGGATACCGGTGTAGATCCTGGCTTACAGGAGTACCAGTGGTCGGAATGTGTGGCGAGCTAATAGTAACTACGATTTTCGTTTGTGTCGCTTGTAAATGTTAGTACTGATTATTTCCCGATACCAAAAAAACCGAGTCGGACTCGCGCACGAAGGGTTCCGTACCATTATCTATAAAAAAAACGGGAAAAAAATCACGTTTGTTGTATGGGAGCCCCCCTAAATATTGATTTTATTTAGTTTTTTAGTATTTGTTATGTTGTTATAGCGGCAACAGAAATACATCATCTGTGAAAATTTAAACTCTCTAACTATCACGGTTCATGAGTTCACGGACGGACGGACGGGCAGCGAAGTCTTAGTAATAGGGTTCCCGTTTTCCCCTATGGGTACGGAACCCTAAAAACAAACTATGTTAACTTGTAGAGAATGATTACTATTCAACGAAATTTATATTCGAGTAGTCGCGAGAATTTTGCCACACACATTTAATCTTTATGTATATAGGAATAAAGATCATAATAAAAAAAGTCATGTGAGTTCGCTCGTCTCATTATGTTTAAGGTGTTATACTAACCATCCTTGAACCACTTGATCTCAGGGGCCGGGAAGGCCATCACCCTCGCTTCCAGTTTCAGCGGTTGCCCGACTACTGCCTTGGTGTCCTCCAGCGCCTGGCTGAACGACGGCTTCCTCGGTGTTGCTGGAAATAATCAATCAATCACATCTTCGATAGCCGTCCTAATGCAAAAAAAATGAAACGAATTGTTTATGAACAGATTCATTAATACGCAATGTTCTTGTTGTCTAATGTCTAAGGTACTACGCTCTAATTAGATCCTGAATAAGTCGATATTCAACAAATTTATTTCAATTCTGAGAACGAACTATGTGCACTCTGAAAAGTAATTCAGACTTTTCTCAATTCAGAGGGCTAATTCAATCTGGCATTAGGAATGAAAAACTGCCTATTTCTCACAGTAAAAGTAATAGAGTGTAGAAAGTAGTAGGCTTAAGGAGATAACCATAGTTATACAGGTTGTATCAAAAGTCCGAAATAATATTATCACGTTTGCTTGAGTATTGAGTATGCAACTGAATGGTATGTGTGATCAAAATTCTATCACAAATTTTCGACACCGCCAATTTAAATACTTTATTCCTTTTTGTAAATATTAGTAGCCACGCCTTGTAGATTTACTATTCGTTATGTATGTAGACTAAGACCACAACACGACACTTATGACAAATATTCAAAGGTCTGTAACTCAGAAACTACGTAAATTAGCTATAGTCTACCTTCACTAAGCATCTACATATTGGCCACCGTATATGAACCCAAAATATTATTTCGATCTTGTGATACACCCTGTACATGTAGAGTAGGTACTGACGGTGGTAGCCGAGTGGTCGAACGCACGCCTTGCAATCGAAGTGTGCAGGTTCAAACCTCGGCTCGCACCTCTGGGATTTATGTGCGAATCTTATTTTCATCCGAGATTATTATTTGCTGTGAAACGGTGAAGGAAAACATCGTGAGGAAACCTGCACGTCTGAGGGAACTTGACTAGTTTTCGATAGATGTGTGAAGTCTGCCAACCCGCACCAAGCCAGCGTGGTGGACTATGGCCCGAAACCCCTCGTATTGAGGGGAGGACCGTTCCCAGCAGTGGGAGGTTAAAAGGGCTGTAGTATACTGACGGTTGACGGCGACGGCGCAGAGGGCGGAGTTCTCGCCGTGCGGGTTGGAGATGACGAGCTTGTAGGCGCCGCAGTCGGCCGGCGTCACGCGCTCGATGGTGAGCTTCACCGTGCCGTCCGGCAGCGCAGTCTGCCGCACGCGCGTGTCGTCCGCCGGCAACTCAGTGCCGTCCTTGTACCTGACATGGGCGACTTAAAAATTACGCCGACTGACATCAATATCCTACAAATACTGACGACAAATTTGATTTCAAATCTGTAAAATATTTTCTTGTCTGTCTTTATATATAGTTTTTCAGAACAGAAATACCTTATCAAAAAAATTTTTTTTATTAATGTAGGCCAAAAAGCACTTACAAATAGTCAGATTCTACCACCGGTTCGGAATGCTGCTTCCACTGAGAAGAGCCGGTAAGAAACTCAATGGTTAACTCTTTTCAAAATGATAATTGCGAGTAATACATTCTCAGGAGCAGCAACGCCATGAGAGCAGATCGCACCTTTGCCACAATACTAGAGAAGATTTATACTCACGGCAGTCTAATATTAAATACAAATATAGTAATAATGGTTCTAGGTTAGTACTGACCACTTGGCGGTGGGTATGGGGCTGCCGTCCAGCTTGGCCTTGAGCTCGAGCGGCTCGGCCTCGTCCACGTCCTTCTGCCGCTCGAGGCGGCTCGCGAACCCGGGCGCCAGCTGCGCCAGCGCAACGCTCGCCTCGCACGCCGCCTCTCCCGCCAGGTTCACCGCGCGCACCTTGTACTGCCATCACAAAACATCCCATCAACTAAACTCATTTAAATTCAGCTGAAACTGAGACTGGGTGATGTTTTTTTTGCTGTAAATATTTACGTTTTTAGGGCTTTATGAGGTGATACTTGCATAGTTTCAACGATTATTGACACTAAAAATCGTGAAAAATTATATTTATAACAAAAAATAAAAACAGACTTCTAAAACCTAAAACTACAAATAATCAAATCCAATTCATATGTGTATTTGCCTAGTCTGACGTAGATTGGCACCTACTCCAAATGTACTGAATTATAAGATTATTTATTTTTAGTGCACCTAGGTTTTTGAAGTCAGTTTTTGTTTTGTGTTAAAAATATTTTTTTCATAACACAATATAAAAAAATAATTTGCTGTTCGTTAGTCTTGCTAAAGCTCAAAAACGGTTTGACCGATTTGATTTTAACAGACTTCAAAAATGAGGTTGTGATGTGGACCCGTATGTTTTTTTTATGTATGTTACCCGAATATATCCGTTAGTGAACGTCAGTGAACTAATTTCGAATATTTTTCTAGTATTTAAGATTTCTTCAAGGTTGGTACCGTTGTAAAAAAACAGAAATCGACCCCCAAGTGGTGGAATAAGGAGTTGGGAGATCGCAAAATTTCAAAAATATTTTTTGTAAGACTTGAGACTTGAAACTGTTATGAGAGGCTCGTACATGCATATTTTCCAACGATTTTATTAAAAGCTTATTATTTTAAATATAATGTATTCTATTTTTTTTTTAATGGACTACTAGTTGGCCGTGAGGTGGCCTTTACAGCTTTACCGGAGGAGGGTGTGCATTCTAGTGTCAGTGAAAGCGGGTATAAGTGACCAACCTTGCCGGCGTCAGTGGCGTTGAAGTGTTTGATCTCCAGCTCGCTGTCAACCTGGCCGCCGAGCTGCGTGGTGAGCGCGTGCCGCTCGTCCGCGGTGATCTCCACCCCGTCCCGGTACCAGTGCACCTCCGGCTTGGGCTCGCCGTCACACCGCACCTTCAGGGTACAGTCGTCGTAGTCCTTCACAGTCTGCTTCTGAAGAGGCTTCGTGAAGATCGGCTGACCGGCTGTGGGAGGAACATTATTGTAAGAACTTATTCTATATATACTTATTATACAGGGTGTTATGCACATGGACCGTCACTCTTTTTGGATGTACAGGGGGTCATTTGCTATGAGTCACCCATAGAACATAATTTCCAAAACGTTATGATTTTTATGATATGATTTTTTTTTAGTTTTTTAAATTTTCACCCAAAATGCGCTATAACTTTTTGTCTGTAAATGTAATGCAACGAAATAACTTTTGTGATATTAACAAATGTTTTCCTAATAAAAATTACAAATCATTTCATTAAATCCATTCCTAATAAATTACTTATGTGGTAAGAAACTCTTAAATTGTTTTAAAAGAATAAATAAAAATTATTTTATAAAATCAATATAAAAATAAATACACCTAATTTTCAAATCAGTTTTATTAAAAAAAATATCTCGTATTCTTACTTACTGTTATTGTGAGTGAATATTGGAGGTTTATCAATAATCAGTTTCATTGCAAACTATTTTTCAAATTGGTTTAACAAACTTCTGAGTAACTTGATTTGCACGAGTTCGATAAAAATAAAACAGGATATGAAAACCCATGAGGCATAATCACACCGTGTTTTATAGAAAAAATATTACAATGTTTTATAACTTATCAGATTCCTAGAATGGAGGACAATAAGCAACAACCTAGGTATGTTTACAAATGAAATTAATTCTACATTTGATTCGGAGAACAGAAATCCTAGTAGTTTACATTTTAGATCAAAAACATATCGCGACGGGTAAATGGCGAAGTTACTCAAACGCCATGTCCATATATAACGGGTATACAACTGAATGGGATAAATGTTATTCCAACATTTTTTTCGATCTCAATTTCTACAACTCGTAATATCTCGAGTCCTATGTAAAATTTGCATTTTCTGTTTTGTGAATATTGGTAGTCGCCCCTCTTATGTGTAGTTTACACTGCTGAATATGGATATACCCTAAGGCCAGAACACGATACCTGTGACAAATATTCAAAGGTCTATAACTCAGAAACTATGATAGTTAAGTATAAACTGTCTTCACTAAGCATCCACATATGAGGTTACGTATATCTACCCAAAGTATTATTTCGGAGTTCTGATACACCCTGTATATTTTCGTTGGAATCAGCGAATTAACTTCGAATTCAGCTAGGTTGGGCAGCTTTCGGAAATCTCCGTCGAGTCTTCTCATCGCCTATACCGCAGTGTCTAAAGACTAAAGTCAAAGTGGGTCCCACCCGTAATGACATACGGAGCTGAGACGCGGACACTCACAGTTCGACTGGGTTTCGTGCAAAGTTACCAAAATGGCGCTTGAGTCAATCCGCCTTTCCTTAATAATCCACCAATTAGTACGTGCACAACTTATTAACATTTTCAAATGGCGTAGAGCGCAGGACTTAACGAGTTCAACTTACTGTGAACGACCAGCTTGGCTTGCTGCGCGGTCTCGCCGACCTCATTCTTGGCGGTGACAGTGTAGACGCCTGCGTCGTCCACACCCACCTTCTTCACCACCAGCTTGTAGCTGCCCGTACTCTGGTCCTCCACTATGTCGTAGCGGGAGGAAGGCTGGATAACATAGCCATCCTTACTCCTGTTTCGAAAGACATTTATTAAGTTAGCCGCAATAGTCTAACATTAAGTAACCTTTGTAACCAATAGGTTCCGGGTTCGAAATTTACGCTACCCATTCAATTATTACGATAGCCAATTCCGAGGACGAACACTTAGCTTAACTGAGCTAAGTCATAAGAAGTATCTCACGTAATACTGGAGAAACTAGCGGGGGAGTACCCACTAGTCATTACATTGCTAGTATTTTTTTAGTCCAAATTATTGGGCATTATCACCGACCATAAAACCCATGGTATGACTTATGCAACTATTCACAATATGCATGTCCCTATACCCAATTAACTACTTGTGTCTTGATTTAACATTCCATTGTGATAAAAACTTTTAGAACTTTCTGATACATACACTTACAGAGTCATTAGAAAACATACTTTACTGTAAATGGTTTGTTGATAAATTAGAATCTATTTAAGGATGCTTAGCTCCTGCAGCTAACATGGGTGTTTTCATTCCCAAAAAAAAACCGTAGCTACGATTAGTTAGGTCATTAGTGCTTATTATATAAGTTTCGAATAGCAACCCTATTGCGATCGACTGACAGTCAAAAGTTCTTTACTCACCATTGAACGTCAGCAACTGGGTTGGCTTTGATGTTAGTCACAAAGGTGGTCTCTTCATACGGCACCGCGGTGACGTCTTTGAGTCCTTCGATCTCTGGCCGCAGCAGGATGTCCAGACGGGCGGAGCTTTCACCCACACCGTACTTGTTCTTCGCCTGGATCGTATACTCGCCCGTGTCCACGTGGCGACCTAGTCAGAAGATACAGACGATGAATTAATCCTAATGAAATTAGAAAGTATAGATACAAAAGCCACGTTCATTTAGTCTTATATGTCTTGATGTAATCAGACTGATGTACGTAGACGTCAAAGTCACACACAAAATTGGACGTCAGAAACTGTCAAATGTAGGAATAAGCTCCTTCTTTGAAATAATAATAACTTGTTCATTTATCCCTATGGTGTAACTAACAATAACATGAGCGGAACAAATAATTACGAACATTAAAAATAAAACGCTTAAGCCGATTAGCCTTTCCCCCCTCGATATGAACTTTATAATAGCTTAAAGAAATATTACATCCGAGCTTACCACTTGCTATGAAACGGTGAAGGAAAACATAGTGAGGAAACCTGCATGTCAATAGAAAGGCGTGTGAAATAGTACATTACAATCGATGTGAACTCACCAGTAGGGATATGTAGAGTAAAGATGCACTCCTTCAGCCCATGGTCGAGCTCTTTGGTGTCCGCAGAGACGACGACGGTCGCGTCTGGCGTAAGTTCAACCCCGTTGAGCAGCCAGGACACGTGCGGCTTCGGGTCGGCCGTGCACACCGCCTGCATGGTCACAGGCTCGCGCTGGAGGACGCGCTGGGCTTCCAGGGGACTCGTGAACTTTGGCTTGCGGAGCTCGCTTTCAGCTGTTTTACAGGACGCATGAAATTGTATAGCAAAGATAAAAGTACAATACATAATACTAAATAAATGCTAGCACATAATAGAGGATGACATACAAAACGACGGGGAAAGATGTTCCGTGTAAATATCGAGGATTAACTAAAACAAGATTGTATAAAATCCTACGCCAATTCTAAACTAAATGAATTTAAAAATAAAATGGAGAAATTAACTAGTTACAAAAGAAAATGAGTAATAGAACTAGTGATAATTAGTATTGATAAGATTAATTCATATATCAAATTCGACAACTAAATAATGCTTGGATCTCTATATAGTATATCCATTTAAAAGTGATGTATAAAAAATTCTAAAATGATATAAGGTAAATAACTCACGTGACACGGACAGCTCAGCATTCAACACCTGTTTTCCCAGATCATTGACAATCTCGCACTGCCACTGCCCAGCGTCTGCCATCAGCACGCTGTCTATCTCCAGTTTATACAGATCCCCGTCATTGGTGGCGTGGACCCTGGCGCAGGGCTTCACCTCCTTGCCGTTGTGGAGCCAGCGGACGGTGGGCTTCGGGGTGCCAGAGGCCTGGACGGTGTACACCAGCGGGAGGGACTCGAAGGTGTGGCCGTCCTTCATGCTGCTGCCTTTAATTGTGGGTGATGCTAGAAAAGCAAATAACTCCGTGAGCCTCATACAATTGTTGTAGATGCATACAGGTGTAGTAACGGTGCTGGACGTTTGCGAAAGTTTTAAGTTTTGTGACACAATATAATCGATTATAATAATTGTCACATATTCATAATATTGTTGAGCCCGCAGACTCAAGTATCCAGATGTTATTTTAAAATGGTGAAAGGGAAAGGGGTTCGGAAGTACTCTCAAGAAATAGGCTTGTTGTTCTGTTCTGTTTAAATGTAAATATATTCTACTCTTTAATTCAGAATTTCAGATTCATCAATCTTTGGAAAGATTTTATTCTTTGTTTTGAATGATCTTAAAACTATCAGACCTTAAGCTGGATGGGTAAAATTATATTCTAAACTATACTAATTACTACCAAATGCATCATTTCTGTCAGATTTTTAAGTTTTACAGTGTTTATTTGACTTTATTATGATTCAATGTTGCATCTGACAGTAATACCTGCAAAATATAATACACAAGTAATACCAATCTTCCAACACCACGGTCCAAAGCTCAGAATAGAAGCCTTTAGAATAAACAGAAATAATATTTACAATTCATACTCCCATATAATATAGATCGCAATATATACAGCAGTTACAGAAAATTTATTTACTTTCACCATACAACAGGATACTTACCAATTTCTTTTCAATAATATCCGGTGAAAATATGTGTTCTTTTGTGCTTAAGTGTACCGTATACATACCATATTGTGCCGTTTGGTCTACACATTAAGGTCCATGTTTGTGCGAAGCGTGAAACTCATGCAAGCTATGCAGCACATAAGGGTATATTGGCTTACCTTGATGATGTGATAGTTGTTGTGAAAGATCTAGTACCGCTGCCGCACCGAACCCCAAGTATTAGTATGCCAGAAGGGAATGTTATTACGCATGCGTGCTAAAACAAACATACGACAGCATTAAGTAAATATGAATAGACACAGGATAACAACATGAAGAATACCTGCCATTTTCTTGAAATTTTAATGTAAGTATCTATCTACTGAAGATAAGACAATTAAATCTGTTATAAGTGTCAAGAATAGTTTAGTTTAAAGTTGTAAAGAAAATGACAGATGGATGGATTCGACATTAGCAATTTCCATTAATGGAATTAAAAGCAACTCTCGTCCGACATATACTGCGTAGCGTTACATTATCAAATGCCAGCCTCCTTCGTCTCATTACGTTTCCGTTTTAATATTTTGACTTGACAATTACCTTTTTCGTCTTCCTGATTAAGTATATCGTCTAGTATGCTTCTCTGTCTCTGGCTTCGTTTCAACAGTGCCTCCAGCTCGTCATCGTCCTCTTCTTCCAAACTGAACAGTTTATTATCCTTCTTTTTCTTTCTCTCAAAGGTGGTTTCTGTTACGTCTTTTGTTATGTTATCGTAATTTTTAATGGGGCTTAGCACTAACTCCTCTAATATTCTATTTTTGACGTCATCTATTTGCGTTTCTACTTTCTTAACGTCGTTGTCGAATTCCTTCGATATGTGTATGAGTTTCTCTGTGATGTCGTTCTCGAATACCTTCTGCGACTTTTCTTTTACAATAAGCAATTCTTCTTCGTCCTCGCCTATGATATAATCTTCTTTGAAAGAAGACTGGCGCACGTACGAGTCTTTACTGAACACTTTTCTCGTCTCATCGATATCGAAGATCGCTTTAGAGAGGTCTTCGATTGATATTTCTCTAGAGAGCGATTCGTTCTGCCAACTCAAATCGTCTTCGGAGACTGATATGATTGACATAGCTCTGTTGGTATATGGTTTGCCGCATCTCGAGCTTTCAGCATCGGAATCGGTCTGCGGCTCTTCGATAATACCATAAGTGCCTCGCCTTATATGATCAGGTATACTGTAATGACCCAACTCGGTCAGAAAGTAACTATGGCTGGCTATTTCCTCCACCTCTAGAGAGGTCGAGTGAGGTTTATTTGGCTGTATGAGTCTCTTGCCTCCGTCATCATCGTCATCGTAATAAACGGATGTTGACGTCATTTTGTGTAAAGTGCGCGTTTCGGCCGGACCTACCAGTTGAAATAGTAAATTGTAGATTTTAGGTCATACAACTTTGGAAGGTGTGGGGTAGTGGGCATGCGATGAGAGACGCGTTATCGGTTTAGTTTATAGTTGAAAGCAATTTCGTGTGACGTGTGAGTCGATGATGGATGGTCGTTAGGAGTGGGTAGAGAAGGTACGAAGCGGTATACTGACCTGTGATAATAGCGCCATGAGACCGAGTGCTGCTTACTTTAGACATTACTATAGACCCGTCGTCACCTGTCTTGAACGTGGTTACCGTTTCAAAAACTCGGCCTAAACATAACAAATCACACATGGAATGTTAACAACACAGTGTTATGCATGCATAAGTGTGCGCGAAATCCTTAAAATTCTCGCATACTAGAAGCTGTTGGCTAAATTGAGAGAAAGCGTCGAAGCGTTTGATATTTATACCTTCAGTTTCAGCACTTAACGGTTCTTCGACGGACTGTTTTTTAACCGATTTACTTTTGGGGGACTTGATGTCGTCGGCGATGGGGACTTCCTCTATAGATTCAGGTTTTGTAGCTCCCTTCTCTCCCGTTTTCTTTTTGGTAACGACTTCCTCCACAACCGGTTTTTTATTCTGTTCGTTGTGGTTCTCATCCCATCTGGGCTTATCTTCGACTACTTCGGGTTCCGAGAAGGATTTCTTTCCTTCATCAGTAGGTGTTGACTCTAGTTCTTGAATAACGGGCCTCTTTGACACTTTGTCATCATCATTGTCATCCCAGAATGATTTCTCTTCTGCCACTTCGGGTGCAGTGACGGACTTCTGAATCTTGATAACTTCCGGCGACTCCGGTTCCTCGACGATAGGTTGTTTACCTTTACCCTCATCATCGTCGTCCCAGAAAGATTTCTCTTCAACTACTTCGGGTTCCGTGATGGATTTCCTTCCTTTGCTCGGCTTCGAGTCTACCTCTTCGATAACAGATTTTTTGGATTTCCCGTCATCGTCTGTGTCATCCCAAAATGATTTCTCCTCGGCTACTTCTGGTTCTGTGACAGTCTTTTTGGCAGCATCCGGTTTTGGTTTGTCTACATCTTCTTCCTTGGACTTTTTAGGTTTGCTGTCCTCATCATCGTCCCAGAAAGACTTTTCTTCTGCCGTTTCAGGTTTGGTTTTATCTTTCTTTGCCGTTTGTTCCTCCGCGGCGTCCACTTCGTCTTCGAGTGGTTTCTTACTCTTATTACTATCGTCATCGATCTCACTCTCAACAGCTGTTTCTTTAGTAACTCTTGTATGTACCTCTCGCGCTATTGAACACAATGAAAAAAAAATGGTAACAATAAACACGATTAATTAAATGGACATATAAATATTATAAACGTCACAAATGGTGAGTAGGTAGGTAGTAGGGGATCTAGTGAGGAGATGTACGTGACATTCAGCATTCCAGTCGAGTGAATGCTTGGATAGTTTAATAACCATCTACTCATGGTAGGTATCTATGGACACCACAGCAAAAACTAACGTGCGTAGTAGTAATCTAAGGTTCAAAATTCTACTACGGTTATGCAAACTACTACTTTACCGAATTGCAGTCCATCGGAGTGCTAAGTCTGTCCATAGCGACAGGAATAGTGACGGGCAGTTCCTTACCATAAACATAATGTGTAGTGTATGCGTTTGTGTCATATGTCTGTTTGTGTGCATGTACTGTTCAGTGTTCTGGAACATTCTGGAACTCTTTAGCTAGTGATAAAAGGGGACACATTTGTGCTAAGTTAAGTTGGAGTACCTACTGATGTCCAACTTTTGGTGCTCATAAATTTAGACAGTTCAATTTTAAACTTAATAGTTTTCAATTTGTTGCAAGTTACATTTAGATTGTATTATGATACTCACTGTGTACGATGACCGTGCTCTTACTAGACACGCTACCCATCTCGTTCTCAGCCCTCACTTCATATTCACCGCCGTCCTCTTCCTTTACCAAGTTCACTGTCAGATGATAATTCTCCAATCTGTTTGAAAATTATTATATCTTTTAACCAACGAGTTTTTTTATATGAAATAGGGAGCTTTTCCTGTCATTTGAGAGTTTTTCACGTCTAAGTTTTCCGTGACTTTGACGTCTAGGTACGTCAGATTGTTTATGTCAAGAAGCACATGTAACATGTAATATAAAGAGCCGTGGCATTAAAGAGACCATGTTAGGTGATTTTTTTTAACATTTAAAAACAACAATAAAGTAGCAGCTCATTTGGTTTAAAACCGAATAGTTCTATATATTGTCTCAATATGTATATAAGTCCCATGGAAGGCAGTCTATACTGCTAATCACAAAACTATTTGTAAAACGGTAGAAAAAAAGAATCGTTCTGTAGATACCTCTTAGTGTCTCTTTCGATTTTGATCCTGGCGTCTGTGGTGACCTCCTTCCCGTCCTTGAACCACTTGACCCTGGGCTCGGGGCAGCCCTCCACCTCCACGTCCAGCTTCAGGGTCTTTCCGGCGTCCACTTCCATGTCGACCAGGCTCTTGGTGAAGCGGGGTTTCCCTGAGACAGACGCGTTACCATGAGGATTTGATATCTTTGGATGAGTGGTTGACAAAGCTAACATGGACGCACTTAAATCACGGATTTTGCCACACATAGTAACTTTCTTAATTTATACAAGAGAAAGAGACGAAATTTTAATATCTCTTATTTGGACTTGTCACATCTGAGTGAGCTAGCATGTGCATGTGCGCCAAGACAAGACTTATGAAACACATTAAATATGTAACTCATAAGAGAGAAAAAGACAGAATTTATTGGTGCAGGATGAACTTAAGAAGTTAGTTTATATTATTCCAGAGAAATGCTTCTTACAGCTACCTAATAACGGAGAGCTCAATTATAGTCAATAAAAAAATGCAGTAACTTTTTTTCTTTACGAACAAGTGTTCGTAAAGAAAAATGAAAACAACGATTTTTAAATGCCTCCGTATCCTTATAAAAATAAATAATATGACTACTACTAATATAGCCCTTTAAACGTCCCGTTATTCGGGACGGGCTTCCCTTCATTGCAAGGGGGATTCCGGCCATAGTCAACCACACTGACCCAGTGCGTGTTGGCAGACTTCACATATCTATCGAGAATATGACTATAACTAAGTAAATTAGTGAAGAAGTTTGGTGAATATGATTAGAGTGATCTCACTGTTGACGGTGAAGGTGGCGGAGCAGGAGTCCTGGCCGAGGTCGTTAGCCACCTTGCAGGAGTAGGTGCCGGAGAGCTCCGCCGACACCTCCTTCAGGATCAGCTTGTGCGTGTTGCCGCTGTCCACGCGAGTGAACACCGACTTCTTCTCCGTTATCTCCACGTCGCCCAGGTACCTGCCGAGATACCGCGGTCACACTTGGACATTTCACGAAATATGACTGCATCCACAATTAGTAGGCAGGTACTAGCGGATACCCGGCGTGGGGACCAAATGTGCCTACATCGTTTTAGTGCTCTAAAACCATCTTCGCATTATTGCCTTGCTAATAGAAACCGGTTTGGTTAGGGCACATTATAAATATTACTAAATATGTATGTTTAGATTTACTTGAACAGGTATAAAAGTCTATTACGGACATATAAAGGGTGATATGAATGAGATCGGAGTGGATGTCAGTATGACGGAAAAGCGAGATGAATGGAAGAAAAAGACATACTGCGCCGACCCCAAATAATGGGACAAGGCAAACGATGATGAAAGTCTATTACGGACATTGTTGTTAACATTTTCGTGTTTTAACATATAGATAGATAGATTTTGTCACATGCCAAGTATATAAATGGCAATAAAATATTCAAAATTTGAAAACTGAGCTTTTTCTATGAGATGATACAGTTCATTTTTGTATTAGCAAATATATAGCAGGCGTTTTGCCACGCCGGTGTGCGTAGCGATGGTATCGTACCATTTGACAGTGGGTTCGGGGTAGGCTTCCACGGAGACGGTGAACTCGACGTTGACGTCGCCCTCGCTGGCGACCGTGTCGCGCAGCTTCTGCGTGAACTGCGGCCCGCTGCGCACGTTCAGCACGCACGAGTCGGACGCGCTGCCGTGAACGTTGCGGATCTAACACCGAATACGTCAATCAAAATCAACATTTTTTTATTTGTGTAGGCCTGCACTTACAAGTAGTCAAATTCTACCACCGGTTCGGAATGCTGCTTCCACTGATAAGACCCGGTAAAAACTCAATGGTTACTCTTTTGGAAATGATAAATAGTAAGGATTGCGAGTAATATATTCTCAGGAGCAGCAACGCCATGCGAGCAGACAGTACCTTCGCCTCAATACTAGAGAAGAATTATACTCACGCAGTTTAATATTAGATACAAATTTTGGCATTATGCTTAAGCAGCTAGTATAGTACAGCTTAAAGACTAAAGATACTAACTTAGTGTCTGAAAGACTAGTGTCTGCTGATACGTAAAAGTAGATCACGTTACCCCAAGATGTTTCTAGGCAATATAATGCAACAATAGGAGATTGTTTTCGAGTGGGACTAGTTTTATGGGACCCAAGATCAGGCCATTTCCTTGCTCAACGAGTGGCTCTAGCCATTCAGCGAGGGAATGCAGCCAGCTTCTTGGGTATACTTCAGCATAGGCAAACATTTTCTACATATTATATAATTACTTCTAATTTGAATTGTAAATATTTTGTACATAGTTGTGATTTGAATGAAACATTACTTTTATGCTTACTCAATATGGAAAATTAAAACAAGTAAGCTGAATATTTATTCAAAAAACTAGTTCGTAAGCCCATTTAAATGGATCTTAATTATCAACCAACTATAAAACTGTGGTTTGCCAAATTTATTGAAGTGTTTTTTACCGCCAAAGAACATTTTTGCTGAGTAAAATTTCATTATTGTGTGTACGTTCGATCAACTTTCAAATAGCTATAGTCCCACATACAATGTATAGGAACATCCTTAAACTGCAGTTTGATGGTGTTTAATGTGTCGTGTATAAAGCCCACCTCGCAGGAGTACTCGGCGGCGTCGGCGCGCGCGGCAGACGTGATCACCAGCGAGTGCGCTTCCCCAGACGATGAGATCTTCACCGTCGATGACTCGGTTAACTCCACTTTATTCTTGAACCTATACAAAACATTTTATTTATTAAATGGCCATTTTACCACCCGCGTAATCTGACATACAACACATATATTTGAACTGTCTTGACGGACTTTTCTAAAAATACTCCATCTAGACCAGTGGCGGGCAAACTTTCTTAATGCCCCCCATATAGTTTCACAAATTTCAGAGGAGGGCCAGAATAATAGCAAAAATACATTTTTAGGTTGAGACTTTTAATTGATTGACTTTTGAGTGTTGAGCACTGTACTAAGTAGAATCTACTTTATAGTTCTGGACCGTCAAAATACAATTGCTAAAGCTGGCCTGCGGGCCGTACTTTGCCCATCACTGATCTCAGCCTAATTTTCACTAAGCAAAGAGAGTAATGCGATTATCATAAGTGTTTCAGTGCAAGTTTCTTACCACTTGACAGTGGGTGCGGGTTCGGATTCCGTCTCGATCTTGAACGTGACGGTCTCCTTCTCATCACACACCTTGTTACCGCCCATCTTCTTGGTGACCTTGGGCGCTGACGTCACGTGCCATTGCCAGAAGTCCGAGCACTGGTTCACTTCATTCCTGCACAAAAGTATTTTCACATGTAATTAGAAATACCTTCAGAACCGTTATAAGCTATTAGCAACTCTATAAATGTGTGTTACGAATCGATTTGCAATATCGCATAAGAGACAATCTTTGTCACAAAAGAAATGGACTCAATTATAAATAGTCATAAAGTCCATTTCATTTCAGCACATAAAGCATCAAGTAACATGGATCTTGAGCACAAAGTCCTTTTACGTAACCGGATAATAAATAAAAGAAGATCAAATAGGCGACAAAGGAATAACTTACTTAGCGACGATAGAATAAGAGCCAGTATCGGTCAGCTTGGCGTCCTTGATGATGATCTTGTAGATCTCCTCGGTCTCTTTCACGATCTGTATGCGCTCGGAGGATTTGATCTCGACGCCGTCCTTGTAGAAGGAGACGTCGGGGGAGGGCGTGCCTTCCACCTCAATGGTCACCGTGTGGGTGGAACCCACCTGAATTTAAAAAAAAGAGATGGAGGATTTGGAGGGTTTAAATAGACACAAAATGGTACATTCAAGTGTCTTTCCAAAATAGGCAAATACATATGTTGTTCCAATTTACATTGACATATGTTCTAAGTGTTGTGAATAAGCCTATATATACTATGCATATAGATTGTAATTTAAATAAATTTGACGATAAGATTGTTCGTACAGAGAAGTGTGCAAGTTTTCGGATGAAACTTACGATTTACGCAGCAGTAAAGTAAGTAGCGTAACTAATGTAATACAATTATTTCTTGATTGTAAATAAAAACATATTTCCTCACCATACAGGTCTGGTTCTCAATTTTCCTCTTGATCTTGGGGGCGGCCTTCACCACGAGCCGCAGAGTCGTCGAGTCCTCACCCAGCTCATTGGAAGCCGTCACTTGGTAATCACCGGCGTCCGCACTGGACACGTTCTTAATCACCAGGGACAGGTTCTCTTCGTCCTCGTACAAGAACCTATAAGAATAGAGAGAATCCAGTAAGATTTGATAAAGGTATAAAAGGTTAGTTTAGCCAGGCTATTACGTAATTTAAATTGCAAACATTTTTCGGTTTGAAATCACAAAACATCGAGACTTTTCCATTCATTATGATTGACAGGTGATTGTAATGTCTTGCATTAGAATTACGTAATCACCCTGCTGTTCATAATTTGTCTGAGATATGATCCCAAAGTAGATATTTGTAAGTGGGATCGCCCATAAGCGAATTGTAAGGTACCCATAACCTTTACTATACAAGGGGTTGGTTAATTTGTAAAAAAAAAAGTTATTTTAAAGAATATTGTAGTATTTAGCAAATTGTCTTTCTTAAGAAATTAACGAAATTACAATTTTTAATTAGGATAAGTTGAGGAATGACTGCACCTTCGATTACCTGGTATTCTGCCAGTATGGAGCAATTAATAGCAGGAACAAATTTCACAAATACCTACATATCTTCTATACTCTATACATATACAAATAAATAAATATACAAATAAATAAAATTGGAGTGTCTGTTTGTAATATCAAAATAACACTTGTTTACCAAATGCGTATGAAAGTATATACGATACCTATAACGAAAACGCAATTTTGAATTTTTTTGTCTGTCTGTCTGTATGTTTGAGGTAAACTTCTAAACGGCTGAACCGATTTCAATGGGACTTTCACTGACAGATAGCTGACGTTCCAGGGCGTAACTTAGGCTACTTTAATTATAGAAAAAGCATTAGGGTTCCGCGGGAAAAACATAATACCCATATTTCCGGGTAATCTCCCTAAAGTCCACGCGGGCGAAGTCGCGGGCACAGCTAGTTAGAAATAAAAATGGGTAATGTAGGTCTTGAAAATAGGGCATGAATACTTAGACAATTAAAAATAATAGTAAACCGTTTCCATTACAGAAGTATAGGTAGGTATATGAAATGAAGTCATTATTTTAAAAGCCATCCTTATCAATAAAATCATGATATGAGTTAGTTAAGCGATCTTATACATCACATCATCACCCCTGTATTCCCCGAAGGGGTAGGCCGAAGTGCACTGCAGTGCGCTCACATTTCGCCGATGTATTTGCCATCTTGTAGAGGAAAGGTAGAAGGAACCAGATCGCGCGGCAGGTCACCTATGCGCTGGACTGACCAAGTGAAGTCCGCAGTGGGTAACCGTGTGTCTGACTGCGCGAGACAGTCTGCTAACAAACAGCGATGGCGCGAGATCGTTCGGAGAGCTGTGTACGCCTCTACCATAGACGTGGATGCCTCGGCGTGACCACGACCGCTCTGTCTAGAGCGAAACGAATGAGAAGAAGAGAAACTATTCCCGAGATTGCTTAACTAACTCATATCATTTTTGACAAAGGTGGTTTTTGAAATAATGTCTTTAAATGTCAAATGCTGACTTGTGTCTGGTGTCGGCTTCGATGAGTTTTCCGTCGTGCTTGAAGACGATGTTGGGTTTGGGATAGCCCTTGCACTGCAGCTCCAGCATGGCGGAGCCGCCGCTGGACACGATGGCCTCGCGGTGCTCGATGATCAGCGTCGGCTTCTCCGGCTCGCGGTGCAGCTCGTTAACGGCGCCTATGCATTACAATATACAGAATGTTTTAAAAGTGCGGGGAAATACTTGCAGAACTTGTTTTAATAGCCTATGTCCCATTGCTGGGCAAAGGCCTCCCGCTCTCGTCTGTCATTTTTGAGGGGGATTTGGACCATAGTCCAATGCGGGTTGATGGTGCACATAATAACATAACCACTGAATATTAGTTACCGCATTTATTAAACTATTTTTAACGATGTGTTCTATAGCCGAAGCACAAAAGTTGTGACAAATATTCGAAATCCTATCATTTTGAGTGTGAGAGTGAGTGAGTGAGTGAGTGAGAGAGAGAGAGAGTGAGTGATAGCAATTCAGTTACCTTGAACAGTGAGTTCGGCCGAGCAGGAGATGTTCCCCGTGCTAGTCTTGGCGACGCAGGTGTAGATGCCGGCGTCTTCCGGCTTCACGTGCTGGAACACCAGCGCCAGGGAGTCCTCGTCGTCTCCCAGAAGCACCTGACAAACCCATGGATCAGTACACACCGACATATTTCAATTTACCACTTTTATATTCCTTTTACTGGTTACGGGCTAATCATAATAGTCAAAGGGCTAACGTAAAATGCGCGTATGCAATTTATGATGACACTCAATTATCAACTTTATATCAATTTCACTAAAGTAAAAAATATCATAAACGTAACCCTTGTTTTGGAACTAGGTTCACGCTATTTTATACTGTAAAATGATTAATATAAAAATGACTATCAATTAATTGACATTAAAGGAAACATTGTTTGTTAAGATGGTGTGAGTCAAGTAGGACTCCAATATAACCTAGATAAGTAATATTTACAAAAAGGTCAAATTCGAAATCCACCCCAATAGGAGTCGAACCCGCAACTACCCAAGCTATTCAACCTAGAAAGCAATATCAGGAGTTAGCTATATACTTAAGTAACTGAATGCTTTCACTTTTTCATCTTGGATGGAAATGTCGTAATCTAAAGTCTTATTGGATAGAAAACGCTACATCGTACGAACAAACATTTTAAATTGTATCTTCTAAATTGTTTATCGGTTTTCAATTATTAAGGTCCATGATTTTATACTAGTTACGATTCTATTATGAAACATTAAAATAGCATTTGATTATAAGAATAACTATCATCCCATAACTTCTTATTAATAGGGTGTGTGGGTAGACAAGAATTTGGGAACACTTTTTGGCACGCTTCAACATACCTTGAATCGTTCCTCTGGATCGAACGGGGCTCCGTCTCGCTTCCACGCGAAGGTTGGCTTCTCGCCCTTCGCCAACAGACCCTCGCCGCCGGGGGCCAGCTCGAAGAAGATGTTCTTATCATCTACCAAATACGGCTTGCTTCAATACGTGAGATATCGTTAGACGATATGTTAGGTAATTTAAAACATTTCAATGCACTTCTATTACATATTATAGTAGGTAAATCAATCGTCAAAGTTCTACATTGCCGTTGTTCATAAATATAAACATTCAAAAAAATTATAAAATGTTATAATTGCTCTATTTATTTCAAGTTTATTTTAAATTCTTGCCGTCTTGAAAGGACCCCTTTCAGTTGAGGTCGCGTTTCGATCCGGTGGTAATATAGTATAATAGATATATGTAAGAAAAAACAATGTAATATTGACAATTTGTAAGGGCCATAGGCCTATACAGAATAAATGGTTTGACTTTGACTTTGAAATACTTTTTATGGTCGTTACCAAAGAATTATGTTGGAAATATTCGATTCTTATGGCATCAGAATTGTTAAGCAAAGTTATGGTAGCGTTTAATTCCGGTTTCAATATGTTAACAGTACAGGGGCCCCATTTTCGCATCATATCTTATTCGACATATATTAAAAGAAATCATCAATTTGGTCGTCTTTTTTATCGATATTTATATCGAATTAGATATAATATCGTACATGCGAGAATTGGACTCCAGTTACCTACATACATTTCTTATGAGGTCTAAATTTACTTTTTGGAAACGAAGACTTTGTTAAAACATAAACATTCATATATTACATAAAACTTATGAACTTGGAATCTACTTTGAGCAAAACAATAGTTGTGGAAACATTCACAAGTTCAGTTTATTCCTAGTGAACTAGTTGTATTAATAGCTCCTGTGACGATCCATAAACAACAGCTGGAGGGCGTCCAAACATCGTTACAAATGTTTCACTGTACGTATTTATATCTCGTTACGTGTATTATCCATTCATTATTACGTATTGCTTATATTTTAGATATGGGAGTTTATTTTTACCAAACTTCTTCAACTTTGGAAAATATACACATTCAAATTTATATTATTTTTCGATTTAACAAAATTGGATAAATAATTCAGAGCAAAACCACCAAATCTATAGAAATTACTATCCATTTATACCTCTAATCCAATACCACTGATTGTAAAACACTTTTGCATTGAAAAATGCTATCATATGTGGTATAGCTTATATTACTATATATAATTAAGTTAATAATTAAGTAATAATTATATGCCGCATCTTTTAAGTTTTGAAACGTGAAATGGAACGAACTGCCCACTTGCGCTGACAAAGTATTGTTTTGTTATACGGCTCGATCGGCAGGTGCACTTATCTTCGAAGCATTTCTACTTCATAGTAGTTATTCTTCTATTCTCTCACGTTGATATAGGAGACAGTATAACCTATTATAAACTGACATGTATTATTGTACTCACCGACGACAGTGACCTTGGCTTCGGTCTCGACGTCCCCGTATATGTTCATGGCCCGGCAGGAGTACCGGCCGGCGTCGCTGGGCAGCACGTCCGCGATCACCAGCTCGTAGCAGCCGCGCTCGCTGCGTGTGCGCACGATCGACACGCGCTCCGACTCCGACGTCGTCGTGATCTCCTTGTCGTCACGGTAGCTACAATGGAAACAGTTCACACAGTTTTTAAACAGCTATCTCTATTGAATAATAAGTGCTCCATTATCGTGGACTACAAAGAAAACGAATGAGCCTAGAAAGAGTCTAAAAAGTAGGTATCACCAAACAGCTTAGGACGACAAAAGTAAGATCCTTTCTCTCATTATATTGTAACAAATGTGACCGGCTGTGAATACAGGGTTTCTTCAAATCTTATCTCTGGATGCATAAAACAATAAATTACTTACAACTTGACCTCAGGGTTGGGGTCGCCCTTGACCTCGACCATGAAACGCAGGTAGGTGTTCTGCAGGATCTCCGTGTCTTTCAGGGCGACCAGGAAGTACGGCGCCTTCAGGGCGTTTCTTTCCCGCCGCTCTTCAGCGGTCACTGCCGTATGGGGTTATAAACGCCATATTAACATACATACAGAATATACTGGCAAACGACACTTGAGGCATTTAGGAATTTAAAAAAATGTTTTAGATTATATTTATAAATAAAACGCTCCTTTGAAAATCGTTAAGATAACTTTTTAAAGCTCACAGAGTCAAAGTGTGTCTCGATTAAGATAACTTTATTTTATCCGATATTAACATTGGCTACCGACCCGACAAAATGGTATTATTTTCCGTAAAAAAACTACGTGTAAAAGTTTATGCCCCAAATGTATATCTGCTGTGTTGTGTGACATGCATCAGTAAAAACGTGAGAAACTTTTTAAGTGCGAAAATACAGGAAAATTAAAGATAGAGTACTGATCAGGAACCAAACTACGTGTTATACGCCGTACGATGTCTTAAACGATGATGACGCGGTGACGCATGCAAGTATAGTAATTAAATAACCAATATAATAACATTAATACATATTTGAATTTTAAAATAATTATTGTTTTCTGAAAAAGCTATTAAAAGTGTTCAATTGATACGTAGTATGTTTATAACAAAACCATTTCCAATTGATTCAATCTTTTTAGACATTATGTTGAGATTATAACTTGTTCCAATAGCTTTTTTAGACTTGAAACGGATGTAAAAATGAAACTTACACTCCTGCACGACTAACTGAGCGGTACAATGTGCGTTTCCCTTCAGGTTTTCAGCGATGGCGGTGTAGACGCCCGCGTCGTCCTCGCGGCAGTGCATGAGCTTCATGACGTGGCTGCCGCCGCTCTCGGAGGAGATGGAGCAGCGGTCCATGAGCCGGTCCGTCAGCGGCTTGTTGTCCTTCAGCCAGGTCACCTTCACCGCCTCCAAGGCATCGTGCAGCACACATTCGAACAGAGCGTTCTCACCGGCTGCGGAGTCACACGACGGTTACACGAAGAGCTCGTACGGATTTTGGAATACTCTTTGATTTCCCGATTTAAATAGAGCTTTCGATTAACTCGCAAATTGAGTTTTGTGGGCCGAAAATGAGATGCCGTACGAACTCTTGAATATGTAGAGATGAAATTCGAGGGGTAACAAGCGCTGTTAGGGTAATGTGTTGTGTAAGTTAGTCGACTACCAAGCATTATGTACAAGCACTAATAGTGTCTCTACTTCTATTGTGTGAGTGTACGTCCTGTCATACGGTACTTACGCTCGATGTTTTGCCCTTCGAGAGTCTTCGAGAATACGGGCTTGCCGTCCTGGGATTCGGACTTAGAGATGGTCCTGGACGTCTTCAGTTCGGTACCGATGGAGCCGTTAGCGGCCGACTTGGAGTACTTGCTCTCGTAGGAAGATCCGGTCTTCGAGCTTTCGTAACTGCTCTCGATCTTCGAAGAGCTTCCTTCAATATTTTCGGCATCCACGCTAGACTGGGTGGTGTACTTAGAAGAGCGGCGACCTTCGATGCCGTACTTGGAAGCGATGCTATCGATTTTACTGGTGGTATCATAATCGGTGGAGTACTTAGAGCTCTCGGTTTTGCTCTCATAGTTCGATTCTATTCCGTACTTAGACGCAATACTGTCAATCTTACTGGGGGCGTCGTCGATCGCGTACTTGGATCTCTCCGATTTGCTCTCGTAGCTGGATTCGATTCCGTACTTCGAAGCGATGCTGTCGAGCTTGCTCGCAGCTTCGTCTCCGTACTTGGAGGCTTCGGTTTTGGTCTCGTAGCTGGACTCGATGCCGTACTTGGCCCCGGCCGCGCCGGCGCCGGCCTCGAGTCGGGAGTACTTGGACTCATAGCGGGAGGCGGTGGCTCCTTCGCCGGCACCACCCGACTCGTACTTGGAAGACTCGAGGCGGGCCCCGCTCTCGCGCCGCGAGTACGACGATGTCAGTCCGGAGCTATCGTAAGTCGATGAAGATTCGTAGCGACCGCCGGTTGTCGATTTTCGACTGCTACTGGAGTACTCTGAAAAAGACTTTCACTGTATATCACGGTACATAGTTTATAATGACATAAATGGTTGACATCATTATTATTAAGTCGGTCTCACCTCCGGAGAGCCGCGAACTGCGGCTATACCTCGACGACATCTCTTCGTCGCAAGTTTCCTCGGCGGTTACAGTTTGACCGGTGGTTGTGACCTGGCCTTCAGACCCAGCGCCAGTGGCACTGACCTCCTCGACCCCTACCCTATCTACCGAATTCTGAATCTGCCGAGTAACTTGCTCAACAGATTCAGTACTTTTTACTGTTTGTTTTGAAGATTCTTTCACTTCCTTATCTTCAACTTCTGTTTGTTCACTTTTAATTTCAACCTTTTTCTTAGAAGGTTTCCGTTTTACAGTTTCAGTTGACTCTTTTTTAGATGATTCAACTGAGGCCTGTTGGACTGATGTTTGGGATTTCAGATCATTCTCTGATTCTGTTCTTTCTCCCTGGACTGATGTGACAGACGCCGCTTGTTCAGCGACTGATGAGGATTTTACCGATGTAGTCTCTTGAATAGATACTTGAGATGTAAATTCAACTGCAGACTCTTGTACAGTTTGTTCGACAGATGCCTGCTGAGTTTCAACTTTATGCTCAGAATGTGCTAATGTCGACTCCTGTTTGAGATCTGCTGTCTCTGAAACCTCAAGTCTGTCAATCGACACAGTTTCTTCTACTGACTGTTGAGATTTTGCTTCAACAGATGCTTTTTGTTCAGACTGTGTTATGGATGATGCCTGAACTGATTCTTGTGATTTAAACTCAGCTGATGCTTTTACTGCACCTTGTTCAGATGTTACCTTTTGAACAGACACTTGTGCAGCGTTTTCAGTATAAGATTGTTCAACAGATGAACTTTGAACAGATTCTACAACAGATGTTTGCTGGCACAAAAGCACAGACTCCTGTTTAGCTTCGGAGTTTGCCGCTATTACAGTGACCTGTGTCGTTTGTTCCGATTGCGTAGCAGACTCGGTGTTCTCAGTAACCTTAGAGCTTTCGACACTCACAGACGATTTAGTGTCTAAATCAGTCGTGACTTCACTCTTTGAGGCACTGACTGAGCTGACTACGATTGATTCTTGAACCTCACTTGTAGAAGATACCTCGGTAACTTCCGATTTTGAGATTTTAGTCGCTACCTCACTTTCAGCGGAAGCCTTCCTCTTAGTCTTTTGTAGTTGGGACTCCTGGACTGCTACTACAGTAGCTGCTTCTTCTTCGACGCGAGATCGTTTCTCTTCGACCTCTTGAGCGTCTTCTGTTACAGTAACTTCCGTATGCTCCCTCTTCTTTGTCTTCTCCTCGATAGGTTCGGTTGATGTTTCTTCGGCTGGCGGTAATACTTGAAGATCGTCAGCCGCGTGTTCGGCTAATGCAACTGAAATAATGCGAACACCTTTTCCATTATTCAAACATTTAATACTCAATAAAACATTCGTAATTCATATGAACTAGTTTTACTAACGACACCTAAAATTATTACGTATAAGTGTATATCTACCTAACAATATTCCAAATAAAGAATAAAGACAAAGTTAAAATATTTTATGTATTTTTTAAAGATATATTAAGTAGATGTTAGCAAGAGGCACATACCGGCGTCAGTGGCGTGTTGCCTGATCTCCGCTAGCCAGTTGGTCTTGACGTGCTCCTTGTGGGCGGCGAGCGTGACACTGGGCCCACTCTTCTGGCACAATTCAAACTTGAACGGCTCTGCAGGGAGGTCCTTCACCTCAACCTCTGGTAACTAGAAAAAAAATTAACACTGACAAGGGTGCCTTTGTTGACACCGTCGTCCTGCTCGTGCTAGTGTAGATGAGCAAGACAGCAATACTTTCAGCGGTGTCTAGTTTAGTCTATGTACATATAAGTGACACAAGAATTAAAGGATGCGAATGCGACGCCTCTTATTTAGTCTAAAAATTAGAAACACTTATTATAATTGAAGGAATATGAATGTTGGCACGAGATTTCATCTTGGAACTCTCGTTTTCAAGGCATTTTCAACTTGGCTATGTAATACTTGTTATTTTAAGAAATAATTCCACAATATTTAATTAATAAAGAAGGTGGTAGGTACGGATGCAAAAACGATGCCAAATCTTGTTGAGAGCTCGTAACTTCTTGCTCCGAGTTTAAAACGGTTTACAGCACTGATTTAAGATTATGTGTGAACTCGCCAAACATATTGACTATAATTTAAAGGTAACATAAAGTAGGTAATATTTATTAAACATACGTAAATCATGGCATGCTTCAGTATAAGTTTATAACATTATGTGCGAGAAGACACCAGCCGGTGTGTTCCATTAATTTAAACAGGTCAATATGGAATGTCAACATAGAAGTGGTTTTGAAATCATGGAAATGTTTTATATTTAGCTATTATATTGCATGGGTCTACATCGGCAGGTTGTAAACATGAATGTTAACCCAAAATTTTATTGCTTTTATTACAGACATAGCTAGATTGAATGATACACATGATACACAGATTTCATAGAAACGTGAAGAGATTTCGTTGCGGAGAATAGGCCACACATGAAGTCGCTAAACTGTCGTTTATTATTATTAGCTAATCACGAAACAGTGAGGCAGAGGTATTCAGTTTGATATATCTAAACGTCTTGTTATGGATTGACCTATTTTTGGAGTTCCAAGACGGTTACGCGTTAATGAATGAGGATATAGATAGAAATGTGTAGGACGCTGTGAAACGTAACGCATGAGACGCGAGGATTCCTACACTCACGCAATCGGCAATATCCACGTCATAATGTTCAGAACTCACTAGAACTGCGCCCCAAGTCTACTTATACAATCGTTGTAGTATCATGGCTTAATTTTTAGGATACCTCAATAGGAAATAAGGTACCCTTATAGGATCACATCACTGTGTCGTCCCTCTGTCTGTCAAGATCCTTTTTCTCAGGAACGCGTGGAGGTATCGTAAGTTGAAATTAATATCAAGCACTCAGGGCCCCAAGTCCCTTAGCACGATTGTTGTGGAGTTGCTATGATTAAATTATTTAAGTCTTGTAAATAACATATTTTATGAATGATAGCTAAAATCTGGCCAGTGTAGACATTAGACATTGCCATTTTGAAACCATTAGATCAGTCATATCCTAGCTATCATTGATAAAAGACGTTGTGTTGATGGCTTAAAAAATTTGGTCATAGCAACTCCACAAGGAACTTGGGGCCTAGGTCATCAATTGTAGCAAAAATATGACTAGAGTTATGGCTAAACTGGTCGTATTCTATCTATTGTTGATGTTGATGGCTAGTTTATTTACGCATTATAATGTGAAGCCGTTGAGATGTGACCGCTCAAGTTTGCGATCTGCTAACACTTGATATTTGGCCCGAGTTCAGTGTTATGGCTGTAAAATTGAAATAGAAGGCAGATACGACACTTTCCGCTGAAGAAATATAAAGCTTCAATGGCAAAGGATGACATGAATATTTCAGGAAAGACTGACACTAAATTAGAAGTGACGTAGGAAACTGCATGTATCGCACACAACATAAATTATTTCAAACAAATACTTTAAGTACTCTGTCAGTCTAAATACTCTGAAAGTGTCAATCTTCAACGATTGCCTAATTAATTATGCAGTACCATTGCTAGTATTAGAATAGTAACAAGTACGTGAATAATATTGCTGGCAGCATTTCTGAATCTGTCAACTAAACTACCAATTTTATTAGGCGTTCCTTTAAATTACTATAGTTTTTGCGACATTATTAACTATTAAAATACTGTACATATCTAAACAATGTGTATCAGTAGGCCGATATAATATTTTAGGAACATATACGGTACCTTATGTAAGGTATATCCTTACTATCATAGTTTCTGAGTTACGGAACTTAAAATATTTTACACAGGTATCATTTTATGCCGTTTTGGCACTCCCAGAACCCTATTTAACATTGTAAACGACATCTATAAAGGGCGACAATAAATATTCATAAAACAGAACTTGAAAATTTTGCCTCAAACTCAAGATGATTTAGAAATTAAAAATTGGCGGCGAATGACCATATAACAGTTACTACTACTATTACTAGTACAGCCCTTTTAACGTTCCACTGCTGGGCACGGGCCTCCCCTCAATGCGAGGGGGATATAAGTTATTGTTGTTACGTTTAAATTTTGATTGGATTTTATACCATTAAGTTGTATGTTGTTCAGTCTTTCAGTCATTTCATGAAATAAATTAACGTTACTAAAGAATATAACAAGACAATACTGACCTTGATGATATCCTTAAGGACAAACACGGAGCGGTCGTCCGAGACCCGCTTGACTTTGCAGACGAGGATCCTCGCCTTGAACAGGAAGAGGTATCTCTCTCGAGCCTTCCCCTCGTGGTCGGTGACGGTGAACCAATCGTGCGTGAGCAGCCGGCCGAGCTTGTAGATGTTACCGCGGTAACCCTCAACGCTGGCGATGAACTTGTTATCTGTGGCGCGGTTCGGCACGCCAAGGAAGAGTTCTAACGCCTTCTGGAGATCGGTGAAGTCCTCGCCGAGACGTTTGGAGTACTTCACTAGTTCCTGTATGGAGAATAATAAGGAATTATACGAAAATTGACTTTAACTGCTAAGTTTTAAGGTTTTTTTTAAATTACACACCTTTAAGAGTAGCTGATAGTCGTTTATTCTTTGTATCGGTAGCTTTAGATGTTCGGAAATTCCTTTGTCGTCACCGAGATTATCTGCTAGATCCTGTAATTAAAAATAAAACATGTAACTTATATAGTACGTTCAACTAAATATAGAGTTAAATAGGTACTAGTAGTTCTCAAAAGCATAGAAAGTTATGATCCATTTAGAGTGGCATTGTAGAATTTTTTTGAACTGAAAAAAAAACAATTTTTAGTGGTATTTGAGGTAATAGTAGTTGCTCTATTCGAAATATTATTATGTTTCAAATAACGTGAAGACGACCTTCACTTGTTCACAGTATGTCAATACTTTGTAGGGTAATCGTTATCTCCCCCCAAGAATCCCACCACTCCCAACTCCAAAGGCCAACACGACATTTCTCTACAGGCGGTAAATTAAATATAAATGTTTATTTTTAAATCACATCACTATCGGCCTTGAAAAACGCTAGACGCCATCTAGCGGATGACACCAATAAAGATTACATGAAACTTTTGGCATCTTAAATAGTTATATGGAATAAGAAAATAGAAATAGGTTTACAAATGTCGGAGATATGCGGTATTGAATTGAGAGTCTCCTCCTTTTTTGCAGTCTGTTAGAATATTATAGAAGTTTCAAGCTGTTGAAACTGCTGAGTCATGAGATATCGTAGCAGTTGGCATGGTTGATAATTTGTTTATTGGAACACGTGTTAAGTACTTTATCGAGGTTGTTGTATTAGGCTTCCCACAATGATTCTTTAAATAGAGCACAAAGTTTTGTGGTGTGAATATTATTAAATTTGAATACGAGATAAATGGAGGGCTCAATCTGAAATCTATTGTGGTCTCACACAATATGCATGTCAAAAGACCTGACGGCAACGACAAGGGAGGGACCCCATTCTCGCAAAATCGGTATCATTCCTAATTCGACATAATTATAACAAAACTAACTACAGCCCTTTTAACGTCCCACTGCTAGGCACGGGCCTCCAATCAATGCGGGGATGTTTCAGGCCATAGTCCACCACGCTGGCCCAGTGCGGGTTGGCAGACTTCACACATCTATCGAGAACTAGTCAAGTTCCCTCAGACGTGCAGGTTTCCTTACGATGTTTTCCTACACCGTTTCATAGCAAGGGATAATCTCGGATGAAAATGAGATTCGCACATAAACCAAGAGGTGCGAGCCGGGGTTTGAACGTACACACTTTGATTGCAAGGCGTGCGTTCGACCACTCGGCTACCACTGCTTTTATGCAATTATGTCGAAAAATAACGTAAAATTGGTCGTATTTTTTCACTTCGTTTCGACATAGGTATGTCGAATTTGAGATGATGAAGATTTTGCAAAAATTGTCCGGTAGGTCTATTAATTCGAGTGTAGTTCGGTCGACTCACTGCAACGGATGGTTGGCAGTTCCAACCATCCGTTGGAACGGATGGCAGTTCTATATCATCAGTGACGGCATGTTGGAAAATGGCATTTTTAGAATTTGTAGGTCTGGACGTAATAGGTTTGTAGGTTGCACGATAATCATAGTACAAGCATTGCTTAGTTTGTGTCCATAATATGATAAGTGGATAGGTGTTGTCTGGCGATAATATTAATAATTGCGGATGCATACCGACCGTAGCATCCATACATTGTAAAGATACCTGCAGTCGTACTACTGTCAGTACTTACTGTTAACCACGTAAGATCTACTTCGTACTATTTTTATCATATCATATTATAGGTCGTTTACCTCTCTTGTTTAACATATTATTATACTACAAATATTCAACCGAGATTATTTTAGTTGAGATAAATAAAACAACTGTTTGACTCTATCGTGGTTTTAGTGTTTTTGGCTTAGATTTGTTTAAAAGTAATATAAATATTTTGTACTGGCTTTTTGTGTGCTATATATACATACATATAGCTACGAACAATAAAACAAGCAGATTCAACATATAAACAGCAATTATACATACAATCTTGTTAAATTATCAGATGTTTTTAAATTTAAATGTTTGAAAATTAATTGCCTGTTGTTTGCTTATGCTAAGTGCTCTGTTACGAACCTACAATATAATAATAAAGACTTAAAAATATTTTATTTTTCAGAATGAAAGTACCATACGACAGTAATTAAGTGGTTTTACTTCGAGACTCACAAAGTGGTATATATCACATGTATATTTTATACGAATATGAAAGGCGTGAACAAAACTGAGTAGGAACTTTATAGTTAATAAATGCGCTAGTTACTCAAGTGTCATCTCTAGGCTTATTAGTGTCAGTATACGATGATTTTTTGGCATGCGATATATAGCGGCGCGTGCCCTTTATAAGTGTGATACTTTGCGCCGCCTCTTGTGAGTAGGGCACCTCACATCTTGAGAATATTTCCCATCTAGTTGGAGACACAAGTTTTGCTAATTCAGTTGATAATTTTCCTTTTATCATAGCCCTCAAGACATTAATAATTAATTTATCCTCCAAGACCAGCATGATCTTGGAGGAGAAATTAACACGACAACGAATTCAGTTCAAAGAAATACGAAAGCAGCGTTATTATGACCAGAAATCGTTAAGTGGTGATAGAGAATTAGAGCCCAACTCATATCACGTTCTACTATAGGTTTCTTACCACAGGAGTACTTATAGGATTATATTTTAACCAGTGTTGTTGTGTTTAAATGTAGATACATTTTTGTGGGAAAGCATCATAGTGAAAGAAACAAAAAGAAAAGAGCAAAGGATACTAAAGACATACTTAATTTTACGCCTATACAGATCGTATCAGAAGTCCGAAATAATACTTGGGGGCCATATAGGACAGATGATAAGCAATCAACACGTTCAAGCAAAATATACGTAACTAATTTAGTTTCTGAGCAATTTGTGTCCAAAGTTGGTGTCAAAACTTACGCACCGCGACCCTAAAAATCAGCTGATGAGGCGAATGAACTCGCTTTAAAATGATGAGGGAGTGATAGATATGACACAAGGTTTTTACCTACGAGCATAGTTCAATACAGAAATAAAAATCGGCCACTGTAGTTACCTAACTATGACAAAAAATCATACTTCATTTAAATCGATGTAAAGTAAAACTTCTACACAAGCAAATAATCCATTTTCGTTTTAGTTTTCGTGAACGGATTTCTTTTTAAACTGAAACATAGTGAGAGTTGATTAAAAGAAAAAAAATATTATTTTATTATTATTATTTGTCTTTATCAGAATCACTACAATTCTCAGAATACAAGTAGGTACCTAATGATGTAGACAATTATTAGAATTGGTCTGGCATATCTGAAAGACTTTAATCTTTGATTACTCTAATAATCATGGCCGCGAATATGTCAATGTAGTGAACATTAGCGGGCGGAGATATCACACACAAGGACAATTTACGTCCAATGACAAATCATCGGCCATATTGCATCAGCGGTGATTGGCCCAGCGCTGCAGCGCGGTAAAACACTGTGCCTTCGTGCAATGTCGGAGCGGTCCTTTGATATTTTTATTTAATAATAATAACGTAAATCAAAATATTTAGTTCCTTGCAATCCGTCAAGGCGTTAACATGTGTTCCGAAAAATGTCTCGTTCTCCGCGTAATAGTGAAGTGTTTTCAAACTCGGAAAACTACGAGATGGTTTTGTGCATTGGTGCGACTAAAGGGAATACCGGTAAAAGTTTTGTGATTTCTTTTATGTCTTCTAAAAAACGTGAAAGTAATATTTACTCAAGTGTGCAGGTGGGTAGGTACCTACCTAGCTCTTTGTGATATGTGAGAAGTGAATAAATTCCAATTAAACCCATGGATTGATACACTGCACACATGGCCACGGGTAAATACTTACCTACTATTATTATCTTTATAGCAGTTTTTACTCGGACGATTGGGTCCTTTAATTAAGTAAGTGGTTACCCAGATACCTACTTACTATTACAATTAGTGAAGAAAATCTGTTAAACGAAAACTTACGTACCTACCTACAAACTAAAAACTTCGATAAGGTCGCTAGTCGCTACCCAGATACCTACTTACTATTACAATTAGTGAAGAAAATCTATTAAATGAAAACTTACGTAGGTACCTTCTAATTTACAATTTTAATAACCTTACCAACCAACCTACTTCTTAAGAACGTAGTTACGTAATTAGGTAGATACCTAGACACCTGTTGTAAAAAGAAGTCATACATCTTATTCATTAGTACCTAAATAGTGTTTGTAAGGTAGGTAGGCCGTCTGGGATCCTAGATAGATACCTACACACTAACCCAAGTTTCAATAGCACAAACCCCCTACGGTAAAGCTGCCGCTCACGGCCAACAGCGTAGTCATTATCAAAAATAAAACAGCTACCAGGTTCATTTTGATAGAAAGCTACCTACCAAACCACAAAAGTTTTAATAATGTTTACTATTTAGCAACAAAAAATAAAATGTATGAATGCGTTTTACAAAAGGTGTCTCGATACCTACCTAATTACATAATTACCTTCATTAAAGGAAGCTTGGTTCTCGGCGGTTTAATTTTACAGTAATTTCATTACCAATGTTTTGGTCATTCTCATACCTACCTAAGAATATCAAAATTACTGTCAATTACAATGACCGACGAGTGCGAAAGAGAGGCGCGAGTGCGAAAGAGACCGCTGTGGGCGAGTTGGCAACGGGCGACCGACACAATCAAAGCCGCTCAAAGACACCGCTGTGCCGCGCGCCGGCCGGCCGCGTGCCGCCGCCGCTTCACCCCTGTACCCACCCCCGCGCGGCTCGTGTGTTAGAGTACTAGTACCCGCTGTGGGCGGGGTTTGTCACAATGGGTGTGAAGCATTGACCTTTAAATAAACAGCTGGTCCACGTTTTGCGAAGGGCCGACCGAAAATTGTTTAAAAGATGAATTTCCTAGATTTGTATGAAAGAATAAAGTTAAGAATTTTAACTTAAAGTCTGGGCCATATAGCTCCACTCCTTATAGCGATATACAGGTTCAATTATTATTTCGGACTTCTGATACACCCTGTATTTGTAGTTATTTCATAAAGAATTCATCTGATACTACTGAATTAATCTGATACTACTGATACTCAGAATATCCTCTCTCTACAAGTTTCGAAAACATTTCAATGAGCGCATCAATAATCCTATCGCCTACCGCTGAGATATTTATCGTGATACGAATATCGGGAGTCATTTCAACTGGTCTATTAGTCGGATCCAATAGAGTTAATTACGCGACATCTGTCCGAAGCGTTCGTCGAACGTCGCCACTAATTGCTCGCTAGTGTTGGCATCAATTCAACGGGAAGCTGAGGTCTATTGACACTGTGTTGCAACAACTCTGTTTTCGGTCGAATTCGTTTTGCTTGCTACCAAATTATGCTGTGGCGATGACAGACATTTTAAAGAAAGTGATGAGGAAGTTGACAGTATAGGAAGAACCAAAATTGTAGACGAAGCAGTACGTAATCAAAAAGATCGTTCACTGGAATATGCTTACACAGAAAACATAAGGTCCAGATCAAATAAACTATGTTGAACTAACTTAAAATGGATCCAACTACAAAGCAGAATCTTCATACTTATGTAGTATTAGAATTTTATTGCAAGGAAACTGACGTCATCGGAAATCTTCCTTCAAACCGCTATTCATGGAATACAAACTTTCTATTATTGTAAACAACAACGCCAGGGTTTGACGTCATCGGCGATTTGCGAAAACTACAGAATGTGAATTGAAGTGAGAAGTTTTTCGTTAAATATTCACAGGCAATTTGTGTTATAGCGTTAAGCCCCCGGCACATTGGGGCGGCAACTCTCGCGCGTCATTATTTTATGCCAAAACCAAACGAACTCTGTGTCAATATGCATAAAGTTGAAGCCGCGGTGTGCGGGAGGCCTTAACACAGTAATATTACGACAACAACGTTGACAGGAACAACGAGTTGTCCAACATTTTAATCTCGAATTCGGGCAAAAAGTTTAAACATTTTTTTTTGTTTTGCTCATTGATGCACCATTAGAGAAGTTAAGGTTAAAAAATAATCTACTTATTCAAATTATGTTCGGTTGATATAACTTTTATAATTAGGTAACCCCAAATCATTGATGTAAAATTCTTAAGACATAAGTGAAATGCATCGAAAGCTGGATGCTTCACGTAAACCCAAGTCGGTAATTCATCAGTGTGACATATGCACAAAATTTAGAGCACACAAGAATATATTTAGGCCACCTTGACATATTGAGTTAGCGGCGCACAGAGCACAGCATGGCTAATGGCGTTGTGTTTGTGCAATATTTATTACTAGAAAAACATGAACGTAAAACATTTGGGCATCGAAAAGTTATGGCGGTCGAATCATGAGCTTATCAATGCATACTTGCATTTGTTATTTATTGCGAATATACAAAACGATACCATTAGATGCCTACTTAAAATTTGTATCAGTTTATCGATTCTCAAAAAAACACAACCGAATTTCAATTATAAAAAGTAATGGTTAATGAAAATCTACAATGTAGAATACTTTTGTACAAAAAATTGGCACTGTAGGTGATTGAAATTTCTATAAGATATTCCTATAAATCGGTATCAGAAGATATGTGGATGAAAATAACGGGATAGAGTCAACATTTTTAGACGGGGTTGTGGGTGTTTAGTGGTAGGGGTATAATAACACTCAAGTTAAAACGCAAACAAGTGACATCATGAATGTATAATTATAAAATTAAAACTGACGTAACATTGAAGCTTCTATAGACAATATATAAATAACTAGGGCATTGACTTCACTGTAACCGTGTTGTTGTTTGATCTATCATACACTTTGACATGTATTTTTCAGATCTTAGAAAATCTTGTTTAATACTATTGGATCAAAAAATGACTGGGCAGATCCACAACGCTCACGAAATAGATTTGAGAACAAAACAGTTTTTGTTGATGATTTTAAATAATGTGTCGACCTTGTTTTGATTGCTAGAATTTACAACTACGATGTCAGACGTTGGGAACCTTGTCAGATGGTATTAATGTTTGAGTTGGTACTTTTTATTACAAAGATGACAATAGGAATGACTATAACGATAGTCGCTTTGGCAAAGTTAAGACTGAAAGCAAGTTTAATTGGACTCAAATATACTTACACTTTGCATTTATCATCAAAACAGTTATCAGTAACAATTTTTTTTTTTATGAGATAGGGAGACAAACGAGCAGACGTTAAACCTGATGGTAAGTGATCAACGCCGCCCATGGACACCTGCAACACCAGGGGCATCGCAAGTGCTTTGCCGGCCTTTAAGGAATGAGTATGCCCGTAAAGCTTATTAGGCCAACATCTATGGAAACAAACTCGTATGTTTATCTAGGACTGACTTCACTGACTTCAGCGATCTTCTGGAGATTAGCAGTGTTTTGGTTAATGTGGGTTCTGGAATATCTTAATACAAAATGATTTTTAGATTGTACCTTACATTTTCTTGCGAAAACTTTAAGTTGCATTACAAAAAAGTACATATCAATGTTAAAATAACCCTTTATAAACCCTGAAAACGCAAGTGAAAAGTGGGTCAAGGTCATCCGACGTGTCTCTCAAACATCCTGCGCGAGCGCCGCCTGAAATCCGCGCATACATTGCGCGTTAGCCGAAAAATATTATACCGCTGCGAAAGTCATCCACCCACGCAGCACTAGAAATAAACCAGACGCGATGTTGGTAACACTACACCCGTAACATTGAAACGAGGGGGGAAAAAAATCACGATATTTTCGCCACAGCCGACAGTCGACCTATTAATAGCGCGTCGTATGCTAATTGTGATGTTATAGCGTACCTGAGCGCGGGGCGGTCGGTAAAGGTATCACGAGAACACAATCACAGTCACACACTTCACTCGGACGAGTGGTCGAAGGTCGGAGATGCGCTGGAGCGAGCGAGGTGGTCGCTGCCGCGGCTTCCAAGCGACTGGTCCGCTCCTGGCCCTGTACACTCACTCCGCTAAACATAGAACACCCGCACACGCGATGATTCTCAGAGGATAACGCCATTTCACCGGTGACGTGTTGTGTTATCTGCCGGGGAACTCGGGACAGCTTTTCTCCGGCTCGCAAGGTCGCCAAACAAACCTTGCGGCATCCTAGATGCACCCAAACACTTCGGCGTCAACGAACATGTCTGCGCGACGAAAGTATGTACGAATCGGACATGTTTTAATTAACTACACTGATATCATTTGAGTGTGATAAGATGCTAAAATTTGCAATTTAAGTTGTCTGTGCCAGCACAGATCTCATTATTTATTAAATAATATTTATATATAGAATAATGCATACAACGTATAATGCATATACAACGTATTCATTATCATGATAACTTTGAATAATTTAACACAATATGTAGTTACACCGAATTTGATTATTATAACAATGGTAGTTAGCTTTTCGGGCATTTCTAAATAGTTAACTCTTCTTTTCAAAGTGGACAGTGTAAGTATAATAAAGAAGATATCGTAAATATGTCAAGACCCTTGAAGATTCATGAAGTCAGGTCACACTAATATGACTTTATAGCATATCTATGAAAACCACGAACAGGAAATGTAGGTAGTCACCCAGGATTAAAGAATGCCATTATATTTGTGGATTTGAGTCAGTCAACACTCAACGCGAGCATGGGCGATGCGTAGGACTCTATATTCTATACAATACTTTGCCGAAAACTGCTGACTCAGGATTTTTATATGATTTGAGCTCATTTTTTTTTATTATAAGTCAGTTAATTTTCTATTGGTATGTACAGTCAAGTGCATTTATAAAGCACACGTAAACTGCCAATTTTACAAGAATTCATCGTGCCTTTTTTTGCATCTAAATTAATTCGCTGGTAAAGACAAGAGCACTAAATTTAAATAAAAAAATAAGAAAAGGTACTTAAACGTTACATTGAATAATGATATATAAGTTAAAGTCTAATATTTACCTATGTAAAGAGTGTTGAGCGGTGCGGCAGAGGCACCATCCTACAGTGTACAACTGTCTGAAGAAATGAGAGAGCGACTTAAAAGTACTAACAGTGCTACACAATAAGTAGAGTATCATAATATTTGAGCATAAACATATCAGCCGAACACACAGATTGATTTTCAGTCAGCCAGTCACAACCGACCTTAAATCTCACACGAAGCTAAAAAAGGAGAGGCCAAAAAATTTAAACGACGCATATTTATTTTGCAATAATTTAGAAAAGTATTTGTCTACGTCGCACTTGTCCGTCCGCACGTTCGAGCAAACGTTCTTTTAAAGTCAAATGCCAGTTAGGTTCATTAGCAGTGTTGGCTATATTTTATCCAATTATATAGGATATATATATACATCATCACGCCTGTATTCCCCGAAGGGGTAGGCAGAGGTGCACTGCAGTGCGCCCACACTTCGCCGATGCATTTTTGGTCCCAATGTAATAGGGGGCGAGCCTATTGCCATTATGCCGGGCACATTCTCCCTCAATACGAGGGAGATTTTTGGGCTATAGTCCACCACGCTGGCCCAGTGCGGGTTGGTGAACTTCACATGCCTTTCTATAGACGTGCAGGTTTCCTCACGATGTTTTCCTTCACCGTTTCAAAGCAAGTGGTAATCGCGGATGAAAATGAGATTCGCACATAAACCCAGAGGTACGAGCCGGGGTTTGAACCTGCACACTTTGATTTGCAAGGCGTGCGTTCGACCACTCGGCTACCACTGCTTGTATGCATGTATAGATACCTAAATATGTACTATAAATGTCAAAAAAAAACTGGGGTGAAATTGGTCACATTGATGCCACGGCCGTTTAGTCTTGTACGTCAGGGCGTACAAGACTAAACGCAGACAATCTGACGTACCTACAGAGTCCAAGTCACACATAAAATTTTATTACTGGCTTTTTCTTTGACATAATAACTCGTTTAATAATAACGATCTTTAAGATGATGCTGCTGTTCCGCGTGTGGTGATGCTGAGGCTACTGTTTGCATCAACAGTTTGCACTTGGCAGTCCTCCATCAGCTCCAAGACCCGAGTAAACAAAGCGCAGTTTACCTCAGTCGTTACCTATTTGGCAAGCATTATGTATGTTTTATGTACTGCTCAGGGCTTCTACGAATACCAGTGGTCTCATATTATTGTCCTCTATCTATTATTGCGCCGAAAAGTCAATGTCGATTGGTGGAAACCACAGAGCAATTTTTTTTGTTATTTCTGCAGTGAATCCTCTACTTACCCCTTCTGGGAATAAAGGCATGATGATGTTTAATTATAAGTGAGCATGCGTATTATCGTAGTATGTAGTAAGTACTTAGGTACCTACCTAAGTAGGGGAGACCGAGGGGATTTGAAACAAAGGTGATTTGAAACAGAACCGATTTCTTGGAACTTAAAACCGTTAGCGAGTTGGTAACGTCGCTTTTCAACCACTTTCCTCCGTCCGCTGACGTGTCAGTTCGCATCGGTGGCGTAAGTCGCGCGGTTGTGGAGTTCTGTATGTCATGTGACAAAAATCGTCAAAAGTAAGTTTTTAACCTTTATTTACGATGCCTATATTTTGATAACAGTTTTGTATTTTGGTCCAAGTTATATATTTTTCGAAAGTTCATTAACTAAACATTTATTAGGTGTGTTTAGTACAATTGATTTATGTGTATTTGCTTCTTGATTGTGGATTTAATAAAAAATAGGAGGTTTTTTCTTACTGAGGAGATTTGAAACAGGCTGTTTCAATTCTCCTCGTCTTAAATTGTATGACAGCGGTCAATAAATAACAGGCACAAATAATGTTTTTTTTTGTTAATTTAATTTGTTTCAGAATGCCTACTGATTATATAAGAAAGACTGACAGAGGTATGGCGAGTCGCGAAATATATGATCTCACAGAAGAAGTAACTTTGTGTCATTCAAATAGCAGAGCCAAAGAAAAATGGGTGCAATGTCTGCCATAACTATGTTTGTCACAACTGCTTGTCAGATTGAAGTTTTTTATTTTCACAATATTTTTATTTTTGACATTTGTGAGTTTTCTCAACTGTAAATAGTCACCTCAAAATTTAATATCTTATTGTTTTGTAAAGTCTCACCAAGTGTTTTTACATACTCTGTTGTTGGCATAATCATCGACTAAATACGATGGAGGCCATATCTTTTTAAAAAGTGAAGTGAAGTGAAGTGACATTTGTGAGATCTTGTAACATAAAATATTTGATCAAGACTGATTGTAATAAGTACCTAAGAAACGACTGAAAGTTAATAATAATTTTATGTTAAAGATTTAGATTATTTTTTTGTTTATTTGACTGTCATTTTACCTAATGTTACGAATAGGGCGTTATTGTACTTTTAACTACTTTAGAAGTTGATAATTTGTTTTAGACCTGTAGTTACCTACCTAACTGATATATCAGTACTAAATATTAATAAAAAAGTTTGTTTCGTACTTGAAAAGTTTTACATTAATAAATACCTTAAATTATATCATCATTTTTATTTTATAGCCCTTAATACTTCTCAAAAATCATATGTTTCAACTCTCCTCGACCACTGTTTCATCTCACCTTGGTATGAGGGGATTTGAAACAAGTTGACTTGTTCCGGTTAAATCGATTTTTCACCATAATATTTAACGCTTACAATTTCTCTATGTTAGTAATTTGCAAGTGTAAAGAATGAGTTATCGATTGGTACTTATATCATACGATTTCTGTCTATATTATTCGGTGTATAAAATAAAATGTGAAAATTGTTTCAATTCCCCTCGGTCTCCCCTACTTATAGCGATTAAGACGTCGTCAAGATAAAAGTGTTCGAAGAGTTAAACTGACGAACATTGCAATAATTTTCGTAAGGGCTTCCGTTTTATAATTATTTGCATTTATATAGGGTTTTTCAGAAGATCGAAAAAATATTTTAGTTACATAATATACCTACTGCTGACATGTAGATACTTAGTGAAAGCAAAATATCCCTAACTGTCTTTGTTCTTGAGTATATAATATCATATCGAGAGGCGAAAAGCTATTTGACTTTAGCGATATTTTTTAACTTTACAGGAGAGCATACTCATCGACACAGATAAAATCGGTGATTCCATTTGGAATACTATGTATACATATTTATGTATCTATGTCAATATCGTCCAAAAGTGTCCCTTACTCAAATAGCATTTCACCCTTCGATGTCTTTGAATATTTGTCACCAGTATCGCGTTGTGGCATTAGAGTAGGGCACATTCCTAACACTATTAAACAATGTAGACATTAAGTTAAATTCATATAAAGAAAACAGAAATTGAAAAGATTTTAAAATATGAGCGAAGAAAAGATTTAAAAATCATGATCGATTATCTTCTTCTAACTTTATTGCAAAAGCAGTGGTAGCCGAGTGGTCGAACGCACGCTTTGCAATCAAAGTGCGCAGGTTCTATCCCGGCTCGCACCTCTGGGTTCCATGTGCGAATCTCATTTTCATCTGAGATTATCACTTGCTAAGAAACGGTGACGGAAAACATCGTGAGGAAACCTGTGTGCCCGGTATAATGGCAATAGGCTCGCCCCCTATTACATTGGGACCAAAATACATCGGCGAAGTGTTGGCGCACTGCAGTGCACCTCTGCCTACCCCTTCGGGGAATACAGGCGTGATGATGATGTATTATTTATTGCAAGATACTCATGCAGACCGTAAAGTATTATTCCGGATTTTTATACACTCCATATAATCAGCGTAAGTAACGACACCTTAAATCTAATATGATTTTATTGTGCCCCGAAACGAGCGCGATTGCCCCAATATGATGGTCCGAATTGACACCAGTCATCCGCCGATGCGCCGGCATCCGAACTATTCTAGTTTTGGCGAGATGCCGAACGCCCGAGCCTGTCGGCGCCCGGTTCCTTCAAGCTTCAACCGTTATTGGGAATTTAGCAATCATTTGTTATAGTAGCAATCTACCTATTGCCTAGGTTAGTAACCCGTAAAGGAGATTGTCAAAATAGAATCAGAGAATTTCAAAAGCTTAAACGCACGAGATACAGTAATCTAAAAAATAAAAACCAATATAATATAAACGCTTACAGGCTCCTAGAGTTGGGCCAACGAAAGCTGTGCACGATTTTTTTTTAAACTTCAGAATGGCAACTGTTCCTGATTGTCAAAACTGTCCTATACGCTGATGAAATACGTTGATCATGTTCTTAATGTGGAAAGTCAAAGGACAGTATTTTTGAAAATAAGCTTAAGAAATATTTTTAATTGAGACATTCTTGTCTTACAGAAATATAGTAAAGCAAAGAAGCACAGTTTTTTATTTCACTTGAATCCTATTTATCAATATTAACGTGTTTTTTTTTTAATTATAACTTATGTTATAGTATCAAATCGATTTATGCGGAGTATAGCCAGTGTTGCCAGCTTCAGATTTTTTAAAATTGCCGCCTTTTTTCGTTGGCCAGACTCTATCTACTAACCTGTTACTATTAAAAATGGTACATGTAACGACATCTGTTTACAGAAAGTAAGAAATTCTTCGAGGAGAATTAATAATAATCACTTGTAACGTTTTCAAAGAAAATTAACAGATGGCGCTGTTTATATCGCAACAATTTGAAGGCTTTAGTCTGTATCGTTTAAACTTTTTCGAAGTGATATGGCATGTTTCCGCTAGAGGGCGATACGTGCACCCTTGCACTAGTACTACCATAAACTAAACTAATCTATGGTGCTACCAAGTTTTCTGTAAGAGCTGGATTAGGTACTAGAGTAATCTTTGTAAGCGAGCCCGTTCCACACATACGACCGGTTTCATGAATAAGAATGTCAGTAACAGCATGATTTTTTTAAGGCGCTAGGAAGACGTTCAAAGCCACCTTATTGATTCATAGAAAAATTCAATTCTTCAACTAAATGACACTCAACGCTAGCGAATTTGGACGCGTGGGAGCTTGATTATTACCACAGAAATTGAATCTTTTTGCATATTGACACAGAGTTCGTTTTGGTGTTGGCGAATATTCTGGCTACACTGACCTGGAAGTATTTGTGTACTATTGGGTCGTGCGCGAGCAGATGCTGTGCGCGCGCCTCGTCCCTGCAGTACGCCACGTGCTTGTCAAACTCGCGCTCCATGCGCAGCAGCGCGCGCCCCAGCATGCGCGGCTCGCCCGCGTAGTACTTTATGCCTTCCAGTAGCACCCTGGACATCATATCGGTATACTTAATATCTTGGAATGATAATGAGGGCCAGGTTTGAAAACGTATCAAAAGGGAGCTTGAGAACTCTAATAGAATCCTGAGCAAAGTGTTTGATGAATTCGTTTGATTTCGACATCGAGAATATTTGTGAGATTCAACTCCTGTCACTTTAGACCATTAGATCTACTACACAAGGACGGTCCCCCTTTCCGAGATAACTATCTACAAACGATTCTACAAAACGTAACGATAAAATGAACCTATACAATGATATTAACTGAGGGTAAGTACATGACGTGATTTGTAAAATTCCATTAGATTTAGCGTAATGATTTGTAGAATGCTTGTAGTAACTAGGGTATCAACTTATCAGGTACGACATGTATTAAATATTTAAGTAAATGGCCATAAGCCAGCTACAGTATGCAAAATTATATAATAAAGCTGGTATCGACTGACAAGCTAGCAAAGATTGCTCATTTATATCATAAGCACTCACGTGTTATGGAACTCGCAGATTTGCCTGAAGTTGGAGAAGAGCAGCTCCCGGTTGTCGAACACGGACTTGGGCGTGGTGGCCTTATCCGCCGGCCGCATGTACCGCGACACCACCTGTTGCATGTCGCGCCCAAACTCCTCCTCCGTCTCGATCAGCTCGCGGACCACCGCCCTAAGAGATAACACCATTATAGTACGCATTTACTTATTTCCAGCATATGTACGTGGCCACAACAAGCCCAGGATAGGGACATGTGGAGACGAGAGGGGGAGGCCTTTGCCCAGCCGTTGGACATACAATAAGCTATTTAAAAAATTACTGCATACTTATTATATACAGTTCCAAACAGAGTAAAGCGATACCATGACTGGGGCCAACCCTGGTAAGTTACGAAGACACTATTCAGACCCATTATCATGTGGCACAATTGTTTTACCACATAAAGTTTGTAGGTATCTTGAGTTGCCACAGTTATGACCTTCAGGATATCTTATAAAAAGGTGAAGAAACTGTAACTTAAAATAGTCCAGCGAATCTGATATTATTATAAATAATAGTGGAAAATAAATCCCATCATCACTCATAAAAACTACGTCACGGCTCCAATCGCCATGCCAGATCAATAGGAGTCGAAGATATTTCCATCCTCACGAGACTTCTCGGGGGCGTCCACGTGAGAGTTCACGGTGGGATGATAAACATTATTATAAATTAGCTAGTGTTTTCCTAGACCCTGACTCAGGCGGATAACATCCGCGGGAGATGCCAAAAGGTGAGAGCGTGGGTGCATCTACAAATGAATGAAGAGATACAAAGTTTGGAAGATCATATCGCAATCATTTTGGTTGTTTGTTCGTCTGCTTTTGTTTTCCTCCTGTTTTCCACTGATTAAACCTTTTATACCGATATGTGTGATTATTTTTATTGTTTGCGGCCAAAAATAGGGACAGCGATACAAATAGGCTCACATATTTATTTGGAGAAACTTAGTTTTAAATAGCTCTACAGCTCGAAGAAATCATTGCGAGTTATAGCAAACTTCCAAACCCAATAAGAACGATGTTGAAACAAAAACGTCGTCTAGGTTACTTCGTAGCTATCCTGATTTCTTACTACCAAATGCCACAATTTAGATAAAGAAATAAAAAACAAAATTTAAGCTGGCAGATTAATGACTGCGGCTGTGGTGGTAATAAGATAATTTCTACGCTACGAAACAAAATCTCCAAACGTTTGTTTGGTCTATTAACTGGTGCAGTCTGGAAGCAACGTGTATGTTAGCATACACGTTGCTTCCAGATTTTTTTTGTCATGAGCGCAAGATTTTTAACATGCTGTGAATGATTTTAGAATCTTTGTCAGCATGTTAAACATCTTGCGCTTGTCTTAATGCTTGTTCCATATCAATTGTCTTTAAATAACCTTTAATCAATTAACACAAAGTATCGCCTTGTGAACGTAGAAGGTTAAAGACAAGAAGTCTTTCAATTATGTCTTCCTGAATATAACGCTCAAAAATCAACACACATTCTGCCAAAACCACGAGCAATAGTTGGCATTACATATACACCTAATAATACTGTTCTTATTGCAGCTGAAGACGGCAAGACAGTTGTCCGAATAATTGGACATGATCTTGATTTATTGTATCTCTATGAGTTAATATACGAGGTGTTTATTGCGCGTGAGAGATGCAACATTGCTCGCTTACAGAAATAGTGTAACTATGGAGCCACTTGAAAGCTCGTAAATCCAACAAATATTATAAATATCAAAGTTTGTGAGTATGGATGGATGTTTGTAACTCTTTCACGCAAAAACTGCTGAATGCATTAGACTAACTAATACAGGCTATAGGTAATTTACAATATAGAATGATCGAAGTCTGCGCGGACGAAGTCGTTGGTAGAAGCTAGTGCATAAATCCTATTACTATGCAGATAATATTTGCCAAATCGGCTACTGTTATTGTGTTGCTTTTAAATCCTACATGAAATGTACGTATGCAGCAAAACCGTTGGAAAAGGTACTTTGTAAAGTTGATCCGAAACTGACTAGACATAAATTTACTCTTGACTGTTTTTGATATTGTGTGAATGAGCCGAAAACTAGCCCTTGCTTGCAAATATATATTATTCTAGGCGTTCCTTTACGTCCTACATGAACAAGGCATGAAGAACAACTTTAAAAATAAAGCTATTCATATCGTCAAACCCGGGAGATACATATTGGATTACGAATTATTGTCATATGGATATGGAAGGGACTGTTGGCTTGTTACCATAATCGTTTTTATCCAACACGCCTCAGGTGTGTTTAACACAAGTCCATTAATCAGGTAAATTAAGCATAGCTTCAGGCATTAATCCAAGAGTATAATAGATACTTTAAATGTATACCCAGGGTTTCTTCATTCTGGACTAATTTTATTATACATAGCTGTGCCCACGACTTCGCCCGCGTGGACTTTAGGGAGATTACCCGGAAATATGGGTATTATGTTTTTCCCGCGGAACCCTAATGCTTTTTCTAAAATTAAAGTAGCCTAAGTTACGCCTTGGAACGTCAGCTATCTGTCAGTGAAAGTCCCATTGAAATCGGTTCAGCCGTTTAGAAGTTTACCTCAAACAAACAGACAGACAGACAGACCGACAAAAAATTTTAAAATTGCGTTTTCGTTATAGGTATCGTATATACTTTCATACGCATTTGGTAAAAAAGTGTTATTTTGATATTACAAACAGACACTCCAATTTTATTTATTTGTATGTATGTATAGATAGATTTCGCTGAAGTGTATGTAATAGTATAGTGTAGTATGTAGGTATATTAAGTAGTTATAGCTTTATTGAACAGTAATAAAGTAGTGACGCTTAAGAACCGACGTGTTTATATTTATTACGCCCGACACCTCATCGCAGTATACTAACTTAAAGCAATTTTTAGGGTTCCGTACCCAAAGGGTAAAACGGGAACCCTGTTACTAAGACTTCGCTGTCCGTCCGTCCGTCCGTCTGTCACCAGGCTGTATCTCATGAACCGTGATGGTTAGAGAGTTTAAATTTTCACAGATTATGTATTTCTATTGCCGCCATAACAGCAAATACTAAAAAAACGTAATAAAATAAATATTTAAGGGGGCTCCCATACAAACAAACGTGATTTTTTTGCCGATTTTATAGATACTGGTACGGAACCCTTCGTGCGCGAGTCCCACTCGCACTTGGCCGGTTTTTTGCCAAAACCAAACTGCCTTCTATGTCACTATACATAAAGATTAAGTATATATGGAATAAGCCACGCAATCACGCTGCAAAATTCGCTCGAGTCATCGATGATCTTTCGTAGAATATTGAACTTTATCAATGAGTAATACAGTCCGTTCTGATATTGGAAAACAATTGCAGCGAGCATCTTGACTTAATTGTGTCCTTTAATATCTTAATGTTCCACGTTTTTAACATCACACTTGTCTTCGAAGCACTGCCAATTGCGACCACATCCTTTACACATTTCGTTTTATTTCCATCCTTTGTTTAAAGTGCTAAAACACTTCTTGGATTGACATTAAAAGTTTATTTTCGGTTTACAATCCATCTTCAAGTCAATAACCGAAAGGTCGTACCTAAGGAACGCCTGCCGAAAGTGGCATTTGCATTACTGGGACTACGAGTATACCGCCTATTTTTCAGTAATTTTTTTATAGATTTTATACTGAGACAGGCATCATAAACTAGAAGTGCAAGAGTGGTGGTGGGTGGTAAAGGGGCCAATTGCATAAGTAACTTCTACTGTAGGACCATTATGTACCTGAACTATGTCCCATTGCCAACATTATCGAAATCAAGGTAATGCAAAGGTTACAAAGGCATTAACATGGTATTATGTATGAACACGGAAGGCGCCTTCTGCCAAATTATGAGAGCCGTTGATAAGATGATGTTGTCGCCCTGAATAACTTGGAATTATGCTCAGCTGCATGCAATCATAAATTTGTTGCACTCGTATGATCTGCCGACGGGTTGGTGACATTCGGTGGAGGCCTAATTAGTTGGGAGCGTGACGAATGAGGGGCCGACGACACGGGACACGCTTTGTGTGTGCTATTATTGATGGTAGGGCAGTGACAGTCTGACGGACGAGTGGCTAATCATGCTTGATTTATGATTGCAAGTTAATATCTAAAGCTTTCCTTAAATAAGACAATCTCGTTTAATGAGTAAGCGCGACCATGGATTTTATAAAGATAACTTAAGCTCTGTCTATCCTTTTGAGAAATACGCGCGTGATTGTGTACAATTTGTAAGTGTACAAAAATATATGTAAACAAGTAGATGTTGGTAAAATGTTTACGGTCCAAAAGTGAACTTTTTTTTTTTTTATGAGATAGGTAGACAAACAAGCAGACGTATCACCTGATGGTAAGTGATCAACGCCACCCATGGACACTTGCAGCACCAGGGGCATCGCAAGTGCGTTGCCGGCCTTTAAGGAATGAGTAGGCTCTTTTCTTGAAATTCTGTCAAATACAGTAAAGCACTGAAGTCCAAAATTACCTAGCTAAGATTATCTCAAAACATGTGAATACCTAACACACAATACGTATGACGCTTTCGTGAATACACCTGCACACATTTATTTGCCACTAGAATATAAGTGGCGAGCGTGCAATTGCATTAGCAATGTGTTAACGACGATCATAATTCAGGTTAAATGAGCACGTGGAGCAGATCATTGGCAGATCGAATGGACTTAACGACTAAATAGTTGAAGCATAATAAAACTAAAGGAATTGAACTGAAACATCAAACAATAGGACATACGTGAAGCCCACGCACCCTGAAACATCAAGACACACTCGTCGAAATTTTACCCAATACTAAAATGATCTGTATTAACTCATAAAAATCTTGTTCTTTAACGCAATGTCATTGATAGCACGAGCGAATTTTGATGCGTGGTCGGGTGTCTTTTACCAAAGAAATTGCATCTTTATGAATATTGGCATAGAGTTCGTTTTGGTATTGGCCAGAAAATTTACGGGCGTGCCTTCGACCACAGATCAGTAGAATATTCTGTCTGAGATCTGTATTGTATGAATAAATAAGGTTAGTTTTGTTATGGTAAAATGAATCTCGCGCGGCTATGGGGTCAGGGCTTTGAGACTACGCTATAATATAATAGCATATTGTATATAGCTCATAGCACAACAATGTCGCGCACCCCTCTCCTCCGGTAAAGCTGTAAAGGCCACCTCACGGCCAACAGTGTAAGTCATTAAAAAAAAATTAATATATATCGCGCACCATACATTGTTATGGACACGTTTACCCTGTACTGTACTATATATTATTGGCTTTGTATGGTGCGCGATATTGTTGTGCTATACAGAGTGTTTCAGAAGTCCGAAATAACACTTTGATGTTTTCATCAGTATCAGGTATACAACTGAATGGTATAAAAATTTAATCGAAATTCGACCATGTTTTTCCAACTTTTTTTTCGTCGCCAATTTCTATATCTCGTAATATCTCGAGTCCTATGTAAAATTTGCATGATCTGTTTTGTGGATATTGGTAGTTACCCCTCATAAGTGTAGTTTACACTGCTGATTAGGGTTATGGATATACCCAAAGGCCAGAACACGATACTGTGACAAAAATTCAAAGGTCTACAGCTCAGAAACTATGATAGTTAGGTATAATCTAGTTGTCACTAAAAATCCACATGCGAGCTACCGTATATGTACCCAAAGTATTATTTCGGACTTCTGATACACCCTGTATATTATAGCGTAGTCTGAAAGCCACTTTACAGTGACCAAGAAAAACACCTTCGTTAGGTACATAAATTATGTCCAGTTTGTTAGTGGTCGTATATTGTGCATCGAAATCGGTTTTTGAAGCTGGTTATTTGCGGGCATTAAAATAATATTTACATTACCGACACTTTGTTGCGTTTCTATATTTAACGCACTTTCGACAGGTTTACGGGGTGGTATAAAGAAGAACCGTATGGCCAAATTGAAACGTAAAGTGTGAATTACAGCCAAATTATGGATCAATAATAATAACTCAACTTGCGCAAAAATAAGACGCAAACTTGGGGAAACAAGACGTTTGAAGTCCTTTTGGTAACGATAAATACTTGTTTACAATTTTATTAAAGTGTCAAATTAATAAGTCAGATTAAATAGGTTATTTAAATTCCACACTTGGTGAAGGTAAATCGAAGTAGGTACTGTAGGTACGAAAAAGTGTTTTCGTTTGGTATTTTATTTTACAATTAATATGATTACTACGCTATCTACCTAAGTATTTCTTTATCTATACATACATACATACATACAAATAAATAAAATTGTAGTGTCTGTTTGTAATATCAAAATAACTAAAATGTTCTAGAGATACATAATTGTAATTAATTAACAAAATATTCTAAACTACTATATAATATTTTTGTACCTTTATTTTGTAGGTAGCAAGTATTTGGGACATGAATCGGGTGCAGTCGTATTTAATTTAACAATTTTGAGCATGGCGAGGAACTATTTTTTTACAAGACCAAGCCCGCCATACATTCCCACCACTGTCACTCTTGGAAACTAGTATCGCCAGCGGTACCCAATAAAGACGGCGAGGTATCCGTATTTCATTACTGTTTCAATATTACCTACTTAAGAATTAAAAGATACTAACTGTCTTCTCGCCGCCAGAGACGTCTGATCCCGCTCGGCAGTCTGCTTCTCCTGCAACACGCCGGCGGGCACCCATCCCTGTCGCGTGTGCACCTCCCCGCCCTGCACGTCCTCTATCACACGCACCAGCCATCTGGAAATAAGAGAGCTGACATTGGCACCAATTTCATTGTACACAAACTGTACCTAAACTAAATTTGACAACGCTAGAAATATTGCTGTCTTGCTGACATTACGACGACGCTTTTACTATTGACACGCCTAAACTTGATGCCCTGATTAAGCAGTTGCCAGCTGCAGTAATATTATTTTTTAGGCATTATGTTAAGATCTCTGTGTTAGTGAATTGGTCGTTCGTTAATCTTAAATTGTCTAGCGATGCTAGAAACAAAATCTTAGACAAGCATGAAATTAAACGTAACCTAAAAGAAAAGAAGATCTGATTAAAAGGGTACAATTTCTAAGAACTCTAACACTTATCTTCAACACCGCGATAAGCTCACAGTTTTAAAAGAACGAGACAGAGCTACAAACTTAAAAGAGATTTAATATTTCTATCTCGCCGTGCACGCAACGTCGACGTATCCCGCGCGTCATATCGCGACTGTTGTCCCACATCGGGAGGGAATAAACACGCATATATAATTATCCGTGATTAGCTGAACTAATTTGTTGGTAGCGGAAGCTTTTACGCGCTGTCAATCTCGGGGAGCGGGATGTGACGCGAACGATCATCGCACTCAAGTTCATCGGCCTGACCTACTCTCGTGAGCTTTGTCACAATTTGTTTATATACCAAGTACACAATAACAGTCTAGTTGCAAGTTGCAATAGTGTGTAGGGGTTGGAGCATAGCGATTGGATTTGAGTGAGACAAGACCTCTGTCACGGATTGGCTCGGTCGCTCTCTGTCTTATTTCATACGAGTGAAAAAGACAACATCAAGATATTTTGTGACATACGTCTAATCTTGGCGCTCATGCTACAAGTGCTGGACTGTTTGTTTTATTCAATGTAGAGTAAAAATTATGCTGTCTAGATAACATGGATAAGCACTTACTTTGGTTGGTATATACTTGCCTAACATATTTCTTTGTAATTGCCTGTTATATAAAATTTATATGTGATTATTAGTTAAATACTAGTAAATAAGAGTTGCACAAAGAGCCATGGAGTGGGCTATGTTAGGCATCTCTCTCGTAGATCGCATACCGAACGTTGAAGAAATTCGTCGACGGACGAAAGTAGTAGATGTCGGTATGCGGATTGCGAAGCTTAAGTGGAAATGGGCAGGACACTTGATAAGGCGGGAAGATAGCAGATGGACTAGGGCAGTAACAGAGTGGTGGCCGAGAAAAGGGCAGACCACCAGCCAGATGGTCCGATGACATAAAGAAGGTGGCCGGGACATGTTGGACCAGATTGGCACGGGACCGGAACGGATGGCGTGAAAGAGGAGAGGCCTATGCCCAGCAGTGGGTCGACACAGGCTGAAAAAGAAGAATAAGAAGAAGTAAAAAAAAAATCATCGAACCTATAATCCCAGAAGGAGTAAGCAAAGGTGCCCTTCGCCTATGTATTCTTGGTCCCAATGTAATAGGGGGCGAGCCTATTGCCATTTTACCTGGCGCATTTCCCCTCAGTACGAGAGAGAGTTTATTCCAGCACGCTGAACTTCACACGCTTTTAGACGTGACGAATACTACTAAAATTTTATTCAAAACCATCTTACTTATATTTTCTTACTTAACATTTATATTGAGATGTTATTAAATAGTTTCTGGTAAAACTTCGAAAAAATATCAGCGAATAAATTTTCCTGTAAAATAAACTCAAAGTACCTATATCTATACATACAAATAAATAAAATTGGAGTGTCTGTTTGTAATATCAAAATAACACTTTTTTACCAAATGCGTATGAAAGTATATACGATACCTATAACGAAAACGCAATTTTAAATTTTTTTGTCTGTCTGTCTGTCTGTTTGTTTGAGGTAAACTTCTAAACGGCTGAACCGATTTCAATGGGACTTTCACTGACAGATAGCTGACGTTCCAAGGCGTAACTTAGGCTACTTTAATTTTAGAAAAAGCATTAGTGTTCCACGGGAAAAAACATAATACCCATATTTCCGGGTAATCTCCCTAAAGTCCACGCGGGCGAAGTCGCGGGCACAGCTAGTTATAAATAAATTTACGTTCATAAATCTCCTAAGATGATTCCCCCATCGTTATTCGTACCATTAGTAATGTTACTATTCTTTATTTATAGCGTACTAGTTTTTGGCAAAAAATAATAGATTATGTGAGGAACCGGGTGACCGTATTCAAAGCGGATTGTACCGGGAACAAATGTATTAGGTGCCTACCTATCTCGCTCGAATCATATCGAAGGAATTTGTGTCTCATTTGTACAACATGTTTTCTAGAGAAACTATGGGCTTTGAAGATAAATTGGCGATTATTCGGACGGAATACAAACGGTAATGTTGAAAAACATTTTTATGAGATTTAATTTAGTTGTCTTTTGAGTAATATATATGTAGATAGGTATGCCCTATTGGAATATATATATTAATTGTATTAAAGTATAATTTTGATTGTTCAATAGTGGAAGTATAGGTAGGAGGTTCACAGTACCTAAACAATTTTTAAAAGCACTTAATCAAAATTTATTTCTTTTGTGAACGAAGGCAGAAAAGCATGGGAGTTAGCCTGGCCAAGTCAAAATCCAACAAACCCGACTTCACAGCGAAGCTGGGATGATTTGTGTTGCAGTGCCACTTTTAGAAATCTAAGGGACACTAGCACAGGCTCCGAGCTCGCTAGGATCAAGGCAGTTTCCTGTAAGGAATCCGGATATTGGCTAGATGCTTTTTCAAGTGCCAATACGGGAAACTACCTTGATCCTAATTCACTTCGTGTAGCGTTAGGGTTACGGCTCGGGGCCGAAGTTTGTACGCCGCACACGTGCCCCTGCGGAGTTGTCGTCGACCGGCTTGGACGGCATGGACTGTCTTGCGCTAGGAAAGCTGGCGCCTCTCTCGTCATGCTGCTCTGAATGACATCATCCGTCGTTCTCTTGCCACCGCCAACGTACCGGCCATTTTAGAGCCGCAAGGTATCGTGCGTGACGATGGTAAGAGACCCGACGGAATGTCTCTGGTTCCTTGGAGCATGGGACGAGCCATGGTATGGGATGCAACCTGCGTCGATACTTTGGCTCCTTCCCATATCTCGGGAACCACTCAGAAAGCGGGCTCGGCGGCGTAGGCGGCTGAGACTCTGAAACGGCGGAAGTACGGGGTTATCGGCTCCGAATATATTTACATTCCTTTTGGAGTCGAAACCCTAGGTCCATGGGGTCCAAGCACCCAAAATTTAATGAACATATTAGGCAAAAAAATTGAAGCAGGCCATTTTCTTGCTCAACGAGTGGCTCTAGCCATTCAGCGAGGGAATGCAGCCAGCGTCTTGAGTACGATTCCGCATGGGCCAAATTTTTTACATATTTTATAAATATATATTTTCTTATTAGTTTTAACTTATTTTATTTTGCATTGTAAATATTTTGTAAATAGTTGTTCAATAAATGATATTCCAAATCATAATTTGGTATAAGAAGTCGATGTGTTTAACGAGCTAACAAACAGCTGTGTTAGGTAGGTACCTACTGTGGGAAATGTTGTTTTGACTATTATGTGACATTAACACCTCAAGCAAAATATATAAAAACACCTATTTTTACAGTACTCATCGTGAGGCGCTTAGCTTATTTATAGAATGTTGGAAACATATCGTGTTTAAAATGTTTAGGTAAATTGAAATAAAACTATTTTACGGATTTTATCGCGTTTATTTACTATTTTATTTTCCCGACGTTTAAACGCGATAAAATCCGTAAAATTTCAAGGTAAGGTATTCGCGTAAATACAAGAAAACAATATGTTTAGGTAAGTAACTACCACCGACTTATTAAATAGGTAGAAAATAATAAGACAAAAAAATCTAGTATTTATTATAGGGTTCGTGTTACAGCGGAGTAGCACTATGAGCAGGGCTATGGATATGGTCACAAACTTTAGTTAGTAAATATAATACCTATATAAGTATATATTCTTATAATGTAGGTATATTTTAAAGGATAGACGTTAAAAAGGCGAATTGACTTAAGGGTCATTTTGGTAACTTTGCACGAAACCCAGCTCATTTTATGCAAGTATTTATGTACTAAACGACACCTTGCCTTTAATTTAAATAAGTAAAGGATTTACAAACAATAATTATGTAGGCACTTAGTTAAAGACGCCTGTGCAGGGTTATAAAACAAATCTGGCTCCATAATATTAAACACAATAATTCAAACAACCGCAAAATAAAAGTGTCCCGTGGAATAAAGCAATACCAATCAATTATTCTGAGAATTTTTCAGAAATTGACCAATTTATTCGAGCGATATTTACTGTCGCGGCGGCGGTGGAGAACCGCCAAATAGCTTTCAGGTTTGATTAAGCCCCGACCACACTGGGGCGTCAAAACTCGTCCGGATTATTTTTGTCATTACCGAACCGAACTTAGTAGCAGTGAAATGAAAATAGCGACGGATTGACGAACAAAAGCGTTTCTATCTAAGGGTTTTAAAAATAATTAATAATCCTAAACTATTCGAAGGATATTTTTCGGAGTTCGTTTCTAGGCTTTTCATTGACTCATTCTATCTATTAATCAAATAAAAAGGCATGCCCGCTTTTGACCAAAATCCCACACTGTGCAGTGGTAGCCGAGTGGTCAAACGCACACGCCTTGCAATCAATGTGTGAAAGTTCAAACCCCGGCTCGCACCTCTGGGATTATGTGCGAATCTCATTTTCATCCGAGATTATCACTTGCTATGAAACGGTGAAGGAAAACATCGTGAGGAAACCTGCATAGGAACTTGACAAGTTTCGATAGATGTGTGAAGTCTGCCAACACGCACTGGGCCAGCGTGGTGGAATATGGCCTGAATCCCCACGCATTGAGGGGAGGCCCGTGCCCAGCAGTGGAACGTTAAAAGGGCTGTAGATAAATAAACCGAACTTTGTGTGATCTGTGACTTTGTGTCAATAAACCTACATAAAGGTTGAATTTATGTAGTAAAAGCCACGTCCCCGTCTGAATTTTGCGCTAACGATGTCATTTCGTTGAAATCTGGACTTTTTCTTCGAGTCAATACAGTTCATTTTGGTGTTAGCAAACATGAGTTTAGACTTCCCAGTGTGCGCGGGTGTTTATTTTGATAGATATGGCTTGTGAAAAGATAATGTTATATTAAACGTCAATTTGATCGATAAAATCTAAAACCTACAACGTTTCAACACATCAGTCTCTGGGCTTATATTCCAAGTTTCTAAATATAATAGAGTTATTGTTTATAAATCATACTGCACCTTTCGTCATCCATCAACGTCCTCCCGAATTATACGAGTACGTACGCACAAAAGTTGCGTGGCGGTGGTATGTGCAACATTGCGCGTCCGGCGCACACGCACACGTCGGCCACGTCGTCGTAAATTATCCAGAGACGTCATAGAGGAAATAGGTCATACCTTATGGTTCAATTTGAGTTCTGCTATAGGTACCTACGCTTAATTTAATAAAAACTCGAATTTATTCTGAGTTTATCTGACTATTTATTATCATTATATTGCCGTATAATATTTAATTATTTTATATGTACACAAAATTTATGGTAAACCGATATCTTGATAGATAAGTTTTAAGATATCAATAATGTATGAATTGCAATGTTGTAAGGTAATTAAGCACACTTAGTAGTATCCGATATGGTCTAGTGGCTAGGATACCTGGCTCTCACCCAGGAGGCTCGGGTTCGATTCCCGGTATCGGAAATACATTTTTGATAAAATTTAATTTCCACTCTACATATTTTTTTTTTAATTGGACCCTTAATTTATTAATAACCTATGAGCTAAGAAAATAAAAAAAAGGTATAAATTTTAGATTTCAATGTGATAAAAACTCAGTTTTTCATTAGGAACAGTAAGACCTGCATATTCTTATAATAATTTATAGTGACCCATTTGCGTAAACTATTATTGTATTACTTTACACCGAACGTTCTTTCGATATTAAATTTAAATGTTGTGCCAAACAAAACACCGGCACGGTTATAATAATCCAGCGTTTTATCAACCACTGTCTTGCTCGGCTCATGCCATTACGTTAATCCTATCAATATTTATTCAGGTTGCTCGAATGCTGAGTTATGAAATAAAAACAAAAGAAGAATTTTTTTTTTTAATTATTTGAATGAATCTCAAGGTCTAAAGTTAATGAAGGGAACACACAAATGCGACTCGCTAGATATCGCTTTTCCTATGTAAAATATTTGTAGTGCAAACTGCAAGTGCTGTATAGTTATCATGAAATTATTTACAGTAGACGCTACCGACTAGCGAGCGTAAAACTCGTGTTACTCATGGTAGAGCTACTAGAGTTTGGCCAACGAAAGCTGTGCACAATTGTTTTTTAAAACTTCGGCATGGCAACTATTCCTGATTGTCAAAACTGTCCTATACGCTGATGAAATACGTTGATCATGTTCTTAATGTGGAAAATCAAAGGACCGTGTTTTTGAAAATGAGCTTGAGAATTTTTTTTTAATTGTGACATAATTTTCTTTCAGAAATATAGTAAAGCAAAGAAGCACAGTTTTTTATTTCACTTGAATCCTATTTATCAATATTAACGTGTTTTTTTAAATTTAAGTTTATATACTAGTATTAAATCGATATATGCGGAGTATAGCCAGTGTTGACAGCTTCAGATTTTTTAAAATTGCCGCCTTTTTTTAATGGTCAGCTTTCGTAGGCCAGACTAGTATATGTTATCCGGAAAATTCCGACCCAATCTCTGTCCTCCCATTTCTAGTAAACGTGACAATGTTCTGTCTTGTTTTTATGATGAATTATTATTATTATTACAAGCTTTATATTAACTTGCAATGTATGTACGGGTGGAATCTTGCAACTGAATTTTAAATCAATTATCTTTAACCGATTGAGCTGAAATTTGGTATACACGCTGATTTTGGATGACAATGCATTCTTAGCTATGTTACGTCATTCTAATTCCAATATGGCGTATCATCCAAGATGGCGGAATAGTTATTTTTTCTGCACTACCACAGTATGGGTATCAAATGAAAGGGCTTGCTGAGGAGAACACTTAAAAAACTTATGACAATTACTTAAAAGCTTGTTTTTTTTTTAAATTACTTTCAATCATCGAATTTTGACAAAAATTGAGAGTTACTATTGTAACAACGATACTTTAAAAAGGTGCTAGTATCTGGTAAGGCTCCAGATTTTATATTGGTATAGGACGTATAGGTACGTATCGCGCGCGGGGCTCAATATATTAAGCTAAAATACTGCCACCATCACCGTAAACATGAAAGCTAAACAATATCAACAAAGCCATTAAACTGCTGCCACAGAAACACGCCCGACCCAAATATCGCAAATAGCCACTAGAAAACAAACAGTGGAGTCAATTAAAATTAGAACTTCTAATTAACAACACGCATGCTGTTTACGCAAACTTTCCATCATTCAAGTGTACCGGCTACACAAATAATAAAGCTCCATCCGTCCCACATCCGTCATCCCATTTCGAGTTCATGGGGCAGGGTTAAACCAACCGAGCACCGATCCGAAATAATGGCCATCAAAACGAAACGGATCGTAAATCTCCGCACGAGAAATTATCATAAGACGGAAGGCGAACGGATTTAACAAGTGGGTCGATTGATAGAATCTTCTTTACGCAACATTTTCCTTGAAAATGTGGCTGTTTTGTTTAGTATGGCGTGAGTTGTGTAGATATTTAAACAAATGGAGTTTAATTAAGTAGAGTAAAATAGAGGTTCCTCGATTATCTGAGAACCTGCTACATGTTAATGACAAGGATAATTACATAAATCACATCTAAAACACATCGACAAGCGGTTCATCTACCTACTTTCTTTTCTACATGAGTGTACAATCGTTAGTATCTAAACATCAGTGAGTTACAAGCAATGAGAGTTGTATTTTATAACCTGTTGCGAAAAAGAAGTTTCGATGGCCTGTTTTGTCTTGATCCCGGAATAAGAACTTTACGTGTCGGCTATCACATAGGTATTAGGTAGGTGGGTAGGTTACAGCGAATAAAGAAGTTATAGTACGTAGGTATCTACTGACTGAAATGACTTCTTACTGTGGCTATTGGTTACTTCCAAGTAACACGTACACTACACCAAATACACTTCAGTACTACTAGTAAGTAGTACGGGAAGTACTAGTAAGTAGTACGGGAAGTACTAGTAAGTAGTACTATAGAAATACTGAAGTGGCAAATTGTAATAAGTAAGAAATAATGTTTAATACATAATATCGTTGTATTAAAACTCTTGTACATTTTTACAAGACAATGAGGCATATAGAGCGTACGAAATTAAAAATGTAAAACACGGAAATAGTCTAGAGTGATCAACGACCTAGGTATCCTAGATAATCGCTGTAAACTGTAATTTAATTTGAAATATGTGGACGTGGGTTCGTTGCACGCGGAGAACACATTAATCGTAATACGGACATCACATTTTAGTGCACATGTAGGTATGCAAACATCAAAATTTGTGAACGCGAAAAGTTTTTATGAAATACAAGATATCAAACTTGAAGACACATTGAGAGAGCAATTTTATAGTGGTCAATATACCTACTTTAATAATTTCTTTCGCCTATATTGAATTTGCAACACCTGAAATAAATTTATGTAGCATTTAAGTAATCTTCGATGCATAAAATATTTATTTTATTTATTTTCACAAGCACAACTTTTACAGAGCGAAACTCCAATACAGTAGTGCTGCCGATCACCACATAAACAATTTTAAATTATAAATATATCCTACTACACACATACATACATATGTTTTACTACCTATATTGGACAGAATACTAAAGTTCGGGATTGTAAATTGCTTGGGATTTAATGTTCATCATTATTTCGGTATATAGGACATCTGGATCAAATATCTGGACAACATTCGCACAATAACAATCAAAACAATTAAATTTCTTCCATATGACATGGGATAGGACAACACGCTCCATCAGGAGTAAACTACAATTAGCAACGTTTACATATCTATAAGTAATTAGCGACTGATTTTATCCATACGGATATCAGAGACAGCCTGGACGCCGATGATATGCATATTTTTTGATAAAACTGTCAGGTAACTTTGTAAACCGAAAGATGTAGACTAACCAGAAGAAATATAGGTCTTAAATCACACGTCTCAGCGCTACCAGACCTGAGTTTAACAAAACTATAAAAGCTTACGATGCCATTATTCTAACGCGTTCTTTTGAAATAACATAAAATGTTATGTGCTATTTAGTAGCCATCACACGTTAATAGTTGCAGACAGGTGGCTCCGCTAACTAGAGCGAGTCAGGTCAGTTTCTCTCTTTTATAAGTTGGAAAAACACCTTTGCTTATGTACAAATTCCGAGAAGACCATTTTCGAATTTGTCACTAACGGGAGTCGAACCCGCAACCATCCGGTGCAATGAGCCGAGTGGCCTTCGCTCTGACCACTAGACTAAGCCGTCGACCAAACCGACATAGATGCAGTAAATATAAATAATAAAGGTAAAAACCTTTTTAAAAACAAGCTTTTATTTAATTACCATTACCATTAATTTAGATTTAATGTGATGTTGTATTAGTTTTCGTGTTCTCCTCAGCAAGCCCTTTCATTTGATACCCATATCATGATAGTACAGAAAAATATAACTATTCAGCCATCTTTGATGATCCGCCATACTGTAATTAGAATGACGTCACATAGCTAAGCATGCATTGTCATCCAATATAAGCGTGTATACTAAATTTCAGCACAATCAGTTAAAGATAACTGATCTAAAATTCAGTCGCAAGATTCCACCCGGACATACATACGTTGCAAGCTAATATGAAGCTTGTAAAAAATACAAATAGTAAGAAGTAACGATACGGTTAGCAAGAGATCATCTGTCACACTACGATTTTTGGCGATCATCAATGAAGAAATACTTAAACACACTGAGGCGTCAAGATTCGCGCGTTATGACACCAAATCGAACTCTAGTGTCAATATACAATCATTAAACATCACAAGGGAAAGGTTTCCAGGTAGAGATCACTTTTAGTGATAGGTAAGGTTTTTAACCGACTTCCAATAGGAGGTGGTTCTCAATTCGATTGGTATTTTTGGGTCCTTGGGTGTTTCGCCCCACAAGCCGTTTGCACCACGTTCCGAACCGCCCAGGACTCTTTTTACACTTAATTTTTTTATCGTATATGTTAAGTTTGTATTTCATTAAGATATGGAACAGTATATGTAGAGTTATTTATCTATCTATCTATACATAACGTTTGAATTTCTGTAGTAAAAGGCACGCGACCACATTTCGTTGATCAATGAACTTGTTCTATGAGTCAATACAATGAGTTTTACTATTAGCAAAAAAAATCCACGCGCGCGCTTTAACGCCCCAGTGGGCGAAGGACTTCATGGTAATAATTAAAGATAATAATCATAAAAAGTTGCAAGTGTTGCAACCTTTTTTAATACATATAATAACAAACAATGAAAAAGAAAACAAACGATGAAACAGAAAGTCAAACATCGTAAGGAAACAGCGATTGTATTGCAAGCAGACATGTAAACACAGAAAATAGGACACGACTACAAATAACTATGGAACTGCCAATTAAATCAAGACATCCAACCCGTAAACATCTCCTATATTGATGCAAGCGAGCATTTGAAAACTGATGTCGCAAATTAATTTTGGAGGGGTAACTAAAACTATTTAGGAACTGCGTAAGTTAATCGGTTGCTGGTTCGCGTTTACAAAGTTTCTACATACCAGAGTTAAGCCCCGCGCACACTCGGCTACAAAAACAAACTGTGTGATACATAAACATTGAATTTGTGTAGTAAAAGCCACGTCCCCACGAGTCAACATTTTCTCGCGCTTTTTATGTTATTTCGTCGAAAAATGAACTTTCGTGATAGTCAAATATAGTTCGTTTTGATTCTGGCAAATATACGACGCGCGTGGTTTGACACTCGAGTATGTGGGGGCTTTTTCTTTTTTTATAACAATAAGTAAGTATTAAGTAATTATGTAGATATGTTGTGTTGTCGGTGATTAAGTAGAATAGTGAGTATTGCTTTTCTTTCTTTTAAGAAAAATAATAGGTACGTCATCTCATTGCTCTAGGGCAGTGTTTGTCAACGTGTGGGTCGCTACCCCCAGGGGCATCGCGAAGCTTCTATAGGGTAGTTGCAAAAGGTTGAGAAAGCGACAGCAGTAAAAAAAAAGTTTTAATTAATTATACATTTATCCGAATCCTAATTATGCAAATGAATAAATATTTTGGATTCAATATTTATAACAAAATAATATACATAGGTACATAAAAAAAAGCAACGGGTAGGGGGGTTGCGAAATATTTCTTCATACTAAAAAAGGGGCCGTGTCATGACAAAGGTTGAAAACACTGCTCTAGGGCCTAAGGCATTGGCTGCGTTTGACTACAGATACAAGACAAGTACTAGTGAAACTAGATATTAACGTTATGTCCCAGTGCCGAGTGGGTGTGCATAAAGCCATGTTAATAACGCTAATAATGTAGAGACGTAGATTATTTTGAGAGAGTCGACACCAAGCCAATTTTCGTAGCCAACATCCAAGACCTCCGTCATCCCTTTGAACGTTCAGTAAAGTCCTCTAATACAGTGAAAAACTATAGAACGTGTCAGGTCTCCAAACAATGGTTCGCATTTCGCATATCTGCAAAATGGTAAGGCAGTTGCGAGATTTTTTCAGTGTAGTGAGGACGTTGACCTGATATGAAGATGTGAAGTAATGGGAACATATTGTATGCAACGCAGATACCTTTCAGGTGTCTGATTCTTCCGGAATTGTTTGCATTACAATATTTCATACTATAAATTTGCTGAAACATTAGTTTTTGAATAAAATATTAATCTATCTGCAGGTTTTTTTTTAAAGATGACAATGAAATAAGAACACGCTGTTTTAAATAGCAATGGTAAAAAAATATTCTGGAATCAAGCCAGAACTATGACAGAAAGACTATAAAGTTATGACAGGAATATAATTTCTTTATATTCGTTTAATTTTCTTTATGTACAGAGAGAATTGATTGAAATATGAGAGAACTGTCCCGGTACATGGTAGAGACTATACTGTGTCTCTAACATTAAACTACATTTAACATAAAATAGGTTCATTAACCTCAATATTGTTAGAGCTTAAGCTAATAATTTTATTTGAGTAAGTAGGCCGAATGGTCGAACGCACACCTTGCAATCAAAGTGTGCAGGTTAAAACCCCGTCTCGCACCTCTGGGATTTATGTGCGAATCTCATTTTCATCCGAGATTATTACTTGCTATGACACGGTGTAGGAAAACATCGTAAGGAAACCTGCACGTCTGAGGGAACTTGTGAAGTGTGAACTAGAAGTGTGAAGTCTGCCAACCCGCACCGGGCCAGCAAGGTGGACTAAGGCCTGAATCCCCCTCGCATTGTGGGGAGGCCCGTGCCCAGCAGTGGGACGTTAAAAAGGGCTGTAATAGTAAGTAGGCTAGTAGATACTTGAGTGCTCTATGAACGATACCCTGAAACTTAAAGGACTTTACCTGAGACGGTTCAAGGTGACAGATTAATAATTTAGCCTGACTTAAAGAGCTTTTCTACTCTAGAAAAGATAATGCAATTTCAACCCGTCGGCGTCAGTCGAAGCCACAAGTAAAGGGCACAGTTGATACTTTAAGATCATTTGATCACAGACAGAACAGGTGAATTGCATAGTTGTCGCGTATCGATGAGGTATGTTGATGACATTCGCGAGAACTCGCCAACGCACCTGGCCCTAAACTTTCCGTGGCTGGCGTGTGACCGTGTACGATCATATAACGAAATACTGATAATTAGTCACTCATACCTAGTTGCTAATAAGACAATAGGCACGTGAGATTTTATTTTACAGTTTTCAGGACATAAACTAAATTCCGTAAGACTTGATCAGTTTCGACAGTAGTGATCACGCTATTAGTTTTCACAGTTATATCAATTCTTACTTATCCAATCCTAACCCTAGTTCACGAATTAGATAAATCTAAGTTATTTTTTGGAACTGCCTAGAATCGTACTCAGAATTGTAAGCAAATATGTTGACAGAAAATTGTGAATCAATATACAATTTTTTGTACGTTTTCAGTAGTAAGTAGGTAACAGACTGTTTATGACAAAAGTGTCAAAATTCTAGAATCATAATCGGTAAGGTAAGGTAGTATTGGTATAGAATCATTTCAATTCAATTTGGCAGTTGCTAATTTGAAGGCGGGCTCTTTCACTGCATGGGAGCATTAATAAATTAGAACACAAACAAATGGCCGACCGGGTCTGCAATATATATCGGTTCTCAAAATAACGCCGATCGCCATTACTTATTCCTACGCTACTATAAGATTTATATTATCGTCGCACAGTTTATGTAATACGTGTAATTGGTTTTACGAGTGGACTCAATAATCGTTGACGGACTTACGAAGTTGTCAACGCAGATTGCGAAAGTTAAACGTAAAGATATATAATGCGCTGCATGGGCGCTAAGTGGGATAACCATCTTGCTTCTATTAGGGAATGTCGTCAAGGGCATTAAAAAGGTCTGCCCAGACCTGATAAGCTGAGTTCCGCTACCAAACGGGGGTTTATCCAACACGAGCTGGAGCTTGGAGTTGGCTGATCAACAAAAAAAGGTCTCTAAGGTCAAGTTTGAAGACCTTCACAAAACTTTATTGTCATCTTCCACCGGCAATTGGCACAGATGAAACATAAAAAGTAATCTAATAACTGAGATGAAAGAAATTTTTTTGATTTTAAATAACAGTTATTGAGGTCGGACTATTAAAAACTGCATCGAACACTCTTGACCGACATCCATGATCCATGTTTTGATCCATGTACTAATATTTATGTGTCGACGATAAAGAGGAAACCATTACTAGACTGTCAACGAGACTAGTAGGTACGTACAGAACACGGGTTAAGTGTGAATGTTTGTTCAGAAAATTATTTTACGTGAAACATGGAAAATGGTGTGATGAAAACTTACTAAAAAGTAAATGTGTTAAAACAGTGGGGTTAGCATGCATGTCAAGACTAGACTTCTGACGGATTCGCTCGCTCTCTATCTTATTTCATCAACATATTCCGTAACAAGTCTAGTCTCGGAGTACCTGCTACAACTACAACAAAATGAAGGCTAACAACTCCAAGATGGCTATGCCAGCATTAGGATCCTACACTTTCCTTGAAATATGAAGCTTTTATAAAACAATAAACTGACATGACCCGAAATCACACCTCATTAAAACTAATAGACTCGAAAAGAATGGGAACTTAAGACAAGGAAGATTATTATCTGACTAAAATCTTAGGTGTTCGTTTTGCATTAAGTATAATTTGATGTATGTAACACCTAAGAGAAATCAGTAGGTGAATCCTGGAGGAAACGCTAAGCGATGATCTTCATACGAATTCGCAATATATTATAATAAATTCGTAATGAGGGCACGGGGCTTTTAACTAGACTAGACATCATTGTTACGTAATACTTAGCCTAAATTACGTAGACATGTTCAACATCATGTAAAGCGAGATTAACACGGTCAAACTATGAACATTATACTTCTGCTATATAAACTTTTAAATTATTTAAGTATCTTAAAATAACCAAGAGTCTCCAACTGCTCTAAAAAATTTTACTATGGCCAGGTTGCCATAATTTGAGATGTTTACAGAATCCCTCCAACAAATACTAATTACTTCTGTGTTGGTGCTTTTGTTCTTATGTAAATGTGCACAACCACACAAAGACACACCATAATAGGGGATGAAAAGGTCAATATCCTTACCTTTTCCCATTCCTTCCAACATCTGTCTTCTTGCTTCTGGGATGGTTCTTCTTGGGTCGCACGGCGATCTTGTGTTTCGCAGCGGTCGCGTCGAGTAGCTGGGCCTCCACGTCCAGGTCAGGGTCGAGCTGGTTCCTGGGCGGGAGGAGCCCATGAGTGTTAGATGATAAGGTCATTTATTCACAGGAGGGAGCTTCGTGCGTATGTATCCAGTTAGATAGATCCAGTTGATGATAAATGGTTTTTGAGTTTTTAGTTGTATTTGATAGAGCACTATGTATCTTAATAGCGGCAACAGAGTAACTACGTGCATATTCTTGTGAAACACTTGTGTATTTCAGTTTCAAAGGAAGGAAATAGTTCTACAATACGTGAGTACTGAATAAAATGCCTTCGCCTACAAAACATATTTGCAAAACAAATTGCTATGTTCTTGGAAGAATAATAGGTACATAGTACTTTACAGTAATTCAACAGAGACTAGGCTTCTAGCGAGCGTCATATTTATGTAGAGCAGCTATTTTCCATGGGGAACATGTTAAGTCATGTAGTAAGTCAAATGATAACTATCACCCACATGCTACATTTAAAGGAGACCGTACCTAGTAGACAAGCTAGCTAACTTATGATTCAAACATTTTAAGACTAATTACTTAGAATAAAAAACCAGAGCTCTTTACTCACGCATGGTTCACAGACATTATCGAGAGACTCAACGGTCTGTAATTTTATAGATTTCGGACAAACGCTCGTAACAGGAAAATGCGCACGGCACACCAAATATTTCAGCAGAAACTTTACACGTACTCTGACCATTACAACCAATCTATATGTTTTTTGCTAGAAGATACTTGTAGCGTTTTAAACATAAGTCTTTAAGCACATCAAGACAAAAATAACCTTGCAATATTAGCAAAAAACTTGTTACGCTTAACCTTATTGGCATTCCATCTCACTATTCTGAGATATAGGTAAAGATGCAGTGTTCGGTTTGATATGCGAAAAGGGAGAGCAGTATACTTTTAAGCCCACAGTCTTCAATTAAATCAAATTCGAACTATCCGCACAAATATTTTTCACAAAAGCCATTATTTATCAGTTGTGTGACGTATTGTCTGGCTCGCTCCACTTCAAAGACATCTCCCTTTACATCGCAACATTAGGCGGCATCAATCATGCGCGACATGTCCCCGGCAGACGGCTCACTGTCAGGGTCTGATGTGGGCTCGGGTTGCATCATGTGATCGGGAGCTATTTAAGGTACGATGACATTGAGTTTTGATGAGTACAATGCACATATCATTGAGATATGAATGATGTTAAGTACCTACTCAGAGGTGATGAACCTACTAAAACAACGTAGTTCAGTTAAATTAAACTTAAATAATCCTTAATGTTAATAGTTAACTAATGTTAATAGTTGGGTCTTAGCCATGCATACAATACTTCATTTGGCTACAAGACAAACCCTTTAACTTTCAACCCTATTAGTACCTGGGTTTTCACATCTGGTTTCATCACGGAATCGATTTGTAAAAATATTCTGAATGTAGACAGATACTTCCACCAGCACTAAGATGTGATTCGGACTATGCATACTTATTAATTATATGCGACTAGCCGACCCGGCGAACTTCGTACCGCCTTAGAATTAGTGACATACGAAAGCAGCGCCACCTAAAATTATCAGTGTTTCTCTACTATATTATGCATGTATTATACATATAAATCTTCCTCTTGAATCACTCTATCGATTTAAAATACCGCATCAAAATCTGTTGCGTAGGTTAGGTTATAGGGACAGCGGGAAGCGACTTTGTTTTATACTATGTATTGATGACTATAGTCTACTATGAATAGTAATACTAGCCTCATATGTTTTGCCAACAAATATAAAAAGTCAGGTGGCGACACCGCCAGTTAATGTCATTCAAGAATGAAAAAAGGCTTCAATATTCTAATTTTTTTTACCATCTAGCTTCATGCCACACCATTAGCCGTATTTACGTTAAAGGCGCGTTTATTATGTGCGACCTAAGTTGGCGTGTGCGCAAGTTATTTTAGGCCGCCCCAGAAACTGCGTGACGTCAGACCCGGCACTATTCGCAACCAGGTTAACCCCACGACTATACACGTAGGAAGACTAATTAAACTATCTACCTAATATGCCTGCCTAGATGTATCTCACGTCCATGTTTAACAATGTGTTGCATCCGTTGGGGGAGGTAGTCAATAATCGCACAACCAGTGCTTGTAGCATGTGCGCCAAGACTAGAATAATGTCACGGCATTGTCTCTTTCTCTCGTATGAAATAAGATAGAGAGCGAGCGAGCGAATCCGTGTTATAGGCCTAGTCTTGACATAAGTGCTAACTCCACAGTACGTACAAGCTCGTATATTGGACTATGCAGCAGCCGACAGATATGACCCTTCACAGCTAATTACCCTACACCGATTATAATCAAATGCCTACCCTAACATTCCTCCACCTTTATAGCCTACAGGGGCTATTTTACTTTTTGAACGGACACTTCCTTTATTATGAGCAGTACCAGACCCATTAGACTCCACGGCCCGGATGGACCCGGCATCCTGGCACGCGTTGGTTCAAACTGTAAGTGCAGCTAGCATCAGAATGATAAATAAATAAATAAATGCTGACCTCTACGCCGTCAATCAAATGCCTACCCTAACACAAAGTAAAATAAATAAAAAATTAAACGCAGGCTTTAACATGTCATGTTCAGACTTAAACTGATTGTGATTGGCTTGACTATTTTCGCTTCTTGTCCGTGTCTTGTTGTGAGTACAAGTTTTTAAAGTGAAACCTGCTTTAAGTTCCCCAGGGCCCGAATCTATCACACCAATGCTTAAATATTATCCACAAGATCCCAATGCTTAAATATATCATTCCTATAATTAGCTACAGCTAAAAATACTTTCCCTATTATTACCAAAGGTGCTGATTACAGTATCACATATTGATCATACTCTCGCACTCAACCCGAGTTTAAGTCCCTAAGGATACTTTTTTTTAAAACTCTACATCTTTATTGCTATCTTTAAAAATTTGAACCTCAACGAATAACCACCGGACTTCTGTACAAAACTCGTGGTAAGTCCACCAGTTTGTTTTAACAACAAGGAAAACAGGCATGGTGTCATAGCTTACTTTTTCGAAGACGTGGGTAATGGCGATTTGTGGAAAGGCATCTCAGGCCCTGTAGCATGATCGTCGACATAAGTTTTATCTCTTTAAACTGTCAGATTCGTCGAGAAAATTATGTCACACTGAGGCTTGTTCAGTACAAAACGCTCGAAACGACGTCATTTTCTCGACAAATCTGACAGTTAAAAGAGACAAAACTTATGTCTACACGGTCATGCTAAGGATGCTGAAAACATCACTGCAAGCTCCACTGCACTGTACTATAGCTTAACATCAACATGCCGTTTCCACCGATATATGTATAAAAACAGACTAGAATACGCCGAATCACAATTTAATAGTGGGTGTTTTTGGAACATTGAGAATCCATTATATTGAAGTGCTATATTCGTTATGTACCTATAAATGTTAGTGGTGCGACCGGCGTTACCTGGACGGGTCTGTTTGGCAAGCTTCCAAGCAGAAATGGCACTACCAATATACGTATGGTCTGCGGTTTCACTCGGGTTTTTCCGATTAATCGTAAATATTACTGAAATTCCGTTTAAATTTGTATTGGGTTTTCCTGTAGTTGGAAATAAGGAGTGGAATTAGGCCTTGGGATACATCTGTGATTATTTATTACGTATTAGTCAAGTCGTCTCTCTGAATTTTCAGATAGTAGTTTACTTATTTTATTTCTATAACCTTTGGATTTAATTGGAGTTTCAATTTCATTGGGTACGTAATCATCTACATCATTACTATTATTGTTGAATGAGGTTGCTTCTTAAATAATTTAAAGGGGATGATATATAAATACGTCTTTAGGCAAATTAAAACATTGTCCATCTCAAGACATTTATAGATTGAAATAAACAGTGATTATTAAGGTAGAGAATAGTTGTCGATTAGTATCTTTGTAACGGACAAACAAACAACCATTTTTTAAATACAATCAGTTATTAGTGAGGAGTGCAGAGTCCCCTATATCCAAATGTTATTATTCTAAATGCCATCGTCACTACGACGGTGAGTCACACTGAGTCATTCCTTGAGAAATAATATATTTTTTATTGCGGGAAAGTGATGCCTGTAGATATTGTTGGAAATTTTGAGTAGTGATGCGTGAAATGGGGCCTTTTAAAAAAATATATCGCAACATGTTCGCAGAACTTGTTGTCTGTCATTATTTTGCCTAACAACTTACCAAATAATAAAATCCCATACCCGTAACCATCTTTCACTTACAGATTTTTTTAAAGAGGTAGTGATATCAGTGACAATTTTAGTTTTAATTTCCTCTGTAATACTTTGAACCATTTATCATCAACTGGAGTTCTATGCAGAAGTTCTATACATAAACAATAGGTTCACACTTTATAAATTAGCATCAAGGGGTTCTTCTGTGGTTAGATACTAACATGTATAATTGTTCGTGTGTAGACCTTATAAAATTTCACAAACAAAACCAAATTATAGACTAATAATTACGTCGGTTCCTATGAAGAAAACATTCACAGACAGCTCATTTTTGTACCTAATTAAGTTCTATAATCAAGAAAAGAAACGCAAGACACTTTATTACCTTTATTATACCTTCTAAAATACACAAATGGTAATGAAGTACTAACATAATAAATGAATGAGAAGCTAACGTCGAAATAAATGATACAATAGTTATCACAAAACAGTTATGTGTTGATCACAACAAAGAATATGATACGTACAACACATATGTATGACGATATCGCAAGCCAGATAATATATACAGTGTAATAAATGATCCCGTTCTTCTCTCTTCTGTACAATCAGTAGTAGTACATTTTGTAAGTCGGTACACTAAACACATAGTCCAGAGAGGGACCTCTGGTTTGGAAGAAATGATTCTCGTAACAATATACACGGCCCCTGTACCTGCATCAATAATTGTGACTTAGTCATCGGGCGATGATAATGTAGCTATCGAAAATAATGATGCATACAATATGAAATCACATTGATTAGTTAGTTTTTTGATGATGATGATGACATTGTTGTTAGCTGTCTTACGAATGCCAAATAATGCAGATATTAAATTAGGTAAGGTAAGGGCAAGAGTGTTTTAGTTTGCGTAGACCATTTAATATTGTTCGCAGTGGACTATGTCTTGTTACTATATCTAATAAACTTTATTACATAGCTGTGTAAATGCCTGATTAATTAGATGCGTCAAGAGACGCGAGACCAATTTATTGGCAATACCAAAACTGAGAAGCAATTTTTTTGACATCATATCATCGGTGACGCGAATTTATTCCTGTGGTCGCATGAATTTTGCCATAGAAGTTCAATCTTTATGTATATTGGCAAGTGAAGTGAATTCGCGCGCTCTTGTATAATCAGGCCATAAAACAAATGAGTTTAATCATAATATTACCCATGTAACATATACCGCATCCACACGCGAATAGCGATCCTGTCGGTCGACGTTAAGCAGAGAAAGTGATGATAGCTGTGATGAACGAGCAACAAACTTTGCGAGATGAAATACCTATAAACATGTAAATTAAGATACAGATGATCGTTATGTTGCGCAAACGCGCGGTGCAACGAACCCGCGGCTAAAATTACAGCGGTATCGAAGTCGCAGGAGGAATGCTGGACGCATCGAAGCTATTAAAATGCATTCTTGACATTTATGCCCCTTCCGCAACCCAGTTCTCGCGAACGGGATACACCCACTTCGGGCTGTCATCTGTTGCATGGTTGCAAGAGTATTGTATTACAACTTGATGTTTCTGCCACTGTTATTCTAACTATATTTCTGTGCTTGTTAGCTTTGAATAGCTTCAAAAATCCAGCACTCGTGTCCTTATTCATTTACGTAATTAAATTAAATATGTATATTGGAATGAGATGGAGTATAAAAGCACCCGTAATTAGTAAGTATTTTGCTAGTGTCCAGTAAAAAAATCATTAAATGCAATTCAAATGGGTGATGCATGTGCAAAATATGGCGTATACCCTCAGCACTCGCATTGTGAGTATGGAAATGAGGTTAAAGAACACTTTTCAAATTATTGACAGTGCATGTAGTAGTCATGTTGATATTAATTTACAAAGTAGGTACGAATAAAATTTGTTATAATAAATACCCAAATTTATAGAACATTATGATCCACATACTGTTGCACAAAAATGCCATTGTCAGTGGTTTTAAATATATACAAATTTCATAAACTTGGTGGTATGTGTATGTTGGGTAAATAAATGTTAAATTTATTATTCCGAGCTTTTAAATTCACTATCAAACATGATGATTAGGAAAGTATTCCAGTTTCGAGCAGTTGGTTAGGTATATTATTTCGGTAACCGAGTTTAGTGCTGGAGTAATGATCAGTTACACATCGGGCGCATGTCCGTTTAGTTTATTTATGAAATACATCAATGGGGGCACAGTTGTGCAAAGCTCATGCCAATAATAAATATGTACTCACTTCGATCCCAGGGCTGTCTTCGTGTCGAGAACCTCGACAATATCACCGGATCTTAGCGACACTTCATCGTCAGCAGCAGCCGTATAATCGGCTGATGCTACCACCACATCCTCTACCTGAAACCAAAGAGAACAAATATTATATTCTTGTACCCTAAAATTACCTAACTTTATTTCATTAATTTTTATTTCCTACCAAATTACCTTGGGAGGGCTTCGGCTACAACTAGATCGAGATCTAGAGTTAGATAGGGAACGTGATGAGTATCGTTTGTAACTTGGCGTTGTATCTAAACTGCTCAATCTACTTCTAGTGTTTTCTCTGTCCAGCATCACTCCGCTGTATCTACGAGCCCAGCCGCCTAATTTTGTTATTTGACTATTACTAATATTGCAGTATCCGTTGAATGACTGTAAGTCATCATCGTTATCTTCGACTACAGGGCAGCTGTACATAGAGAAGCGATGAGCTGTCGGTTGACTAAGGTTTAATGCTGAAAATACGTGGAGTGGTTCAAAGTGTCGTATGCCGCTTTCGTCTAATACTGTGTACGCCACTTCTCCTGTCAATACTGAGCGGCTGGCTTCACGTGGAACGACCGCTTGTAAACCTTTCTTAATGATAAGTAAGGCTCCTTTATGTTTCCTTCTTTGGAATAAAAAGTCTTCCATTGCAAGGCTGTTTTCCGGATCTAGTAGGTTCAGCGGGACATCAGCGGAAGTCATTAGAGGAAATTCTTCGGGAACAATCATTAACGCTCCACTTTCTCGTACTAAATCCCTAAGATTAGGATCGGTGCGAGCCAGTTCTGGATTAGTCTCCAGTTTGCTTAATGCCGAATGCAGTCCCGGCGTTTTCTCTGCTAGTTTCCTCATAACTGTTAGCCTCTTTAAAATGTTTAGACTAGTAGTATCAGATTCAATTTTGGTCAAAATGTCTTCTTCATTTACAATCGCCATTAAATTTGTTGCGACTTCTCTCATTCCCAGAATTTTGGCGAGTCCCACAGATTGAATTATTAATTCTTTTAAATTTTCTTTACAATTTTCTTGGAGTAGAGCTTCTAATTCTTTGCTGCTTGCTTCTTGGACGGCACTAACAATGGCCTTTTGCAATGTTTCTGTCGCTTCATGGTCAGTTTTAATGAACGAGATCGACTTCGAAATACTGCCCAGCACTTGTTGCAGTAGACTTGTGTCACTTTTAGAAATATTTTTAAATGCTGGTCCTAATACTTCATTTTCCATACTCAAAAAGTCAGAAAACTTCTCTATGATATCTTCATCGGTAAAGGAATGTTTATGGAGGCTGCTGTTGACAGCAATTTTAATTAATTCAACCTTGGGTTGAGAGGAGTTTTCAAGAATTTCTTCACACAAAGTTTCTTTGTCTTCTTCTTTTTGTAGAATACTAAACATGGCAGAGACAAAGTCTTCATCAATAGTTTTACCCAAAATAGTATCAATAGATTTTAGGATCATTTGATATTTTACTTTACTATTATTGTTATTAATCTCTTCAAATTGTTCAGCTGTGACTAGAGCGGCCAAAACTGCTGCAGCGATAGAATTTTTAACGTGTTCCTGATGTGCAGTTTGTCTATTTCCACTGGTATATCCAACGTTTTCTTTTACATCAATCCGCTTCTTGTTTGTTTTTACTTTTTTAAAGTAATTTTGACTGCCGTCATCGTTATGATTTTCATGTATTTCAGATTTTAAATGCGCGCTCATTTCAATGATAGATGTTATAACGTCCATCAACTGGTTTGCCACATCATCTTTTAGACCGAAGTCTGTAACAAAAGCTTTCAATGCTTCAGCATTCTTAGTTTCATTTAAGATGACGCTGATAGCTGGTAGGTCGGCGGGTACTTGTCTTCCAATAGACATACCAGCTTCAGACAGTTGGCGCAGCATGTTTGTATCTATGGTTAATTCTCCTTTAGTTGAAGTTGTGTCGTTTGGATTAGTCTTGACTTTCAATAACTTAAGTTCTTCGGGGGTAACGACAAAACTTTGTACGGAAAACTCAAGACCCTCTTCACCTTCGGTCAGGTCTGGAGCTACAAATTTTAATCCCTCCGGTGTTTGTACTATTTGGCCCGGTACAAAAGTTACACCGTTGTCATCTGTCTCTATGACTCTACCGGGCACAAATCTTGGACCTTCTTCAGTATCGACTACTTGACCAGGTACGAATCTTGAACCTTCATCTTCAGTCGATATGACTTGTCCTGGTATAAAGGTTGGGCCAGCTTTGGTTTCAATGATTTGCCCAGGAACAAAACGCGGACCATCGATCGTATGGATCGTTTGACCAGGAACAAATTTGGGACCAGATTTAGTGTTTACTACCTGTCCCGGAACAAATTTCGGCCCATCGGCTGTATCAACGACCTGTCCAGGAACGAATTGTTCTCCATTTTCAGTAAATACTATTTGTCCAGGTACGAATATACCTTCGACCATCATCCCTGGGACAAAACGAGACTGATTTGTATCATTCTTGACTAGTCTTCCTGGAACTACTTTACCTTCCAATTTGGGTACTCTAGGGCCAGGGTAAAACTCAATACCCTTAACCGTTTGCACCATGTGCCCAAATACGTATAAGGATTCTTCAGAAAGAGAACTTGTCTTGATATCAATAGGTAATCCCACTGGAGCGCCTTCACTAAAAGTAATGTCTTCAATAGATTTAGCCACAGAAAATTCTACATGACCATCAGCTTGAACGAGTGTTCTACCCGGCAGAAATTTCTCTCCACAATCTGTGTGGACTATTTGCCCTTCAATGAACTTAGGTCCATCTATAGTTTCGACGGTGGTACCAGGAACAAATTCTAAACTATTATTACTATTGGTTTTTGTTATGCCTGGCACGAAACAAGTTTCCCCATCTATGGCCACAGTTCGTCCCGGCACAAATTTGAGGCCATTTGGAGTCGCAATTGTGGCTCCAGGTACGAAATGCAACTCATCGTCTTGATGCACCACTTGACCAGGTACGAATTGCCAGTCATTGTTTATTTTCGTATTCTGGCCCGGCGTGAATGTAGTACCACCGTTTTCTTCTGTAATTGTTTGTCCAGGTACGAATTGGACACCATCGGGCGTCATTATTGTTTGACCGGGAACAAACACATCCTCGGGACCAGTGTTTATTATTTTTCCAGGTACAAACTTCAGTCCATCCTCAGAAAGAACTGTTTGACCTTCAGCAAAGCGGTATGAGTCATCTTTATTTTTCAGTGTTTGTCCACAAACGAATGCCTCGCCCGTTGACGTTTGCAGCATTTGACCCGCGAGGAAAAAAGATTCATTTGTGTTCTCATTTGTCACAATATGACCAGGTATTAGTCCCGGGCCAGTAGGAGTATTAACACTTAATCCAGGGACGAAAACGGGACCACTGGGCGTCTCAACAGTTTGACCGGGCACAAAAACTGGGCCTTGTGGCGTATTCACAAGTTGACCTGGAATAAATTTCTTCGCCTTATTTATATCCAAAGTGAGACCAGATATTTTTGCAACTTTTTCCCTTTTTCCTTTCTTAATGTTCTTGACCAGTTCGGGCAGAATATCAACAGTAGGCAACATATCGATTTTGTCGCTATTGACTAACTTCTCGATGACGTTAGCAGTTTCAATCATGCGTTCAATCGATATTTCTTTGATGGCACTCAAAACTGTTTCCGCTGGACGGCTTTTTATCGGTTTCAGTGGGTTAACACAAGGCACATTATCCAAAGGTATAGACACTTCGCCAATATTACGATCAGCTTCAAATATTTCAGTTTCGCAATGATATGGAGTTATTTTAACAGGCGTTGGCAATTTCGTTACTTTAGGGACAAAGTGATCTTCTACAATATCTTTTTCAAATGTTTCCGAATCCCACGATTCAATAATGGGATGCATCTGATCTCTCCATTCCCCTCCGCACATAACAATACTAGACTTCGAGCGCATATGATGAGAATCAAAGTTATTATACGTGTAACTCTTAATGTCATGATTTTCATGACTAATTTCTAACTTCGCCTTTTTAGCTTTTCTATCGACGCGAAGTTTTTCCTCTTCCAACTCTTGTACTTCTGCCAATTTCTCTTTATTTTCAAATATTTTCTTCATAGAAGATAATCCACTTGCACGCTTCCTTTTCTTTTTCCTTTCATCTCTTTCTTCGATTTCTCTCTGCTTCAACACTTCAGCATTCGGCCCTTCGCCTTCAAACATTTCCACATCTTCAGTAAAATCTCTAAAGTCCATAGAAACGCTTCGTCCATGTTTTGTTTTTATTAACACTGTGTCAGAGTCTTTAGCCAACATGACATCTCTAACGTCGCCGTCACGCACTGCAGCCTCCATTTGAGCGGAGAACACCAAGCTGCATCTTCTCTCTTGCACTGTGTAGACGTAGCGTTTGTCGTCAGTCACTTGTTTGCCTAAAAGCATTTCCATCAAACCTTTCTGAGCGTCCGTTGAACCGTCTAGCACCGGAAAAATATATCTATAGTCCGGTAAAATATCGTGTTTTCTGTTGCCATAATGAATTTCAGGAGAATAGTGGTGCGGTCCTAGTTCGCCGGATACGTTTGTTATTTTGCATTTCGTCTTCGAGGAGCGAGCGGTGAGAAGAACTGGAATGTAGTGGTGAGAAGGCAGTCCATAAGACTTGCCAGTGATCCTGCAGCAGCGTTTCGCGTCCGCCGGTGAGATGGGCGCGAGCAGCGGAAAATAATTGGGTTTCGGCAGCCCTCTGCTGCGGCCTGTGATTCTACAGAACGACATCTCGTTTGTTTCAGGCGTTCATATTTGTTTACACAATATTTGGAAGCTTAAGTTTATTTTTGTTTAATAATCACGATCGATGCGGCGGCTTATTCGCGTGCGCGTGTGGGCGCGTGTGCTCTGAGCGGGGTTGGCTGAGCGACTGATGGCGCGGTGGTTTGCGGCCGAGCTTTAGGCGCCCGCGCATGGATTCGCACCTTCGACACAGACGGTGTGCCGTATACTTGTTCCGGTTACAGGTTATTTATAAACAAAAGAAAAACTAATTTATTCTTTACGCCAAAATATATGACACAGTTCCATGTTAGAAACGACGAAACATCAACGTTTATTGCAGTCAATTCTTTATTTCCAAATTTTGAGCCTGTTTAGAGTTAAAAATCTATAGGATATATGTACTTAAACATCAATAACAGATAAAATCAGCTTGTTTATTTTATTAAAAGGATCAATTCCAGCGCAAGGGACCCAGTCTAACTATGAAATAATTGTTGAAATGTGCCAATAGGCTTGCGCCAAGCAGTACGGCTGAAAGGGCTACGTAAGCTGTCAATTAACACAAATCAACGTCAAATGATCAAATTCAAAGAAAGGCACCATTGATCTAGTCAGTTAAAAAGCAATATACCACACAGAATCTCATTTAGAACTCGTCTAGTTGTCACGGTTCTTAGCAGTTAACCTCGTAAATATAACTGTATGGTTATTTTTAATGTTTTAATCTAAATCGTCGGACCTTCGCGGAACGTTGCACGCGGGCGAGAATGAATTTTTGTTTTCGTTATTTATTTTCAGAAATGATTTAATGAAAACATAGTATCATGCCCCGCATACACTAGGGCGTCCAGACGCGCGCGTTAAACCAGACCTAAAAAGCTTCTTCTTCTTTGTTCTTCTTGTTTTTTTTACGAAATGAGTGAAATGATGATATTTTGATGGAATAAGATGAGGAATGCCTGCAGCTGCGATAGGCGGTATTTATGGCAATGTTGAGTATTTATGTCAATGGAAAACTCAATAAATACACATTATAAATTAAAATGGATGATGACAGTGATAAAGATGGCGGATGAATGCTTCTTCTTTGCTATTCTTTAATGCAAAATCATTGACAGCACGAGCAAATTTTGACGCGTGTTCGCGTGGCTATTAGTGCAGAAATTCCATCTTTATGTATATTGACTCAGAGTTTGTTTTGGTACTGGCAAAAGATTGACACGCGAGTCTTGACGCTGCAGTGTGCCCACAACTTTGTGTAGTTTGTAAGAGTAGGTGTACACAAGGTAACATTTCGTAACGAATAATAATCTGTTGGGTGACATCAGTCAAATCAAACGTTCAACATTACGATCGTATATAAATCAGAGGCGGTACCTCCACATTTTGTAGCAAAAATAGTTTTTGTAGCAAAAGTAGTAACATTAAAAATCAGCTTTATTAACAATACAAAAAAGTAGCTGTTAAAAAAACAAAACTCGAAGGGGGTTCGCTTGAAACACAGCATTTCTTAGTTCGGGCATAATAAAATAAATTATGTACCCAATTACCAAATAATTATAAGTACTTAACTTTATAAAATAATGAATTGTTTTACAAAAAATAAACTTACAAATAAAGTTCATTGCTCGCCAGGTCATCTTATTGAAACAGATGAGCTGTATTGTAAAATGTACGCTTTCAAACAAAAATAATCGAACGCCCTATTACCTACCTACTTCACTTTGATAGACATAATTGCGCCATTGATTCGCATTGATTTCCTGTTATAAATAAATATTGATAGAAAACCAAACAACTAAAGTGGTTTCCAAAGGGACGACCTTACTTACTATGAAGCTATTTACGTAAAATACATAAATACAGATCTTGAAATATCGTTTAAAAACACCTGTGTTCCTTTGCCATAGTTTCATAAATACACTTTTATGTGATTTCTAATCATCATGCCTATACGCTCCGAAACTTGTTCGTGATTTAAATCTTTGAGAAATATTCCCTCGTAAAACCAACTTGTATTTCGTTATTACTTACTAGATTGTTAAGCTGCCAGACATAGGTAAATTGAATATACTATTCAATTTACCTATGTCCCAGTAAAATATTATAATCTATACTATATATTTTATTATTATTATTATTCCTTTATTTCTTATCTTTCTTATAAATTACATTTTTAAATATATATATAAAAAATACATTTAAAAATATAAAAAAACAGTTCCCCACCGGCATCTGGAACAGGGTCCTAGTTACCAGTGGTTAGGGCTCCAGAGAGAGGAACTTCCTCACAATGCGCGCCGTCTCCAGAAGTACCGCCTTCTGAATCTGTCCCTTGATACAGCCGCCTAACGCGAGCCTCTTTAGGTGTTTGTCGAGGCTCTTGGCTAATAAGCCATGGGCGGAAACGACTATCGGTACAATGATTGCCGCATCAATGTCCCACATGTCGACAACCTCGTGAGCCAGATCAAGATACTTGCTTTCTTTATCTTTCTCGGCCTTCACGAGATTCTCGTCATGGGGGACAGTGATATCGACAATAATTGCACGGCGCTCTTGGCGATCTATCAGCACAATATCAGGCTTATTGGCTACAATAGTCCTGTCTGTGATGATAGATCGGTCCCAATACAATGAGATATGACCGTCTTCGAGAACTGGTTGTGGTTCATACCTGTAGTACGGTACCTCGGATGTCACAAGGCGATATTTCAGGGCAAGTTGCTGGTGGATAATCCTGGCTACTTGGTTGTGTCTGTGTAAATATTGACCATTTGCGAGACGCGAACAACCGGAGATGATATGCCTCAGGGATTCTCCAGGGCGATGACATGCCCGACAAATGTCGATGGTGCCATCCCGAAGAATATATTTACGGTAGTTGTTCGTCATCACAACTTCGTCCATAATTGCACAGACAAAACCTTCGGTTTCCCCAAAGAGGTCGCCGAATCGTAGCCAGGCCACGGAGGCCGCAAGATCTACATCGCGCCCATGAAGGGCTCGATAGTACCTTCCGTGTAGCTCCTTGCCCTGCCATACCAACCTACGATCATCCGTTGTCAGCACTACAGGTTTGCGCCAGTTCTCTTTTGCCAAAGATAGAGGGGTGAGTCCATTATCTACTGCCATTACATCCACATGCATTTCCCCATCGGCACGGAGAAAATATTCCCTGAGGCTACATATCTCCCGGTTATGCAAAGTCTTGACGTTTAAAAAGCCACGACCTCCACATTTCCGAGGGATATATAGTCTCATTACCGATGAGCGTGGGTGATGCATGCGGTATGAAGTGAGCGTAGTACGGACTGTTCTATCCAGGGTGTCCAATTCGGTCTGAGTCCACTTGAGTATGCCAAAAGAGTACATCAAGACTGGCATGACCCAGCCGTTGTAGGCTCGCACCTTGTTTCCGCCTGATAAAAGACTTTTCAGTACTTTTTTCAGGCGCCCCAAGAAGCGATCCCGCAATAACTGTTTCATGTCAGTCTCACTAATGCCTAACCCTTGTGACATACCCAAGTATTTGTAGGTCTCGGTTGCGGCGAGTGTTCTCAGTTGGATGGAATCTGAAAGTTGGATGCCTTCAGACTCCACCAATCTCCCCTGCTTTGCATGCATGACCGCACATTTATCCACACCAAACTCCATCCTGATAGAATTACTAAAGGTATCTGTAACCTTCAGTAATCCCGTCAGTTGGAGCGCAGTGGGGGCAAACAGTTTAAGGTCATCCATGTAAAGCAGGTGAGATATTACCTGACCTCCTCGTCGCAACCGAAAGCCAAACCCTGACTCCTCTAAAAGTGTGCTCAGAGGGTTCAGGGCCAGGCAAAACCATAGTGGACTCAGACTATCACCCTGGAAGATACCTCGCTCTATCCTTATAGGCTCGCCATTCCCAAGGATCTGTCGAGAGCCTGGACAGAGAAGGACCGTTTTCCATTGCCTCATACATGACTCCAAGAAAGTGCGTAGAGTTGTATCTATTTTATACAACTCAAGCACTCTCACAAGCCACGTATGCGGCACAGAATCATAGGCCTTCTTATAATCTATCCAGCATGTCGACAGATCCTTTCGGTTACGGCGAGCCTGTTGACAAATGGTCATATCGATGAGGAGTAGCTCCTTAGTACCACGGGACCCACTCCTACATCCATTCTGAGAGGCAGACATTATTGAATTATCTTCAACATGTCTGGCGATTTTCGCTCTCAGGATGGATGTAAGAGTTTTGTAAATTGTAGGTAGACAGGTGATCGGTCTATAATTTTTAGGGTCCGTGGTACTTCCGGTTTTATGGAGCAGATGGGTTACGCCGGTAGTTATAAATTCCGGTAACGACCCAGATTGTAAGGCTGATTGGAATTGCGATGCCAAGCGAACGTGCGAGCTACGTAGCCATTTGAGCCAAAAATTATGCAGTCCGTCCGGGCCTGGGGCCTTCCAATTAGGTAAAGAACGGACTGCATTGGCTACGTCTAGGGGCCCGATGGAGATGGCTTCCATTTCTTTTATTGGTTCGCACATTCGCTCGACATCACCGATCCAATCACCTTCGTAGTGAGTGACTGGCACCGACCAGATATCACGCCAGAATGTTGTCGTGGCGTTATCATCTGGTCGCTGCAATTCACTCACCGGTTCACTGGGTCGCTCCCAGGATCTATAAACCCATATTTGATCCCTTTGGAACATGGAGTTCTGGGAATATCGATCCACGCGAACCTTATACCTACGTATACGGTTTGCCCATGCATAAATTTTCTGCTTCAGGAAGTCAATGCGCTCTGTGACGTGGGAAATATATTCGCGGGGACTGACATCAGTCCCTGCGAATGCCCGCTTCACAAAGCGCATAACTCTAGGGCGGGTATTACCCTCCCTGAAGCAGCTGAGCTTGCCAATGAGTGCCCTAGCCTCGCTAATACGACGCTCTATCCTGCATTGCCATGCCGGGACGGCGGGTTTTGGACGTGTAGCTGTGTCAGTGTTAAAAACCTTGACACGAGCTACACGACATACCGTAATGGCAGCACAATACAGGATAGAGTGTGTATCAGCAAGGTTATCACTACTGTCAAAGTAAATTGACAGTAGTGAGTCCAAGGCACCCACTAGCGCCCTATTCCCTTTATGCATGGGTAGGCGAGGTATACGAGGTCTAAGGTGGTTCGGCATGGACCGATACACCCGAACTACATCCTCCAAAGTACTCCTCAACAATTCATTGTATTGGTTACTTACATTAATAGGCGCGTTATCTCTATCAACGTCGCTATCGGCGGCAAGCCGTGAAGTAACCGTGGCACTTGCCACAGGCTGGGCCGCCGGCTGCGACGATGCGACAGGAACAACCCGCCTACTCTGCATCTCCGAGCGTAGCCGATCGAGTACGGTATCAGCCAACATGTTACCACGTTGGATGACCCTCACCTGATCCGACAGTCGTTGCGCCGACACGTTGACCGCTGGTTCAAGTGACTGAAACAGAGGCAGCATTCGGTTACGGTACGCAGTGAGGTTAGTTCCCCCCTCTGTAGCCTCATAGTAGGCGCGCATGACGTTTTCATTTATGGAAGACGTCCATCGCATGCTCCGCACTACACCACTGGGAACGAGGACCCTGTTCGGAGCCGGTTGCCCCAAAAGCCCCAAGTGTCCCGGTGGCCGGCCTCTCTGCTGACGTACAGGTGGTGGCGACGTCGGCGGAGAAAAATACTCGTCGCTCTCGCTCGACGCTACTGCAGTCACCGGCGATGGCGAGGCGGAGCGAGGTGACGGGTCCGGGGGTGTTGATTGTGCGTTAGGTTCATTGACAGTCCGCTGCCGACATAGTCTCCTCATTATTATTATTATTATTATAATATTATAAAGCTAAAGAGTTTGTTTGTTTGTTTGGTTGAACGCGCTAATCTCAGGAACTGCTGGTCCGAATTGAATCATTATTTTTGTGTTAAATAGTTCATTTATCGAGGAAGGTTATAAGCAATATATCATCACGCTACGACCAATAGGAGCGGAGCAGCAACGAATAATGTGGCAAAAACGGGAAAATTCCCGAACATGAATCGGGTATTATAGACTTATATATAATCATAGACTTTATAACATCACTCTACGCCAAAGTAACTATTAGCGCGGGTGAAACCGCGGGCACAGCTAGTGTAATAAATATTTGTTCAAGACAAGTGATGAGATGATAATCCAACTGTGGGTTGGTACGCTACAAAACGAAACTATTGGAAATTGTGCTAAGATCCGTGTGCAAGAGTCGCGTCCCTATTTCATGGATATTACTAGAATAGGTGATGATACAATCTAGAACAAGCCGATTACCGCCGAAGAGAGGGGTTTAAACTTTAATTAAATAGAGTTATTATTCAATTTACAAAACGTTTTGCTAAACGAGGTCGCCGAGCATCGTTGACAGCGAACGTATCGCGCCGTAATCCTATAATATCAGGCTGGACGACCACTGACAAATTGCATGTGATTTATCAACGGAGAAGTGGTGTGAGACTTGTTTAATGTTTTGCGAACAGAAGCGATACCAAGAGTTGGACGATGCACGCTCGAGAAACGCTTTCGTATAAAAGCGACCCTATCGAATCCTTGAGAACTAACCCCAAATTGTTAGAGATGTCAATCCACCTATTTCAGTACAAAATTTATCAACAAATTGATCCACTGTAAATTATAATCATAACTAGGTAGTCGTACATCGTATTATATGCATTTCCATGAATGCAGGGGGAAATTGTATGTGACGCGAAAGTAGAAACCCATGCATTCATGGTAGTCATTTCAGTCACTCATTTAAACTATACACGTGTGCTATACCCAGTATATCTTAAATAGGAAACCAGTCGTTATTTATTAACGTGGTTGTGTTTTTATCGCAGAATAACGTACAATACATACTTGCTACTGGCGCTAGATATCTTATTTTCACCAATACACTTTTGAAAGTGTTTACGCGTGAGTCAGGTGCGAAAACTCAAACGCAAACAACAAATATTAGACTAGACTGTTTATATTTTAGCTAACTATCTTTTGACGTTGGGACCTTGAAATTATTATTTTCAGCTGTTTAAAAATAAAGCGAAAACCGATGTTTTCTAATTGGGTCAGGTGCAGTATGCGTTCGATCATGTTGTTGCTAAGTACTCTTTGAATTTTGACGTAGTTATATTTATATACAATGCGATGGGTTTTCGTTTGTTTGATGGATAAAGTTATGGGAGTTAAGACTTTAATATCACCTATCAAGTAGGACGAAGATACTTTGGGGATCAGACCAAACTCGTCACCTGGCTTAGTTGAACATGGCACGAACCTACAAACTAAATATTTTAATGCATTTTGTAACGATCTAAGTTTAAAATAGTGACAGCTAAAAGAAATCCTGTTAAACCTCGGATATAAACGCTCATTTGCTAAGTCATGCCCTACAGTTACGAGCAGTATCGCCATAAAACGCCTGCGCAGACCATAGCCAGGCCATACCTAAATCCGAAGCCATCAAATCGTTCCAAGATTGATGGGCTCGCGAAAGCTCCCAAACGCATCTCTTCGCTTTGATCAGCGTTCACCTTGCCTGCACAGCCGCAGACGAGGAAGGTCGAGACCTTCGGGGCGGACGAGTTAAATTTGTCAAAAACGTCTGTCTACTGTGACGTTCAATATAATGTCTCTTAGTACCTTTGGCATTGATGTGACTGTGATATTGTTGACATTACATTTACTTACGCGAAAGGATTGGGGGGAGCACGTTAAATTCTTTGATTCATCTTTACTTTGGTTTTTATTTTAACCGGTATCTGTCCACTCTGAAATAAATTCAATAGGTTGAACTGTGGTCCGGTTTTCACTTCTAAATTTGTATCCTCGAAACATATTAAGCGGTATAAGACAGGAAACCACATTAAATTACCGTGTTTCTGTCTTTCGCAGAATAGATGATATAGATTTATATTATTACAGGGACACAAATCTGTAAAGCAAAATGTTTCCTTCATCACGCACTTAATTTTCTTAAGATACAATTTCGTACATGATTTTGCACATGTGATGAAAGGGTCAGCTTTTAATATTGTAAGTAGATACCCTGACTAGTTTCTAATTATTATTTATATAGAGTTCTTTACCTAGGTCAGCATGGTACATGCGCCAAGACTAAACTTGTGTCACAGATTTAGTCGCACCGAGTTGCTGTCTCACATTCGTTATTCATATGCGAGAAAGGGACAAAATTGTCATATCTTATATTTTGTCTTGTCCTATTATGGTAATAAAACAGTTAGTTGCACATAATGTTATAAAGTTTGACAGAATCCGCCCGAATTTTCTACTAACTAATATTTTACCAGTGGCGGCTGGCGATCCGTTGAGCGAGTAGCGGAAACGTCATGAAAGCCCTCACGCTTGGTCAACGAGCACCTGCGCACGCGCTACGTGCTGGTACTTCCGCCGGACGACAGGTGTTATTAGTGAGGTAATCATAACAGAGTGTTTCTTCTAAGATCACTTTCAATTTAATGGAAATATTATTTAATAACGCGTTTGATTCTTTTCTTGAATGTTTTTATCTACACTATCATTTTAAAAATCAAAATCATTTTTTTTTTATTCGTGTAGGCCAAAAAGCACTTACAAATAGTCAGATTCTACCACCGGTTCGGAATGCTGCTTCCACTGAGAAGAGCCGGTAAGAAACTCTATGGTTACTCTTTTCAAAATGATAATTGCGAGTAATACAGTCTCAGGAGCAGCAATGCCTTGAGAGCAGACAGCACCTTTGCCACAATACTAGAGAAGAATTATACTCACGGCAGTCTAATATTAAATACAAATATAGTCTTTACGCTTAGGAAGCTAGTACAGTAAGGTGCGTCTACTCCCATTTACAATGAAGGGATTATTCTATAACACAGATGGTTATAGAAATAATTGCTTTGGTATGATGCCTTCAACGCAGTATGGGAGAGAAGATGGTAAGTCATTAAGAGGAAAAACTTTTTGAAACTACAAAACATCATGTTATTAATATTACCACTACTTTTGTGCCATTGTACGTGACAACAAAAGGACGCTGCAGCAATATTTGTTGCATATTGCACCCCAAGATATTCCCGTGGAAAATATATGATATCAAAATAAACAATCATTTATCATAGAGATTTATAATGCGTTTGGATTGCGAGGGAAATAATTTGTGAGATGAGAACATTCTAATGTTATACTCTGGTAAAATGGTCGCGACAATCGTAAAAACATCGTGGACTGTGGTACTAATAGATGAAACGTTTAGGACAGCGATCAGATGCATAATAACATGCTTTGTGTCTTAATTTATGTTCTTTTTAATTTCAATCAGCTTAGTTTAATTAATTCAAATTCAAGTGTATTATTTTTACACTTCAAAGTTTTGAGCAAGAGAAAAACACATTTCCAACGGTTGGTTTTCTTGATATCTGAATTGAAATGAAAAGTGAAAATGGATAATGGTTAGTAACTTAATTAGTCAGTATAAAAGTACTACACTTTGTTTCTTCTCAGAAAGCCACAAAGTGAGCTAAAACTCATTAAACCACCGCACGATAAAGAAGTGCCAAGATTGCGCTTTTGTTATGAAAAGCCAACGTTAAGGAAAATATTTACCGGGAATTTGAAGATGACGGCCGCAATATAAACAATATGTTATAGAGCCAACAAAAAATAATAATAACGTTTTTTTCTACACCTCCGATGGTTATCTCGTGTCATAAACTTTCCATGAAGCGGTTTATGACCGAATCTTCAGAGAAATTGTACGAGTAATCGTCGCTGGCAGCGAATTGTGCCGTGAACGGTGAGTGATCAATGCGAATATCTCTGCATTCTCTGCCTCAATTCCAAAAGAAAGGTGTCATAACTATTAGTCACACAGTGTGATTCAAATATTTTGGGATTGAAGCTCTTCCTCCTAGAATGACAAGGAATAGAACTTCAGTCAGCTTTTTACGACAACGGTGAATTTTTGTAATCCTGCATTGGTAGCGTAGCCGGTTGTGACAACATGTGAGATATGAGTTTGTTTCTCTTGTATGAATGACGAAACGATGAGAGCTGCTCGGTGTGATACAATCGGTATTGTCTTGGCGCACGATATAACCATGCTGGTAGTCTGGTAGTTGGTAGAATATGTCAACAAAGTGCTAACCAGTGATTTAATAAAATGTAAATATTTATGAAACAAGTGTCTAGTTGTGGCTGTTCGTTCCAAAATATATTTTAACAGATTACATTCTGAATCATCGCAAGCGCATTGCAAAACAAAGCTGGCTACGACGATTGCAACATTGCACAAAAAACTGACGGCCCGTTGACGGATATTTGAATGACTGCTTGGCCGATTCACAAGGGAATTTAAACCATTTAATAAGTACTAAGGTAACAGTTGAAATAATTAACAATATTTTACTCAGAAATTTGTAGAAAATCTGACCGCTTTCGTTTATTTATTAGAAGATTCAAACAGGTAGGACCAATCATAATGAATTTATATCTCATTTTGACCCCGTATAAAAGTTATAAAGATATCAACGGTTGATATAAAAACGTGAGATGAAAGAACTCATTAAACGCAAAAAGTCATTGTTTTGTGTAAGTACCTACATCTACATCAAATGAGAGCGACGTGTCTCTCGGAGGTAGATCATCTCATCGGATGGTGTTCGGGACCTAGTTGCGCGGACAAATGCAGACACACAGATCTAGTGCGTGTATTTAAAGGATTCTAAGAAAACATATCGCCAACGCGTTTTTATTTCTTCATCGGTCTTGTGCTTATTTCTAGAATTTGTTTGCAAACTTGTCTCAACAATATGTTGGATTTATAACACCTGGGTTTATGTAGTCTAACAATGTACCTATATATTACTTATAAGTGTTGCATTAAATATAATTTTAAACCGAAACTCGAATTCAACATTTTGGTGAAGTTCATTTAGGTGTAAATAAATACTAATATGCTATTTATTGTTTTACCTTAGAATTGGAACGATATGGTAAAGTTACCTTAAAGCACCCTCGTAGTAAGTTAGGTACCTACATAAAATTAACTAATTTGACTAAACGTTAACATTCATTAATTATTATCATTCATTGAAAGAAAGTACTAATGCCAGCTGTCACGTACTGTTGCCGGTTGAAACTGTGCAAGTAACACTTTCTTAATTGCAGGAAAATTACTGGCCAGTATTTTTAGGACCACAGTGAACTGTCTCAGCCGAGCGGGCGCCTTTCGTCATAATAATATAATTGTAGTGAAGACTCATCCAGACTATAAACAAAGACGAAGGCAATGCGGGATCTTGCTAAAGTGCATCACCCCCGTAAAATGCTGACTTTGAGGTTTTTAAGTATTAGACAGTAAATATTCAATTCTTACTGAATATTACGACGTTTAGGAATAATTAGAGAAATATAACAGAAATTGTTAAATTTGTAGTGAGAGTATAGTCAAGCCATTGGCCATGTTAGGTACAATACACTTATGGACTAGGGTCCTACGTGTCACATATAACGAATTATTTGCTACCTAGCTGGCACTCATCCGCCATATTAATCACATTCATCACCACCCATTTTAATTTATAATGTGTAGGTATTTATTGAATTTGATCTTGGTATTCATTACTTAACACTTGGAGCCATCCCTTATCTTATTCCATTATATTTCATAATTTCATTCATCTCGTAAAAAAGATAAGTAATAATTTAATATATATCCTAAACGCTGATGTTAATGGCACTCAGAATAAAATATCATCTAATTAAATAACGCCGAAAGCTCTGTCATGAAGGCGATTAGTGAAATAAAAAGCTGCAACCACCGCCAAGATTGTTATTTATAAATCGTAAAACAGCCGCGGTAACTTGTAGTTCAGGTTCAAACATATTGTAATGTAACACCGGCGAGTTGGCGGGTATCCCAACTCGCACAAGACGAATGTTATTACCTTGAAATTATCGCAATACGATAAGTATTCAGTGATTGGACTCTGAAGAGCAAGGATGCGTCATATAAATACAGTGCGAAAAGTAACTTGCATAAAAGTGGTATGCTACTACGGAAGCTGTAGCTTCAATAAGAATAAGCTGTTGATAAAACTAAGGCTTGGCTAAGACAGCCAGTATACTGTTTACGCTTTTAGCATGATAAATAAACCATCCAAGTGCGAGCTGGACTCGCGCACCGAGGCTTCCGTACCTAAGCTGTGAAAGCACCGAGCATTACTCTAACAAAAAGATAAACTGGATAGAGACTTAACTTTGCAGTTGGTATACTGGTATGCCCATACAAAGTAACTACAAACTAAGTTTGTAATCGCAAAAAAAACTTTTTCTACCAAAACATTTACAGTTTTCGGATTTTTTCCTTTACTTGTGCTATAAGACCTTGCTTCTTGCCAAATTTCATAATTCTAGGTCAACGGGAAGTACCCTATAGGTTCCCGTGCAAATGTACTGAAAATGCAACATAAACTGCCGTATCTTTTGATTGCGTTAACCTAGAAGTTTGATTTTCGTAGGGCACCAAGGGACCGCAGACATAAGTCTGTTATAAATTTCAACTTGATATCTTCACGCGTTTCTGAGAAAAAGGATCTTGACAGACAGACAGACAGTCGGGCAACAAAGTGATCCTATAAGGGTTTCTTTTTTTTCCTTTTTATGTACGGAACCCTAAAAAAGTCCTCATGTTTTTAAAACCATAATTGGATCTCATTAACCTGTGGAGCATCAGCATAATTCGCTTAAATTATTTCTTTGTTTTTCTTGATCCTATATGGTACATATGCTCGGAGTTCTACGTTAGTTAAAATAAAGAAATTAACTTGAGAGGTGTCAAGGGACACCCGGATGGAACAAAGTTCCTTTTAAAATTTTTTTTTTTTTTTTAGCCTATTTTGTGTCCCACTCCTGGGCAAAGGCCTCCCCTCTCTCCCTCCACCGATCCCGATCCTGAGCCATTTCCGGCCACGTCTTTTTATAAAAAAGCAAGAAATTTTTACATATACATACACACACAGACACACATCGAAACCGAAATCCGAATCGGAATCGGAATCGGAACCGGAACCGGAATCGAAATCGAATTTTATTGTATACTAGTTTTTAGCTCACTGAGTTTTTTGCCGGATCTTTCAGCAAGGTCTTCGATCCGGTAGTAAGTTGTAAGTACCCCCTTAGACCTTTACGAAATAAATTATTTGACTTTGATGTTTTACCAATAGACGCAGAATATAATTTTAACTACTTTACAATTAACGATTCTCAATTAGTTATACGACAAACGACTAGACGTTCTACTCCAAAGTGCTCGCAATAAATATATTTTTCAATAAATATATAATGATGCATTCACCGGAACACAGTCCGACGAATTGGGTCGCATCCAAACTAATTATATGCTCATAAATCTGGATGCACCTCCATACTACACGGGCCCTTCGCAAATGCACAACATTAATTCAAGCTTGACGTTACAAGGAGAGCCGCATGATAAATGCGAGTTCTCGCCATTTACAGAAAAACCGATCTTAATAAGATGATCTAGAAGCCTAAATTAAAATGAGTGTAATGTATGTAGGTACCCTTATATAGATTATAATAGTATTAGCAGGTAGTCATGTGTAACTATATTTCACGCCACCTACACATCAATAAAACAGTCCATATTAAACTGCGTTTCATTGTGCATCTCCTATTCTCATCTGGCGACGAGTTTGTGAATTTTGCCACGATGCCTTACGGAAAATTGCCTGAATTTTGTCTGGAAGAAAGTAAAAACTGGTCGGCATATGTAAGATTGGTGAAACAATTTATTTTGTTGAACGAAATCAAAACCGAACTAAAAGTGGCCACGTTGGTGACACATGTGGGTTCCCGAACATATCAGCTCATGTGTGATCTGTGCGCCCCAGGATTTCCCGAGGACAAAACGTTTGAGCAACTCGTTGAGCTCGTGGCGGGCCACTTAGAACCCAAACGCTCCGAAATAGCGGAGAGGCACACGTTTAGACAGCGACGTCAAACTGAGGACGAGTCGGTCGGCGGTTTCCTGCAGAGTCTAAAACATCTTGCTACTTATTGTAATTTCGGATCCAATCTCGAAGAAAACATTCGAGATCAGTTCGTGTCTGGACTCCGGAGTGAGGAAATGCGATCGCGATTGTTCGCCGAACACTCGCTGGACTATAAGAAAGCGGTGGAGCTGGCGCTCGCGCTGGAGGCGGCCGAGAGGCATGCGGTAGTGGCCGCGGCCGGGACCGCGCTGTCGGCGAGCGGCGGGCTCACGGGACTCACGTCGGCCGCGCACGCCGCACCCTTGCACAGGGTGACTGAGCAGACGGGCCGGCGCCGCACGTGCTGGCGCTGCGGGAAAGGAGCTCATGTGCCAAACAAGTGCAAGTATAAATCGTACGAATGTGATAAGTGCAATGTAAAAGGACACCTATCAGTGATGTGCAATAAAGGTCATAAGGACGTTCGCAATTCAAGGTACCAAAATTGTATTATTAAAGAGACCAGTTCCGAAAGCGATTCCAGTGACGAGTTATATAATGTTATATCAGTTAAAAATAATTGTAAGGATAGTCCGTACTATCATGAATTGTTAATAAACGAAAATAAAGTTTTGTTTGAAATCGATACGGGCAGTAAAATATCGGCTGTAAATAAATCATTTTATAATGCTTTTTTATCTAATCTGGAAATTATTCGAGACGACAATAAATTTCATTCATACACCGGCGATGCGATTATTCCGCTCGGCTATGTGAATGTGCGAGTGCGCTGCGGTTACGTCACAGTGGCATCGCTCCCGTTATTTGTTATTGATAACGGCGGTCCGCCGCTACTCGGCCGCAGTTGGTTACGTAAATTAAATTTAACGTCTATAAACTTATATCATTTGTCTAACCAGAACGATGCCGTAGTATTACAACTTAAGTCCGAATTTCCAGATGTATTTAAAGACGGTTTAGGTAGCTACACTACCAAAATTAAATTGTATTTAAAAGACGATACGCCGATATTTTGTAAAGCCCGTCCGCTACCGCTAGCATTGCGTTCCGTGGTGGAGCAGGAGTTAGATCGTTTACAACGCGATAATGTAATCTACAAGGTAGAAAGGTCGGACTATGGGACACCCATCGTGCCAGTTATCAAGCGCGATGGAACTATTAGGTTATGTGGAGATTATAAAATTACACTAAATAAAGTAATTAAAGATTTTCATTATCCACTACCGCGTATTGAGCAATTATTTGCGGCTTTGAGCGGGGGTGAGCAATATACTAAGCTCGACCTCAAGCATGCTTACCTACAGTGTATATTAGATGAAAGCTCACAACCCCTAACTGCGATTACTACTCACGTGGGAACCTTCGTATACCGCAGAGCCCCTTTTGGTTTGAAGTGCTTACCGGAAATGTTTCAAAAATTAATTGAAGAAACGTTGAGTGGTTTAAATTGCAGTGGTGTTGTAGCCTTCCAAGATGACATCTGTGTTACTGGACCAAATAGAAGTAAGCATTTGTCAAATTTGAGGGAGGTACTTTCTCGTCTTCAGCGAGCAGGGTTGCGAATTAAATTTGAAAAATGTGAGTTCTTCAAAGACGAAGTTTGTTACCTTGGCCATAAAATAAATAAACATGGTTTGCATACCGATAACAATAAAGTTACCGCCATAGTTAAGGCACCTGTTCCTCAGAACGTTTCTCAATTGAGAGCTGCCCTAGGTCTTATTAATTATTATGCGCGGTTTGTTCCGAATATGAGTACATTGTTACAACCATTATATTTGTTACTTAAAAAGGGAACTCGTTGGCAGTGGACACGAGAGTGCGACGAAGCTTTTCAAGCTATCAAAGAGGTATTGACTCGTGAACCGGTATTAGCTCACTACGATCCGTCACTTCCACTCGTCTTGGCAGTAGACAGTAGCTCATATGGGTTGGGTGCGGTACTGTCACACGCCTATCCAGATGGCACCGAGCGCGTTGTTTGTTGCGCCTCGCGAACTCTCAGCGAGGCGGAGCGTCGGTACAGCCAGATAGACAAGGAGGCCTTAGCAATAGTTTTTGGAGTAACACGCCACCATCAATACCTATATGGTCGACGTTTTATACTTAAAACAGATCATATGTCCCTCAGTCACATTTTTGGTCCAAAGAAAGGAATACCACAAACCGCAGCTAGTCGATTGCAGCGTTACGCTGTAAAACTTGCCGCATACGACTTCGATATTAAGTTTGTGGCTACAGAACGTAACGGTAATGCAGATGCGTTGTCGAGACTGCCGCTACAGAAAGTGCGATTTGATTCGGAACCCGAAGATGCGGCGTATTTACATTTTGTAGAAGATAGCTTCCCAATAAGTCACAGGGACATCGCTAAAGAAACTAAGAAGGACCTTGTTCTATGCAAAATCTACGGCTATATAATGAGCGGTTGGCCGGAAGATGTTGAGATAGAAAATGAAAAACCGTACTTCAATAGAAAGGAAAATTTACACATAGATCACGGATGCATCGTTTGGGGTTACAGGATCGTGATTCCAAAGTCGTTACGTGTACAAATTATTGGCGAGCTTCATGCTGGACACGTGGGCGTGGTTCGCATGAAACAAATAGCGCGCAACTATGTTTGGTGGCCAAACATAGACGCAGAAATAGAAGCGAGATCACGAATATGCACGCCTTGTGCAAGCGTACGCGATGCACCACCCGCTTCTGCACCAGTGCCTTACGTCTGGCCAGCTAGCCCTTGGTCCAGAATACACGCTGATTTTCTGCAGCACGATGGAAAATATTATTTCCTCATAATAGATTCCCATTCAAAATGGCTTGAGGTTTTCCATATGGGTGGTGGTACGTCAGCGACCCGTGTTATTGCTAAACTAAGGGAATGCTTCGCAAGATTTGGAATTCCTAAACAAATGGTTACGGACGGGGGTCCACCCTTTACATCGGAAGAATTTGAAAATTTCCTTCGACGAAATGGAGTCAAACACGTACTCACTGCGCCTTATCATCCTTCAAGCAACGGAGCTGCAGAAAATTCCGTAAAAACGGTTAAGAAGGTCCTTAAGAAAGCCGTGTTGGACGGAGAAGACGCAGACCGCGCGTTGTGTAAGTTTTTGCTACAGTATCGTAACACCGCTCACTCTAGCACACAACGCGAACCAGCGGTTGCAATTTTCGGACGCACCCTTCGAACACGATTTGATTTACTGCGCAGCAGTACTGCTGACGCGGTGGAAGCTGCTCAAGAATCACAAGTACGTCATGCGAAAGCTACTGCTCAACGACAATTTAGCGAAGGGGACGACATACTTGTAAGAGATTTTTCAAGAAATACCATAAATAAATGGAAACCAGGTACAGTACTCGAGCGTACGGGAGCAGTAACATACCGAGTACAAACTGGTAATACGACAACAAGTAAACATATAGACCAAATTTTACCATCAGGAAAAAGCAATAGATTCTCGTTGCCAATAGAAGTTGAAAACACATATATTCCCGAAGAGTCTGAGACCACACCGGTGACAGATACGTGTTCAACTAGCGAGGTGGAAAAACCGGAAGACGATTCTGTTCAAACCACACAAGCCACTGTTAGCCACGAGCAACTCCCACCTCCAGTCAAAACATATAATTTACGTCCTCGCGTAAATAGACCCAACTATAAAGTGTGAATAAATGCTATATTGTTATCGGTGTGCAACAACTGATCGTTTAGAGTTATTTATTCACATTAATAAACAACGTGCATGTAACCAAGTATATGTTACTGTGTGTAGGTATTTGGTATATGGGTTTTCATAATGCCATTATGTAGATAAGTACAATAAACGCATATATCAATCAGTATTATGTTGAACTAGTAACTATGGCGTGTTTAAACCTTAGAGGAGAAAATTGTAATGTATGTAGGTACCCTTATATAGATTATAATAGTATTAGCAGGTAGTCATGTGTAACTATATTTCACGCCACCTACACATCAATAAAACAGTCCATATTAAACTGCGTTTCATTGTGCATCTCCTATTCTCAATGAGAATATTTTTATAGTTGTACAAAAAGCATATTTCATGTCACTTTATTCTTGTATACAGTTAAGTTAGTTGAAAACTCTTCTAGTGCGATTCAGGATTGCCTAGAAATCGTGTATTTTTGACGCGACATCTATTAGCGTATTGTAGAAACTATATTTGCGGCAATATATAGGGGTCGCCACAATATTATTAATCAAGGTTTTCCCAGTAAGGTTTACAGCATTAATTAATTGATGCAAAACATAACCCAAATTTCTTCCCGGTCTCCTTTGGACATCCCCGTTGTGTTTAAGGCCAATATTTTTACGAGGCGCGCGATAAAATAAACGGCGTGCATCGCGTACATTGTCCGCGTTCCGTTTAATTTGCGCTTCGATTTATGGCGCACTTTATATTAACGGACGTTTATTGCGTGGCCATTAAAATATTGGTTCCCATTTTTTTGCTGCTCATTTATTTCTGTGTATCGCTTGCATTATAACATCCTCAATAGCTTAAAAGATTCGATCTCAAATCTCCAGATAATAATTTTAGAGAAAGTATACAGACTAAAACGGATTAATTTATATAAGAAGTTGGTATTAAGGCGGCTGATAAAGACCGCTACCAAAATGGTCTCAAATCCAAAATTGACTTTCCACATAATTTTCCAACTAGTATGTATGACGTAAAGGGATTAGCGCTTTTATTATTAGTTAACTGGTTCAGGGCCGGCCGGTTCAACTTGTCCGCCGGTTTTCTGGGAACTCCTACAGCCGATATCGTTTGCCAAATGTTGATGACACGAGTAGATAGGTACCTGTGACAGGGATAATCATTTCTCCACTTATAATTTTATTATTACCGTGAATTCTTCTTTCGGTCCTACTAATTAAGGTACATTAATGCAATTTTATTAGAAACAATAGATATAAAATCTTAATATGTCAATAAATTTCCAAAAAAGTGACCAAATTTGCCGATGGCTGTCTTAGCCTTATTCGTCTTGACATAGACATCAAAGCCACACCCAAAATCAAGACGTATGAAACTGGCAAATGTTAGAAAGTACCCTCTTTCATATAACAACTCATCGATTTCATGTTATGGCGAAATAATTTGTTAATTACTACTTAGTATATTACTTGAATTCCTCTCATTCCAAAGGTTGCATGGTAGAGATTACTTTTAGTGATGAGGCCGCCAATTGTTATACTTCACTTTTTTTTAGGGTTCCGTACCCAAAGGGTAAAACGGGAACCCTATTACTGAGACTTCGCTGTCCGTCCGTCCGTCTGTCTGTGACCAGGCTGTATCTCATGAACCGTGATAGCTAGAGAGTTGAAATTTTCATAGATGATGTATTTCTGTTGCCGCTATAACAACTAATACTAAAATACAGAATAAAATAAATATTTAAGGCGTCTCCCATACAACAAACGTGATTTTTTTGCCGTTTTTGTAGAATATGGTACGGAACCCTTTGTGCGCGAGTCCGACTCGCACTTGGCCGGTTTTTTTTATCGTATTTTATGTATAGTTTGTTTTTCTCTAAAATGTGGAACAATAAAGAGTTATCTATCTATATTATTGAATGAATTGAGAATATTTGGCAGCAATAGTATTTAAACAAATAAAAAGAAATTCTCATCCCTTCAAGCGAACAGAACACAGACAGCGTACATGACAAGAGTCTAGTCACCGTAGGCAGTTTAAAATTATAAACCTAGTTTTTTTTTCATTCTAGCCGTCGCGTTGCCATCATCAATAAAGTAGGTGGTGCGAAACACGCAGTGTCTCTGCACAGTGAGATAAATGAGTCGAGTCCTAGACAACATGTTGTCACCGTTTGATATCGGCCATATTTCTTTTCGAAACAAATATTTTAAACGCCGTTTTAACTCTATTTTAAAACCTTAAATAATTAATAATTTTTTCTTTTGTTTGCGTATAATTATAATTATGACCAACTTGGTCATTATAGATTTACAACTTTGAGGGTACAGGTAGGTTCAACCATCAGCGACGTTAAAAATAAAATAATACAAGTCTGTTTTTACTCAATTTAGTTTGAAATTAGTAAGTTTAAACTAAGACAATCTGTGAAATCATGTGCTCATATGCCTGTAACTAAAGAGTTGCAAAGATCTCCAAATCACGCCTGTATTCCTCAAAGGGATAGGCAGAGGTGTACTGCAGTACTCCCACACTTCGCTAATCTATTTTGGGCTCCAATGCAATAGAGAGAATATTGCCATATCCCCAAACCTTCACATTTCAGGGTAATGTGTTATGTGCTCGGTATATAATGACAAACAAACGCGTTTTGACTGAAAGTCATAAAAAGATAAGACATGTTGTTAAAATAAAAATATACATTTATCATTTCACGGCCATGTCCCTCAGGGGCCGTTTAATTGCACATAAAATATTATATAAAAATACTGCAGGAATGCCGCATACTGAAAATAAAACCGTTCCGCTGCTGTTACTGGCGACGACGGGTGACGATGTAGGGCATATAAAATTAAAAAAAAATGAAAATTTCATAATATCGTAGAAAAACAGACCCAGCATACATAAATATATCGCCAGATATCTCCAGACAACACGTACTCATTGTATGATCTCAAACTATTCAAAGCTTGTACTACGGGTACCATACAATAGACTGGGGGCGATCCCAGTTTCAACCGGACCAGGGCAAATTTGTAAAAGGCCATTTCCGATTTCTGCGTCTGGCGGGAATCTAACCCTATCACCCAGTTCAGTGAGCCAAGCGGCTACGCTTAGACCGATAAGCCGTTGTCTAAATGTACTTAAACGTTTGAATAAATCCAAATTGACAGCTAAAACCGATTGTAGTGCCGTGAAACTAGCACACTGGGGCGTCAATCATCGCGCGTCAAAACATTCCCAATACCAAAACGAACTCTGTGTCAATATGCATAAATATTGAATTTATGTCGTAGAAGCCAAGCCACCACGCGTAAAAATGTAAACAAAAATAAAAAACCGGCCAGGTGTGAGTCGGACTCGCACACGAAGGGTTCCGTACCATTATCTATGAATATGGCAAAAAATCACGTTTATTGTATGGGAGCCTTAAATATTTATTTTATTCTGTTTTTTAGTATTTGACGGACGGACGGACGGACGGACGAACGGATGGACGGACGGACGGACGGATGGACGGACGGATGGACGGACGGACGGACGGACGGACGGACGGACAGCGAAGTCTCAGTAATAGGGTTCCCGTTTTACCCTTTGGGTACGGAACCCTAAAAAAAGGTAGAAATTAAAAAATAGGAAATAAGAAAATTTTGTAGACCCCAGATTAAAATAAAGAATGGTCAATAACGACTCTGATCACGTCTGAGGTTAGCTCGCGGGCAGGGCCAGACAGCGCCCGAATAAAAAAAAAAAACCCCCACGCGTCAAAGTTCGCTCGCGGTGCAGTGTCATTTAGTTGAACAATGAACTTTTTCTATGAGTCAATACAGTTTGTTTTGGTATGGCAAAAAAAATTATGCGCGAGCATTGACGCCCCAGTGTGCGGGAGGCCTAATTACGCGGGCACCCATCAAATCGCCGACGCCACAACAGTGTGCCCACCACACGGCACAGAAATAGACTGCACTTACAAATAGAACCCTTGGGAGTGTCAGGAAATATGCGTATTTTAGCTGCGAGAGAAAAAATCGCGAGTTTTAAAATGTCTGTTAATGCAAACATCAATCATCGTCTTTTACTGGCCTGTCGCACTTGGACCACGATAATGGTAATTTTAAAAATATGAAGTGCTATGAAAGACAGTTGTGTTTGTTTTAAAGTAAGTATTGTATGATACGCTTAATTAATTAATGTATCTAAACATTAATATTCATAAGGATAAAATGAAATTAAGACCTTCATTAGAAATCTATGACAGTAAAGTTCTTCTTTGTGTTCCGTACTCCATTAATCGAAGCCTAAACAGATTGCTGTATTTAAAAAATAATTTAGAAATACATATTTTTGCAATAAATTTCCTCCAATAAGTTACAACAATGTCTTCCAGTGTTAAAATTAGCCTTTTTGTTTATACACCTAAACTAATTACATTTTTATTGCATATTGCAATAAGCGCCATCTCTCGTCTTTTCCACGTACCACGCCATACTACACGAACGGGTTTGAGTCTGTATCGAACGCGATGTTTCAGATTCTAAGTAGTACAGGAATGTCTCGTTAGATGTCGCTACTACTAAATTCGATGTACATAAATATATTGCTCAAAAAAGTTATAAATAAAAAGCTATTCATTTTGTAGTATATTCATCTGCCCATTGGCTTCTGCCAATGGTTAGGACAAATTCAATCCGCTAGTCATTCCTCATTTTGTTCCATTAAAACTGCATTTCATTCATTTCGTAAAAAATAAGCATATTTAGTAGCCTTCTTCATGACGCATTTACGTATCAAATATTTTGAGGTAAGCGATAACGTATGACAGGATAATAAAACTAACTTCTTGACTTTATGGGCTCAGTGCAGCAGGTGCAATTAATTAATTAATTAATGATCTCACAAGAAATCTATAGGTAGAACATAAGCTGCACATAAATATACCTCCAAATGTTACTCCAATATACTTTAGCGGAAAGATTTGTAAAATAAACGTTTGTGGACGGACAGTCACCTTTGCTAAAAGGGCAGGTGATTATAGTGCCGTCTTGTTCATCGTCACCTTTAAAAACATGATGACAATGCGCGGCCTATTTGTATTTTCTAACGTGCTCAAATATATGACACATCGTAGTAGGTAGTCATTCATGTTAGTTTACCTATTCTTTGGCCCTTTAAAATAATGTTCCATTGTATATATGTACCATAATAATTGTATGAAATCAATGATCTCACTGCATTTCGATATTTAATTTATATTAAGCTAGTTTAGACATAAGTTTTATCTCTTTCAACTGTCAGATTTGTCGAAAAAAAGAGGACACTTCCAGCTTTTTGTACTGGACGTGCCTCGGTGTGACGTCATTTTATTGACGAATCTGACAGTTGAAAGAGATGAAACTTATGTCTACGCGGTCATGCTACAGGGCCTGGGCAGACGGGCGTCAATACCAAAACGAACTCTCATAGAAAAAGCTCACTATTCAACGAAATGTAGTTGACAGCGCGAGCGAATTTTAACGCGTAGTCACGTGTCTAATACCAGAGGAATTTAATCTTTATATATATTGACCCTGAGTTCGTTTTGGCGTTTGCAATATTTTTTTAGGGTGTGTCTTGACGCTCCAATGCTTTCTAGTTGCATTGTCAATATTACACTCTGTGTAATAACGTCGATGCGGAATACGCTCAGCATATCGTAACGTAAATAAAGTAGGCATGATACTCACATCCATGATGAGACGTAGCGTGGCCGCCCTCGCTTCGCTCTCGCTGAGCCGTCTGCGCAGACGCAGCAGCGCCGGCACCGCACGCCGGCTCAACCACTCGCCGAACTCTGCGCAACCAACCAACCGCAACCCCGTCACACAACACGCACGATACTGGCACACTTGATATTAAGACACGAAGGCTCAGGTAGACGAACAAGAAGATAGAAGAAGAAAGTAGGCATCAAAAACAAAAAACGGGAAATAGTAGGAAAGTCGTAGCCAAAAGCGGAGACCCATCATCATATAACATTTCAACTTGGATCCTAGTAAAATAGACATTAAAAAGTTTTGGAAAAATAAACCAAGTTAAAATGTATTGGACAAAACATAAAACAACATGACATGCAGTCTCAAAATGGAAGAATGTTTTTAATAGGAAATCTTCACAGACATTCCAGTTAAGATATCAATAACACATAAAACACTAAGAGGAGAGCATGCTGGTGTTGAATAAAATATTCCGTGATTCCCAAAGATCAAGACAGTACTATGTCAGTGTCACACCAGTAGTTGTAGCATGAACGCCAAGACTAGTCTTTTCACAGTATATCTTTATTTTGTCTCTTTTTCTCATATAAAATTAGACAGATAGTGAGCGAGAGAATTCGTGACAAAGGTCTTGTCTTGACATGCGTGCTAACTCCACTGATCATGTCTATTCCATGTGTACCATGTAACTTTAGGGATTTTATGAAATCAAACCTACAGGTTAAGTTAATATGAATGCTTTTAAAGTTTTTTTACCACATTTTTATTAATGACTTAATTAAATACCATGAATATAAATTAAGAGAAAGGAAAATTAGGAAATGAGTCTAAGAAATGTTGTGTAGTTGTTGGCCAGCCTTTTGTAGCCGTTGTGTCAAAGATAGTAGATAAGTATAGGTAAAATGATCAGAGATAGGAATAGAAAGACTGTATATACCTAAACTTCGAGGTAGGAAGTCACATAGAGCGCATAATAACTTCCCCTATAATCCCGAAATAATTATAATGACGTTTCTAATCACGGGAATTAAAAATCACGAATTATTTATTGGATAAAGTTCAATAAATAATTCGTCCAATAAATAAAGTAGTTACAAATAATAAGTTTTTTTAGGGATCCATACTAAAATTGTTTCAAATTCAAGAATTTGTTGGTGTTAAGTAGGTAAGGTTAAAATAACTAAATTCGTGAGTTTTAAATACCGGGATTCGTTATAATTATTCCGGGAATCTTGATTAGGTATCATCCACTCTGTTACTTCCTTCCTCGAAGTTTAGGTATATACAGTCTACCTACTCCGATCTCTAATAATGATACAGACGGTCAGCGTCCTACTACAATAATATTTTAATCTAAAAATCAGAAGGAAATACAGTAAAGCAATTACAAAATCTAGATTCCAATAACTTTAAGATGAACAATGCCATTCACAGAGGCGACAAGTTAAGCTTAAAATTTAAAAAAATATGTAGAGTATGAATTTGAAATGATTCTGGAAATGTTGGTCGAGATATTTTCCTAGTCTAATATAATTTTTTTACGTTAGTTACATAAGTTTAATTTCAATTTATCATAGTAAATATAAACAAATGTTTTATCTACCGAAAATTTACGGTAATTCCATTTAATTAAACAGATTATTATTTACTGTTAATTAGTTAAGCATCTTTCGTAGAACATTTCAGAATCTATTCGATCCCAGTTTGATATATCTGGTATTCTGTCATTGTTCATCTTTTATTAAATCGTTGAACACTGACCTATCGCTTCTTGGGTCATCGTGTCTTGTGTGTCGTGTTCCATCGCGTGTGTTTGTTTTCGTGTCGCTTTGTACGTGTGTGCGTTTATTATATTTTTTTATTTTATTTCACAGCACTGTTACACTCAGTTCACTGATCACTGGTTTGTGTTTTGCAATGCCTCGATCGTGAATATACGTATCGTTAATAAATTCGTTTTGTTTAAATATTTTTCTAAACTAATTTTCATTATCTATGAGGCTCGTTAAGTCTAACCTGTAATTCACATACATTTTAAATTCTATTACTTGTATTCCATACAAATGTGGTGGACCGAGAAATATTAAGGCATATGTCTAAATATTAGGTTCAGTTAGTACAGCCGAAGTAACATCAGGGGTGGAAGTCTGTAAACACTATCGTTGTGGTTTTGCTATGACTTCATATTTTAAGGCACGAAAACATGTTTTATCAATGGTAGCTAGAATATAATTAGTCCAATGGCTTCAAGGAGACAATGTCTATGTCTCCATCGGTAGTATTTTATCTACCATTGATAAAACATGTTGTTTTCGTGCCTTAAAATATGAAGTCATAGCAAAACCACAACGATAGTGTTTACAGACTTCCACCCCAGGATTGGTGACCAACATTTATAACAAAATTACAGCCCATACTGAATTCAACCAAAAAATACTTCAGATCAATAAAGAATAAACAACACTTTAAATATATAAAATCAGAAGTATAAATTTCGAAACTGGTCGTTCTCGCATTATAACATTAATGGTGAACATAATTGGTGAACTTCACACGCCTTTCTATAGACGTGCAGGTTTCCTCACGATGTTTTCCTTCACCTTTTCAGCAAGTGGTAATCATTGTTGAAAATGACATTCGCACATGAAAATTATCTCAGAGGTGCGGGCCTGGGATTTGCACTTGCACCCCTTACGTTCAAGGCGGGCGTTCTTGCCCGCGAGGCTACCACTGCTTAAATAACAAGGAAATAAATACAATTATTTATCTACAAGTCCCTATATAGAAACTGCTGACCTATTTTTATATTTAAAGACACTTTTAATTAGATGACTATTCAAAAATATTTTACGTAACTACAAAAAAAAAAATGATTTCTTCCCTAAAATTTCCTCTTTCATCGTGAATCAGAATACACTCAGTCACAAACATAAATAAAGACATAATTACGCGTTCTGGCAGTACACAACGTGCTGCAAACACCTGCATGTAGTTAATTCCTAACGAATTATTCCTATAGAGAGTGCGCTTGGGCACTGGGCGCGCGCGCGCATGCCGCAACATCACCTGTCAACGACTTGCCAACTCGCACTTGCCAAATAGTTATCTAAACTTGGAACTTTTTAGTTATGGCCTATAGAATGCATTATATTCAAGCGCCTAATTAGCTAACATTGTGGACTACATTCATCGTTTTCGGAGAATATTACTAATACTATATCATCACGCCTATATTCTCCGAAAGGGTAGGCTGAGTTGCACTGTACTGCGCCGACACTTCGCCGATGTATTATAGTCCCAATGTAATAGGGGGTGAGCCTATTTCCATTATACCGGGCACATTCTCCCTCAATACGAGGGAGATTTTTGGGCTATAGTCCACCACGCTGGCCCAGTGCCGGATGGTGAACTTCACACGCCTTTTCTATGGACGTGCAGGTTTCCTCACAATGTTTTCCTTCACCTTTTCATAGCAAGTGGTAATCTCGGATGTAAATCTGATTCGCACATAAATCCCAGAGGTGCGAGTCGGGGTTTGAACCTGCACACTTTGATTGCAAGGTGTGCGTTCGACCACCACTCGAAAATAAAAAGCATGTGTATTTTGAAAATTCTAACATATGAATGAAGATAGAGAAAACAGGAAGTCAGACCAGCAGTCAAATGGCCCAATGATATCGAGGGGTGAAAGGCTATTTTGACTTCAGCGACACTTTTGGGCAATATTGACTTATATACAAATTTGGAATCAGCAATTTTTTCTGCGTCGAATGAGTAGGCTCTCATATAAAGTTAAAAAGTCGCTTAAGCCAAATAGCCTTTCACCCCTCGGTATGGGAAAGGTGGGTAGGACATTCTGCATTAGACTAGCAGACGACCGGAACGAATAGTGTGACTGAGGAGACCTACATCCAGCAGTTGATACAGGCTGAAGAAGGTAGAAAAACAACACTGGTCTACAGTGGTTTTGTTGCCCAAGATATGAAAATGATTTTGGGTCTATTTATGCACACAATTCATGAAACTATCAATGATTTTGTAAGATTTGCTCAGATTTTTTTTAAAATCTTTATTTTCATTTTACGTTACGAAAATCAAAAAGCGAGAAACAAAATAACAGATATATTTCAATATTGTCAAATAACTGATATCTCAGCTGTACTGTGGAGCAAGGTGTCTGAGAGTGGGGATCACGTGATGTTTGTATGCGCGAAAAAGTTGCGCAGAAGCCTAATGATGACTAGAAAATTAAATTTTATTTTTAAAAGCTGACAATTGTTTAAAATATAAGATATGCAAAAATCATGAATCATGAATCAAAAATCATGAGCAAATTGAGAATTTTCACGATACATTCGTAATCTGGGCACTTGAAAAGGTAAAAATTTGCGATGATATCCAGGGCAACAAAAAAAAGTTTATTTTTTGTAGACCTGTGCAATAATTACGCTTTAGTGGAAATTTACGCTAAACTAAGCGTGCCTATTGGCGTCCTTCTCACGGTCGTAACATAGGAGCAAGATGGCAATACTTTAAGTGCACCAGTAGTTTGTATACAACGGAATCCACATCATTGTCCATAAGACACAAAAATCAATATGACGCCATTTCCCAATCCTTCTAAATAAAAAGATGCCACCCTAATTCTAGTCTGCCAAACTTATCATATCAAGCGAGTCTCCAGTGATCACATCTAAAATAATCCAAGGTTTCCTTGTAGCGGCTGAACGTGGCGGCTGTCTGGCTCTGGAATATCTCAATGACGTGATCGGACGATACGGTGACATCCGGTTTAACGGATTTACGAGATGCGCTTGCGCACCAGAAAGACATGACATATAGGGTAAGAAAATAGGCATAGCAACTGATAAGTACTAAATATAATTCAGAAAAGATGGGTTCCTAAAACGTTTTAGACCATTCCCCACATTCAGACTACATAAATATATTTCATAGTAGACGACTCTTTACAATCACATAACCGTAAGACATCAAAAAAAAACATAAACAAACTGATTTACGTTATTGCAGTAATGATAATTTACTAGCGTATCGATGGGCAGACATAAGTGTGTGAACTTGAAATAGCTGAAACTATAATTAAAGTCGCCTACGACCGGGTACCGGTAAACACGCGTAAATACTCCACGCTACGTGCAACTCACATACGTGAGACTACTCTTATACGATAGAAATTTAATCAACAGATGATGCGTACATGGTAACCAATCGATCGATGATAATCCAACGCTAACTGCCATAGATGATAAAAAATACAGCCCTAATATTATTGCCATCCTGCTCATACGTATTGGGAGTGAGGACGACAATATTATAATTTACTTTGCCACCTACAGAATCGACACCAATTTAAATCAAATACTTATCTACTAGTATTGTCGAAGAATTTTATCATATAAAATAATTCCAGAAAAGAATCGAAAAGTGTTAATATCATACACCAGTTAATATCATAGCTTGAATATACAAATAATAACATCAAAATTTTAAAAAAAAAAAGTTACGGGAATTGTGACACTACTGAACGCTCTTAGCCACAATAACAGTTCATAAAATCACCCTCAGACTAAAACAATGACACTAAAAAAGTAACTATATTCCTTACTTCTTGCTCATACTCTACGGTCGTAAAAAGGACGGAAAAACGCTTAGTTTAGTTTAGTTTTAGTGCCAATAGAGTCGACACAATATCAGACAAATAGTGTATGAAACACATGAGTCAGTGTTAAATTTGGGAGCGATGCATCAGTCAATCGCTACACTCGGTTGAACCGAAGCCGGAAATGTCATGAGCACAGTAAATAATAAATGGTAGAGCCAAAACAGCGCTGTACAGACTTTATTATACTTTGTACCAACCTATGTTCTGTATAATCCGTGGATTTGCCTTACATATGGATAAAGTTGCCTGCCTTCATTATTGTTAAGTCCCAACAATAATGTGAGTTTACCTTTTATCGAGTATAGAACTGAGAGAGCAATCATCACATATTATTTTGAATACAACTGACATTCTGGTTATCTATAGAAACTTCTAACTTTTTCTACCTGGAGGGGCGAAGGACTTTTCGCAAACTATCTCTTATCTCTGTCAAAAAATATGGTCTATATCCCTAAAGACCTTAACATGATTAATTATTATTTGATGATTTTTTTCACAAAATACAAATAATATGAAATTAGTTTCGGTGGAATATAATGATAAATAACCCTTACTTTTTGTTGCACCGTAGTAGGGTAACAATTGTGACTGAAATTGAACTCTCAACAAAAAACTTCAAAGTTATAAATCAAAATCTTTATGTTACCGACAGACGGAGATTATTTATAATCGAGATAGAGACGTAAGATTTATTTTGAAACAATACGTAAATCACTATGCATCGAAACATTGAATGGAGGATAAAAATAGTCAGGGGTAGGGAACAAAATCAGTATGTTCCTATAGTTATTCCAAACGAATGGAAGACCAAAGATAATAATACTTGTACACCTACTTATACAACTGCCTGGGAAAAGTAACTTTACAGTTTATATCGGAATTGGTTTGTTAAATTAAAAAAAACAAATACAGATCATCTTTTGCATAATAACTAATTGGACAGAGAGAATGTCATAACGGGTTATAAGTTAAAAACTTATATCTACTACAACCCTTTTAACGCCCCACTGCTGGGCACGGGCCTCCCCTCAATGCGAGGGGGATTCGGGCCATAGTCCACCACGCTGGCCCAGTGCGGGTTGGCAGACTTCATACATCTATCGAAAACTAGTCAAGTTCCCTCAGACGTGCAGGTTTCCTCACGATGTTTACCTTCATCTTTCATAGCAAGTAATAATCTCGGATAAAAATGAGATTCGCACATAAATCCCAGAGGCAAGGCGTGCGTTCGACCACTCGGCTACCACTGCTATCACCATGGAATAACAATTATACTTTCTTACATCTTGGTGCAGTCTTCCGTCAAAAGCATGACCAAACTATAGCATTAAAAAATATAACATTACTTAGGTATGTGTATAGAATAGTACCCATTCAGATTACTTTAGACCTACGGTTTTTAATTGAAAACAAACAAAAACACCAACACCTATTGGTTACAGATGATATCATTCGAGTGACAGTTCTAAAAGCTGATATACTAAGAACGAAAGAACTGTTCAACATCCAAATGTCAGTGCACGAGTCGCATATATAGGCTCCGCGTTCCTCCATGTTTACCACATAACAATCTAAACAAATCACTTTCGATCACACTTAAATCAAAGGGATAAAGCGCATAATGCTTCGTTGAATACCAATAAAAAGTTTGTAAAAGAAAAACAAGACAAAATTAATGTTGCTCTTTTAAAAGCTTTTATGACTGAGGTGTAAGGTCTTAAATCCATCAATTGTTGGTTGAAGAAAGTTTGTAGGTACAGCGGGCCCGGTAGGCCGGTCTAAATGCGTCCGCGTCTCTGGCACGGCACTGGGGCAAGGACGCGAAGCGCCTATGCAGTCGGCAGATTGATTGACCGATTAATCTTAGCTAGACTAGAGTCGGTTATATTATATATCATCGATCTGATTAAAGTGATTTAGGGCAAAGGACGCAGTAATATTTAGACTGAGGCAGATCATAAATATTATAATTTTTGAGGTGGCCACGAAGATCTTTCATTATGTAGCAACTCATAAGCTGGTAGCGTATCTGAATTACGCTACTGAGTTCAAAATTATTTCAATCTGAAAGTGCAGATCTCCCGACATAGCATTTGCTACTACTCCCTGAAATAGATAACTATCATTGATGCACGCTTCAGCATCAGTCTAGAGTGGCAGCTTCCGTGAGATATCTATGTAATTAGCAATTCAGGAGAAAGAACCGGTATCAAGTTTACTTTAACTTGTTCTATCATTTGCAATTGCTCAATATAAGAAATATGTTGATATAAATAATAATTCTTATAAATATCTAGCGACAGTTGAACACTGCGTTCTTATAAATGTTCTCCATAACCTACACATATTTCAGCGTCGGTCACGGCGACGACGACGCGATGTGTTTATTATGAAAGATTCCAACACTGTTGATAGTTGTCTCGCTGTGTTATGACATCATGTTTTTAATTATAGCTTATATTTATTTCAATTATGTGCTTTCACCTAGGTGTATTATGTGTTCCGTTTATATAGAGCTTGCTCCTATTTGATCCCTAACCTTACCTACCTTACCTATATCAACAATGAAATAGTGAGATTTGTAATAAGGGTCATAATTCAAACAGCAATTGAATTGATCTGATCAAGAGTGTTTTCCTAAACTGTTTCAGTGCTATACGACTTGTTGTATTTCATGTGATCCTAGTATCCCCTCATGTTACTGTGTCCGTCACTGCACTTGTAAACAACACACACGGTATGGTGTCTCGGGCCAGTTGGGGTATGGCTATGTACACATGGATCGGGGTTCGACAGGGGTCGGTTGCGAAACACTGTAAGCTTATTACGAAACGGTTCGAACGGCGATCGCGTTCGTGCGAGTATTGGTGTCGCGCGCGCCGAGCGTGCGTCGCTCGTGCTTACCCCGCCGTGACTGACCGACGCCGACATATTCGCGACATATTTCGATACTCGCGTATCTTAGACGAGTTTTCTAGATTTATTGATTATCGATTAATGTCGATCGGAGACAGGGAAGGGTTGGGCAGTCGGGAGACATTGGCACCCCCTGTTATTCCAAATTTAAATATAGATTATTTTTATTTATCTATTTTGGTAGTGTAGACTTTTTATCCACTGACAACACTGTTCATCCACAACTGTTGATTATATTGTTAATTTAATTTTTATTAATGAATTATGTGAAAAAGTGCCCATCCCTCCCCAATCTCGCCTACTTGATTTCAGAACGATATTAGAACTAGCAAGCCGACAAAATACGCCTATTTGTATATAAAAATCTATATAAAAATAAAGTTTATGCAAGTATTTATTTAATAAATAATTTACTTAAATGAATCTAATTTAATGGTGTGTAGTTAAACCAAAAAGACGTCGATCTTGGAGTCTCAAGTAAAATTGAGACAATCTGAAATAGGAAATTGAAGATTTGTAATGTTATATCGATAACGTAGCTACTGACAAGTACGGTTGAAGAATTTTTCGCTGATTCCAACGATATATACAGGATGTTTCAGAAGTCAAAAATAATACTTTGACGTCTGCATCAGTATACAACTGCATGGTTTAAAAATTTGATTGAAATTCGACTATGTTTTTTCAAACTTTTTTTTCCTCGCCAATTTCTATAACTGGTAATATCTCAAGTCCTATGTAAAATTTGTATGTTTTGTGAATATTGGTCATAGCCCCTCATAATTTTAGTGTGCACTGCTGAATAGGATTATGGATGTACCCAAAGGCCAGAACACGATATATGTGACAAATATTCAAAAGTCCATTACTCAGAAACTATGATAGTTAGGTATAATCTGTCTTCACTAAGCATCCACATATGAGCTACCGTTTATATACCTAAAGTATTCTCTCGGACTTCTGATACACCTGCACTTGTAGCATGAGCGCCAAGATTAGACTTATGTCACGAAATATCTTGATGTTGTCTCTTTCACTCGTATGAAATTAGATAGAGAGCGACCGAGCCAATCCGTGACAGAGGTCTTGTCTTGGCATGCGTGCTGACACCACTGTATTTATTTAATGGCGTAGATGGCAACGTGTAAGATGTGTAAGCGGGTACCTCAGACAGTCCAGACGGCCGCGGAGAGGTCTCGATGCGAGTGCGAGAGCAGCAGACAGCGGCGCAGCACGTGCAGATGGTCGACGCGCACGGCCAGCACGCCGCACACGGGGGCCGCGCCGCGCGCCGCGCGCACCGGCACCACCTCCGTGTAGCCGCCGCTGTCGCCGCTGTACGCCACCACGTCGCCCAGGTACAGGTACGCGTATCTACACACAAATATAAATATCCAGACAACACATAACACAAAACTTGTACTATGATAGCTAGAGAGTTGAAATTTTGACAGATGATGTATTTCTGTTGCCGCTATAACAACAAATACTAAAAAACAGAATAAAATAAATATTTTAGGTGGCTCCCATACAACAAAAGTGATTTTTTTGCCGTTTTTATAGATAATGGTACGGAACCCGTCGTGCGCGAGTCCGACTCGCACTTGGCCGGTTTTTTTCGTATTAAATAAGACAGAAGGCGAGCGAGTACTACACTACAATCTTCAAGGAACATCAATCCGTGAAAAAGTGCATTGTGCATTATATTGCATTGTACAGTTTCGAAGCAGTGGTAGCCTCGTTGGTAGAACGCCTGCCTTGAACGTAAGGGGGTGCAAGTTCAAATGCCGGGCCCGCACCTTTGAGATGTTTTTCATGTGCGAATGTAATTTCCAATAATTATTACCACTTGCTGAATGGTGAAGAAAAACGTTGTGAGGCAACCTGCACGTCAATAGAAGGCGTGTCAACTTTACCAAACCGCACTGGGCCAACGTCGTGGACTATGACCCAAAATCTCCCTCGTATTGAAAGGGAATATGCCCGGTATAATGGCAATAGGTTCGCCCCCTATTACATTGGGACCAAAATACATCGGCGAAGTGTGGGCAGTGCACCTCTGCCTAACCCTTCGGGGAATACAGGCGTGGTGATGGTGATGATGATGGTGTACAGTATCAGAAGACAGATATTATGCTTTTTCAAATCACAAATTTAAATGTGTGCGCGGTGAGAAAATCAGTAGTTGTAACATGAGGGCCAAGACTAGACGTAGGTATGACACGGAATATCTTGATGTTGTTTCTTTATCTGGTATGAAATTAGACAGAGAGCGAGCGAGCAGATCCGTGACAAATGTCTTGTCGTGACATGTGTACTAACCCCACCGATCAGTAATATCGTGTATATTATTCATCTGTATTTATAGTATACACGTGTTCAGCGTTACTTACCCTATATCCTCGCAGTTGTCCAATCCCAGCGGGTCTTCGGGCGGTTCGCTGACCACGGTGAACACGATGCAGTCCTTGGGGTCGACAGTCTTGCTGGCGGCGCGACACCGGGCCATGTGACCCAGCAGCGGCAGGTCCACATCATCCAGTTGGAACGCTGTGGATATTATATCAAGGGGTTACTTTTGGGCGATATTGACTTATATACATATTTGGAATCAGCTATTTTTCCTGCGTCCAATGAGTATGCACTCCTGTAAAGTTAAAAAAAACCGGCCAAGTGCGAGTCGGACTCGCGCACGAAGGGTTCCGTACCATTATCAATAAAAAACGGCAAAAAAAAACAAGTTTGTTGTATGGGAGCCCCCTTAAAAATTTATTTTATCCTGTTTTTTAGTATTTGTTGTGAAAATTTCATCTCTCTATCACGTTTCATGAGATACAGCCTGGTGACAGACGGACGGACGGATGGACGGACGGACAGCGAAGTCTTAGTAATAGGGTTCCCGTTTTACCCTTCGGGTACGGAACCCTAAAAATGTCGCTTAAGTCAAATAGCCTTTCATCCCTCCATATCACTGTGATACTAGAAGTACTAAATCATGTCGCATCTTAGCTATACGAAGAGCTTATAATTAAACAACATATGTTCTCAAACTTCAGGAATTTCTAGTGTTCGAAATGAAGTGGGTTCATTAAATATTTGTTAATATTAGGTACTTTAAGGAAGGCTTTTGCCCTGGAGTGCGACATAAAAAGGCTATAATCAAAATCAATTTTTTTTTATTCGTGTAGGCCATAAAGCACTTACAAATAGTCAGATTCTACCACCGGTTCGGAATGCTGCTCCCACTGAGAAGAGCCGGTAAGAAACTCAATGGTTACTCTTTTCAAAATGATAATTGCGAGTAATACATTCTCAAGAGCAGCAATGTCATGAGAGCAGACAGCACCTTTGCCATAATACAAATAAAAAAAAAAGACTTGGGATGTGGTTTTAAGACATTATACGTGATTTTTATGTGCGTTTACTTATCACTCAATATAATTTTAATCAGTATGAAATTCTTCAAAGGATTTATTTTTGTTATAGCTTACATAAACGTGGCTTGCTCCATCAGACCTATAAAAAAGTATCAACGCCGAAAATACAGTTTAATTACAAAACTGAAATTATAAATGTTCTGTCAGAATTCTGTTTTGGGGATGAAATACTATGTCTCGACAATGACATCAATCTAGAGCTAGGAATTCTGATTGTTGCAATTACCTATCCTTAAAAACAAACAACATTTTCAATACATTTTGACAGGTGATTGAAATTCCTTTGCAATAGAACTGCGTAGTTACTCTACTGGAGTGCTACAATACTTACTCTTCTTAAAGTTAAAATAGCACTTATCGACATAGTGCTTAGGCTTGGGTAGACTGACGGGTGTCTCCAGGTCAGCCCCGCTCCTGCCGAGGAAGGTGTATGCGACGAAGAGACGCTGCACGCGCGGATTCACCATGGCCTCGCACTCCTCGTTCAGCGCCAGCCATAGCACTGTGATGCTCAGGCACTGCGGGCTGCCCGACGACGAGCCTCTCTCCTGAACGTGTTACACCCAAATACAGCCTTATTGCTTGCTAATGCGGACTGTATTTTGTGTGAAAAAATCGATGGCGAAAACGTTCTGGAAATAAAACAGCGCAAGTGCACGGATATTTTGGTTTGAAAGGGGATTGTGGTACCGAGCACTCTCTCCTCAGTACGAGAGAGATTAGGGACATCGTCGACTAAGCTATTCCAGTGCTGGTTGGTATAACTCATATACAAACATATCAAGATAGATGTAGAGGTTCTCTCACAAAGTTTACCCTTCAGCAAATAATAATAAATAATTGAAAAATACATTCGCATTTGCACGTTCCTGAAAATATGTTAACTACATGTATTTATAATTTTGCTAATTTCGACTATTAATAATGAAACACGATTCAGTCACGTAAACATTGCAAGCTTAGAGCAATAGTCATTGTACCCTCTGCGGCACTTCCGTTGTCGACGGATCCATGAATTTGGGATATATCGTTACAGACTTCTTCGATGTCTCAGGTTTGTTGGACCCTAAAAACAATGAAGATTTGTTTGTGTAATTGTTTTTTTTTTCTAAAATAAAAAAAAAATACATTGTCACGCCTGTATTCCCCGAAGGGGTAAGTAGAGGTGCACTGCAGTGAGCCCACACTTCGCCGATGCATTTTTGGTCCCAATGTAATAGGGGGCGAGCCTATTGCCATTATACCGGGCACATTCTCCCTCAATACGAGGGAGATTTTTGGGCTATAGTCCACCACGCTGGCCCAGTGCGGGTTGGTGAACTCCACACGCCTTTCTATAGACGTTTCCTCACGATGTTTTCCTTCACCGTTTCAAAGCAAGTTTTTTTTTTAACAATCATTAATAATTGAAAATTGTTTATGTCTTCTCTTCTGTTACCTATTGTTTTGAAGACGTTATCGTATTTCTTATATATATCCGTGTTGCCCATTTCATCTGTGAAGCTCTTTTGTGGTTGCAAATCTTGGCCGACGAGTCTACCTGCGTCACGAGAAAACCAGTATACTTAATCATAGAAATGAGCGCTACAAATAATTAAACGACGACGGCTTGGATTAATAGTCTGAGCGTAAGCTGCTCGGCTCACGCACCAGCTTGTTTCGAGTTCGATTCTCGTCGGTGGCAGATTTCGGAGAGATACCCAGAATTTTACCTGGTCTGGGTGGAACCAGCTTCGCCCCCAGTCCATTGAACTGTAGCCATAAAACAAGCTTTGCTAAGTTTGGGATCATACGATGAGTATATAGTCTCTCGATATTTATTTATAAAATGTATGGGTGTACAAATTTGACAAGACAAAGGTGCTGACTCCGTTGACACCCAAACTACGACTCAACTAACGTTGACAGCACAATTAATATTAATTCACTGCATCTGATAACTGCTACTTATTTATTTATTTTATTAAGAAAACCAACAGCGTAACATAGAGAACTTGAGAAATCTTAACATAAAGTAGGGCTAATAATAGGTTTCCCTTGAAATACATAAATAATACAATGCTGAACGGACGCACTATTAAGTGCCTAATAAGAGATTTTAACATATAATAAAAATAAAACTATAATAAAAACAAAGACTTAAATGAAATAAGTAAAAACGCATGAAATAAGAAAATGTTATTGTATCGCGTAATAGAATCGCTAAATACAATCTTGCTATAATGCCAGACAAACCTTCATCACTTCATTTTTGCATATGACATTACGGCATTTACTAGTGTCTTGGAATACGGGCATTCGTTTAGTGTCGTCTATTTAGGTGCCGACACTGCCATCAACATGGTATACTTGGTAAATAAAAATAACATTTATGATTTAACTAACTTGTTCGCTTACGATTTCCCACATCATCAGAATCACGGCGCTCTTGTTGGGCTGTGTCGTTTTTCTAAAATAAAACAAGGTCGGTGAGAGTCAGTGAGTTGGCTCGTCCTAGGGCGTTTCAGTAGTAGTAGCATGAGCACCAAGACTAAACTTATGGTATGATGGTATAATAATCAAGTGTATACTCACCGACACACGTCGATACTTTCGTAATTTTGCAATGATACTTTTCTGTAAAAAAAATGTATGATAAAAAAAAACACAATCCTATGTGTTAGCTTTGAATTAGACTCGCGGCATATGAAGGAGCACACATTTGATTTATTTTGCTATTAAATATTATATTATATTTTCTTAAAAGTAATCTACAAGGGCCCTTACAAAGCACTGGGAAATTCAATAGGCTATTAATAAAAAAAACTATGAAGTTATGTTCAACTTACTTCATCTTTTTTGGATAATGATGGCAATGTTTGGAGACTATCGTTCATGTTTCGCTGAAACAAATAATAATATAATTATTTATATTATAAAATGTATTTTTATATGTAATTTGAAATGTAGATATTAAATGAGATAAATGGAAAAAAAAAATATGACAACAATATGTATATAACTCAATACGAAGAAGAGGGTACGTTGCTGCAGAGCAAACTGCAAGATTGGCAACACGCACTGGAGACTGTTGCCTTGAAAATCAGTAGAACCAAAACAGAATATCTGTTCTGTGATTTCGGTGGTGTCTCCAGTGCGGTGCCCATAACGATAGATAACAACGTAATACCAGCTTGCTCAGACTTCAAGTACCTCGGTTCGTTACTCCAACATGACGGAGAGGTAGTACGGGGTGTAAAGCGACGAATAAATGCAGGATGGCAGAAGTGGTGACAGGTTACCAGCACTACTTGTGATCCAAAAATGCCATTAAAAGTAAAGGGCCGAATCTACAAATCGGTTATAAGACCGGTGATTATGTACGGCTCAGAATGCTGGGCGGCTAAAGTGCGTGAAGAGAAACGTCTCCACTCTGCCGAGATGCGAATGTTGAGATGGATGTGTGGAGTGACGCGAATGGATAAGGGTAGAAATGTGTATATCAGAGGTAGTATAAAAGTGGCGCCCATAAAAGAAAAAGTAAGAAGTAGGAGATTAGAATGGTTTGGTCATGTGATGAGAAGAGATGAGAATCATGTCACTAAAAGAACGATGAGTATTAATGTGGACGGATATAGAGCGAGAGGAAGACCCGAGAAAAGATGGATGGACTGTATAAAGGGTGATATAAATGAGATCGGAGTGGATGTCAGTATGACGGAAAAGCGAGATGAATGGAAGAAAAGGACATACTTTGCCGACCCGAAATAATGGGAAAAGGTAAGGCAAATGATGATGATGGATATAATTCAATTTTAGGACCCATGAATGTTTGAAAATGTTTAAAAGGATCTCACTAAGCAATACCATAGTAAGTCGGCTAGCATACACATATACGTCTATCTATGTTTTTTATAAGTCCATAATAATAAGTACCAATGTGATTTTGAAAGGACGCTAGATCTGAAAACGCCAGTTAGTATTTAAAAAACCGGCCAAGTGCGAGCTGGACTCGCGCACTGAGTGTTCACGAACCCAATATGTACGTCGCGCCATCTGTCATCGGGCAGCGGAACCAATCTGAACTACATTGAAGCACATGAACGGAAGAATGAACTATGGAGTGAACTTCAGCGCTCAAGAATGAATGTGACGAATAGAACGGTGACCGTTCTATTCGTCACATTCATTCTATTCACTTGAAGAGTCCTGAGAACCCTGAGAACCAACACACGAACAGAAATACACGCCAGAAACCCCACCACCGAGGCTTCCGTACATAAACTGTATAAGCACCGAGCATTACTCTAACGAAAAGATAAACTGAATACAGAGACAAACTCAACTTTACCGTTGGTATACTGGTGTCCCCATACAAAGTAACTACAAAATAAGTTTGTAATCGCAAAAAAAAACATTTTCTAACAATACATTTACAGTTTTCGGATGTTTTCCTGTACTTGTGCTATAAGACCTTGCTTCTTGCCAAATTTCATGATTCTAGGTCAAAGGGAAGTACCCTATAGGTATTTGATTCCCGTGCAAATGCACTGAAAATGAGACATAAACCGCCGTATCTTTTGATTGCGTTAACCTAGAAGTTAGCGTTTTTTAGGGCACCAAGGGACCGCAGACTTAAGTCTTTGATACAAATTTCGACTTGATAACTTCACGCGTTTCTGAGAAAAAGGGTCTTGACAGACAGACAGGCGGACAAGAAAGTGATCCTATAAGGGTTCCGTTTTTTCCTTTTTGGGTACGGAACCCTAAAAATAAAAATTAATGTAATAATCACCTCTAAGGCTTGTTTCATATCATACTGCGACTTGATGCTGGCTGCCTACAACGTCGAAAAGGATAATAAATAAACAAGCAAGTATAACCAACAAATTTCGCTATACTAAAACCAACTGTATTTACTCAGGGAAAAATACCATTCTTCAATGAAATGTCATTTACAGCGACAGCGACTTTTGACTCGTAGTTGCGTGACTTTAATCACAGTAATTTAGCCTTTATATATATTAGCACAGAGTTGATTTTGGCTTTAAGCTTGATGAAAATGAACTTACCACTTCGTTGATGATAATACCAGACGGTCTGTGATCCTGTAAAGAATAAAATCACTGATGAAGTCAATTTCCTATGAGGTCGATACTATCCTCCAAATTTATAGAAAGCTATGATCCATTTCAAGCAGTGGTAGCCGAGTGGTCGAACGCACGCCTTGTAATCAAAGTGTGCAGGTTTAAACCCCGGCTCGCACCTCTGGGATTTATGTGCGAATCTCATTTTCATCCGAGATTATCACTTGCTATGAAACGGTGAAGGAAAAAAACGTGAGGAAACCTGCACGTCTGAGGGAACTTAACTAGTTCTCGATAGATGTGTGAAGTCTGTCAACCCGCACTGGGCCAGCGTGGTGGACTATGGCCCGAATCCCCCTCGCATTGAGGGGAGGCCCGTGCCCAGCAGTGGGACGTTAAAAGGGCTGTAGTAGTAGGTAAATTTGTGATTTAAATTGCAGGAATTATATCGAAAAAACCGCCTTTTGGCGGTATATCGCTGGATTGAGCTAATTTTTCTGTCTTTTAAGCTGGGTTTCGTGCAAAGTTACCAAAATGGCGCTTTAGTCAATTAAGAATACAATACATACAGCCAGCGCAGCTTTTATCAAGTTTTCCTGCGGATTTGCGCTGTGTCGCCGCATCTCCGGATACTGGATCGCCTGCACAAGTAAAGTCTAATGCAGGGCCCCGAGTCTGCTAACACTATCGTCGTGGAGTTGCTATGACCCCATTTATTAAGGCATCAACATCAATGGTAACTAGAAAATGACTTGTTAAATTGCATCAAGGTGACAATATATTTTTTTAATGGACTACGCTGTTGGCCTTTTGGTGGCCTTTACAGCTTTACAGGAGTAGTGGCGACCGCAAAGTGCACTCCAACCAAGGCCTGAAGGGCCTAAAAGGGTGGTAACTAGCTCAAGGGCGCCACAGAGGGCATGACCTCGGCTTGGGCAGTTACCGTGAGGGGAGAGGTATTGACTGTGCTCGTAGGTGCAAAGATGCACCTATGAGCGGAAGAAGGGTTCCTCGACCTCCCCGGCGAGATCGGTGTCTGTTTAAGGCTGGGTGACAATGTCTAATGTGTAGACATTATAGGTACCATTGAAAAAAGATGTTGTTTTCATGCCTTAAATAGTGAAGTCATAGCAACTCCACGACGATAGTGACAGTAGACTTGGGGCCCAGGACAAGCATAGCCGGCTATAGTTAAGGAAAAATCTCGATCTTGTCTACTTTTATAATTTAAAAGGAGGAGGCGTCTCGGCATTTTATTAACCGACTTCATGCTGTTACTGCTTCACGTTTATTTTATGGCAACAGATTCGAAAATGTTTAGTCAAGTGTGAAAACAAGGGTAGACAAATGGTACCACCATCTGTGTGATGTTATAGATCAGTGAAAATGATGACTAAGTAAATGATAGATTCGAGCACCCGGAACGAATCGATAGTTCTTTTTTCAATCGATTCTATAATTACCCAGTTATCGGGTAGATGTGCGTATGTCGGCCGCATAGCGCGCGCGCTTGGCAACGCCACACGCCGGCCCGCCAATATGTGCTTTAAATATACTATAAATAGGCCTCGAATTGGTCATCTACTATTTCTTTTTAGGTTTAATTAATATACCTAGTAATAAAAAATAATATCTTAAGTATAAATGTTTGTATGAGTTTAACCGAATATGTTTTCCAAATTTCAAAGTTTTATTACATACACGGTGTATCTGTAGTTGTTGAAGGAAGTAATTGTAATAGTTTCTGAGTTGCAGACATTTGAATATGTCTAACAAGTATCGCGTTTTGGCCTTAGTGCACATATAAATAAAACGCAATTTAAAATGTTAACTAAATCTACTTGCGGCAACTATTAATATTCACAAAACAAGACTTGAAAATTTCGTATACGACTCGAAATATAACAACATTTTAAAATTGGCGGCGATTTATTAATTGATCATGTTTTCATAAATAAATTTCATAAATGTGTAAATTTCGATCAAATTTGTATACCATTCAGCGGCGTTAGCACGATATGAAATTTTGTCACGGATTATGAAGTCATTTCACGTATAGCACACATAGGTAGCAAACGAATATTGTGTCTATAAATGCACACTATAACAAACTAGCACAACAATTATACACCTATAAGCCAAAGAGATTTTGCATGGGGAAGAGCTGTAACAGGCAAGTCCTGTTTATACATTCAATGGGAATAGTGTAGCTAAACGCTTACATCGTAGGCCGATAGTTTGCGTGGTACGGCGGCGGCGGGCGGATTACCCGGCGGTGTCTGGCTAGCATTGTGTGCGGACTCGCGCTGCGGAACCTCGCATTTATTCTGATAATCCTCACGAATTCTATCCATTGGTCGCTGTGCGAAAAGGACACCTTTAACCGTAACCATAGAGGTATAAAAGAGCAGACGGTTCCCTTTTAAAAATAAATGAAGCATCCATAGTGAAGCGGCTTGTTTGCATATACATAGTACGATAATCACTGCCATTATGGCATCGTGACGATCACTGTCACGGCATGTCTCAATTCACGTACACATAGGATTCATATGGTGCTTCACTTCGGCGCAGAGTGCTTAGTTACCTATGCGTCAATGACCATAACAAAAAACGAAGACGCCGATAACCATACAGACTTACAATTTTTCTTATATATGCATAGAGAAAAAAACTTTTGTAAAAAATAACAGCTGTTGTCTTGTATCTAAAAAGGCATAATATATTAATGAATATTAAATACTCCTAAGTAACTAATCTGAACGTGGTATGGCCTGAATCCCGCTCGCATTGAGGGGAGGCCCGTGTCCAGCAGTGAGACGTTAAAAGGGCTGTAATAGTAGTGGTTTAACTTACAGGTGTTGTTTCATCCGCGAGTGTCAGATCCAGGTCTTGCGACATCCTGCCCTCGACGGACTGCTCGTCCTCCGCCACCTCCTCCAGTATCTGCGAGCTGTTCAAGTTGTTCTGTACCCCGTTGTTCTTCAACTCCGTCGGTATGGAAAGCTGTTACGAGTATGGTTAAGTTGGTTATAAGGTACGAAGGGGTTGACATATCCCAATTGGATAAAAACCCAAAATAATTAAATTTAAAAAACCGGCCAAGTGCGAGCCGGACTCGCGCACGAAGGGTTCCGTACCATTATTTATAAAAACGGCAAAAAAATCACGTTTGTTATATGGGAGCCCCCGTAAATATTTATTTTATTCTGTATTTGTTGTTATAGCGGCAAGAGAAATACATCATCTGTTAAAAATTTCAACTATTTAACTATCACGGTTCATGAGATACAGCCTAGTGACAGACGGACGGACAGCAATTTCTTAGTAATAAGGTACCCGTTTTACCCTTTGGGTACGGAACCCTAAAAAGAAACAATATATTAATTTACTGCTCACCTAAGTTCGGTGTGTTTCCTATCTCACCTCTAGCTACTTTGATTAGCATTTATAACAAAATGAACTCTGTGTGAATATCAAAAAGATTGAATTTATGTGGTAAGAGCAACGCGACCACACGTCAAAACCTGCTCGCACGCGGACCTGACCTTGACCTGACCCTGACCTGACATGACCTTTTCGGAATTGACCCTGGTCTGGGTGTAACCTGGACCTCCCCCCAGTCTATTGTATGATACCCATATTACAAGCTTCGCTTACTTTGGGATCATGAGTATGCGTTGTCTAGCGATATAACATTATATTATCGCATCTTTAAAAGTATAGAGACCCATTTAGAAATTTTAGGACTTCAATTATAAATCTTAAATGATCGTTCTAACTAAGATGCGTTATTATTCTTATTTCCTATATGAGGAGAGTCGGTTCAAAGGAAGACGTTTCCACCAAAATAAAAATTTGGATAAATTAAAATAACGTCTAATTAAGTATCTTAGAATTTTTTTTTATATTATCTCAGTAAAATATTGACAATAGGTTAATCACTGGAATGTATTTTTGATTGATATTTTTAGAATGTATTGGAAATACCTCTCTTTGAACAAAACAATCATTTATATATTTTTTTATTGGAAATAACGATTGGTGACGCAGTCTGAGAAGTGCAGATGATGTAAACCAACCTAGACTATACAAGGTGTATCAGAAGTCCGAAATAATACTTTGGGTACATATACGGTAGCTCATATGTGCAGCCTTAGTGAAGACCGTTTATACCTAACTATCATAGTTTCCGAGTTATAGACATTTTAATATTTGTCACAGGTATCGTGTTCTGGCCTTTGGGTACATCCATAACCCTATGCAGCAGTGTAAACTACACTTATGTGGGGCGACTACCAATATTCACAAAAGAGAACATGGAAATTTTACATAGGACTCGAGATATAGAAATTGATGACGAAAAAAAGTTGGAAAAACATGGTCGAGTTTCAATCAAATTTTCATACCATCCAGTTGTATACTCAAATGTCAAAGTATTATTTCGGACTTCTGAAACACCCTGTAGATACAAAAATAACTATGGAACATGGAAATATCTCTGTTCGAACAGACACTCCTCATTTGGTAATGGTTAGAAGAGGTGTTGTCGCGCGTGACCTTGGCGATGGCGCGGTTGATGGCGGGCAGCAGACGGGGCTGCGCGCGCAGCACGCACCACAGGTCGAGCACGCCCAGCTCGTCGCCCGCGTCCAGCGCGTCCGCCGCGCGCCGCCGCGCACGCCGCGGGCCCGCCATCTGACACACACGACAGTTAAGCAGGTAACAGACTACGCTATACTATTGTACCATATAGTATAGCAAAGAAGGATGCTATATAGTATAGCATAGCGTGGCGTTCACATGACGCGATATTTTCGCAAGCATTTATAGTATATAGCATGCTTAGTTGGCGGGACGGCCGGGGGTGAGGGAGAAGGAAAAGGGGGGTGAGGGAGAAGGAAAAGGGCGGCGCGCGATATAGCATAGCATGAACTCAACCGATTTATAGCGTTATTTATGAAGGTATTCACCAAAGCCAGGGACATGTCCGCGCGGCGGTTGGTGTGCAGCAGCGCGTCCCGCAGCGGCAGCGCGCAGCTCGCGAACGGCTCGTCCGGCTTGTCCAGCTCGCAGATCACCAGCGGCATCTCTTCCTGACATTACCAATTACCAAACAGTATAAAAAAAAACTCCCTCGTATTGAGGGAGAATGTGCCCGGTATAATGGCAATAGGCTCGCCCCCTATTACATTGGGACCAAAATACATCGGCGAAGTGTGGGCGCACTGCAGTGCACCTCTGCCTACCCCTTCAGGGAATACAGGCGTGATGATGTATTATTATTATTATTCAAACAGTATAATCCAAACGAGAAACTATTACTTAAACTCTCCTTTGAAATCCATAGGTGAACGAAAGAGTCATACCTTTAGATGTTATTTTTCCTAAGCTTATTTTACGCTTACTCGTACAGAACAGAGTACGCTGTGACAAGTTTGTCTGTTTATCTCCGTATAATTAACAAAGCTAGAAAATATCTCGGTACGACATGATTCGGGAGTCGGGACACAAGAATTGTGTAGTAAGTCTTTACTGAGTCATTTTACAAAAACAATCATCAGCTAATAATTCATTATGTTGTGTACGTATCGTATCGAAATGCGTTTCATTGTGATCATTCGCAAAAATAACACTGTTTTAACTGTTGGAGAATATATTATTTTCATCAGAAATATGACCGACTGCTTTTGAAATGTGACATGACATAACATAACAATGTTCTTCAACAAAATTAGATTTTTTATGAATTTGGGGAGTTCAATTGTATATGAAGGGTACAGGCAAGTTACAGGGAATGTCACAATTTTTTCTAGCAGTGGTAGCCGAGTGGTCGAACGCACGCCTTGCAAATCAAAGTGTGCAGGTTCAAACCCCGGCTCGCACCTCTGGGTTTCATGTGCGAATCTCATTTACATCCGAGATTACCACTTGCTATGAAACGGTGAAGGAAAACATCGTGAGGAAACCTGCACGTTTGAGGGAACTTGACTAGTTCTCGATGTGTGAAGTCTGCCAACCCGCACTGGGCCAGCGTGGTGGACTATGGCCCGAATCCCCCTCGCATTGAGGGGAGGCCCGTGCCCAGCAGTGGGACGTTAAAAGGGCTGTAGTTAGTTAGTTAGTCACAATTTTTTAATCATATTTTGTGAACAACAAACATCTACTTTCAATTATAATCACTAGAATTTAAAAACAGATGGCGCCAAAAATGCAGTTTTGTTTATGATCAAACTATAGAATAGTTAGAATAGTTGGATTTTCAAATTGTGTTTTCTCATAATTCATTAATGAGGACATTCCCTGTTGTTTGCATGTACCCTTCATATGTGGGGACTAACATGTTTCATGTAGTGCAGGAAGTCGTCGGTGATGTTGACGTCGTACTCCGTGGAGAAGTCGAAGAGCACCACGCGGCCGGCGCGCAGCCGCGTCATGGCCACGTTCTGGTCGTAGAACTGCCAGGTCAGCATCAGCGTCTTGTTGCGGGAGTTCAACACGGCCTAATGCAACATTACCATTTCATCTCTATTAAATGTAGTAGCCAAGTGGTCGAACGCACGCCTTGCAATCGAAGTGTGCAGGTTCAAACCTCGGCTCGCACCTATGTGCGAATCTCATTTTCATCTGAGATTATCACTTGCTATAAAACGGTGAAGGAAAACATCGTGAGGAAACCTGCACGTCTGAGGGAACTTGACTAGTTTTTGATAGATGTGTGAAGTCCGCCAACCCGCACTGGGCCAGCGTGGTGGACTATGGCCCGAATCCCCCTTACATTGAGGGGAGGCCCGTGCCCAGCAGTGGGACGTTAAAAGGGCTGTAGTAGTACATCATGAACATTCAAGGCCTCCGACGCTCACGAGTCAACTTTTTTTCCAGTATCAAAACGAAGTATATTGACACTAGTGATGTGCCGGATATCTGTATCCGCGGATATCCGAGGGAATAGTAAGATCTGTATCCTTATCCGTTACTTTTTCGGGGGATCTTTTACCTTACTTTAAAGACACGGGGGGACTGAGGTGTTAGACGTCCTGATGTCATAGTTAATAACTGGGTATCCTCATATTTAGTTGTTGTTTGCGGTCCGATTCACGCAGAAAGTGCTCACAGTGTCTTGAGGCCTGGCAATGGTACGCTTGGTTTTGGATTTAATCATATTAATTACTGGATCCCAAGTTGGTGGTAGCACCCAGCCAATGTATCACCAATCAATGTATAGTATTCGCGTTAATATAAGGAAACAATATGGATACTGAGTGATAAAGAAAATTGATCTCAAGGGGTGTAACTTTAGAGGTCTTTATAAGCCGATCTATGTCGGCCTACATGCTGAATAACCTTCGTTACGGTACATACCTCGTCGGAGAGTACGACAGTGCCGATGTGCAGCGTGAAGACGCACTTGGGTGCGTACGCGTCGCCGATGCTCTGCGTGGCGGTGGCGCGGCGCAGCGCGATGGCGCGCGGGCACGACTCTCGGCACGCCGGCGGTTTCGGAGGCTGGAAGGACCAATATGGATTTAAGGAATTTTATTTATGTTATAAGAACAGAGTTCATTTAATAAGATTAAAAACTAAACATTGTAGGTTAGTAGCTTATTGTGCTATTGTTAATACCAGCGAAAGTGTCAAGAGTGTTAGATGTTGTAACAACCTTTGTTTAAATTGGCTTAGGGTAGTACATTCTTTAGAGATAATATTTACCAACCCAATTACCACACTGAAAATAAAAACATTTCAGATAAGTACTTAAATGCTATACGCAGATTCGTACATTTGATTCTTTGTAAACATTGCTTTATTAATCAATATCGGCAGACAACACATGCACAATGAAAATCATATATACATCATCATCGCCATCACGCCTGTATTCCCCGAACGGGTAGGCAGAAGTGCAATGCAGTGCGCCCACACTCCGCTGATGTATTTTGGTCCCAATGTAATAGGGGGCTAGCCTATTGCCATTATACCGGGCACATACAACCTCAATACGAGGGAGATTTTGGGTCAGTCTATCACGCTACGAGTTGGTGAACTTCACACGCCTTTCTACAGACGTGCAGGTTTCCTCTCGATGTTTTCTTTCACCACTAAAAAGCAATGTGTAGTAATATAAAAAATCACAACTTACGCGAAAATGTTCTACAAGGGAACACAAGAAAAAAATGATTAATGTTTTAATAATTTATTAATTAATAAAATACATATTTTTTGCTAATGTACAATTTTATTTACTATTAACTAGTCAATGCATCTATCATTCTTAATAAATATAAATAATACTACATGATCAATCTAATGCGTGTAACATTAATTATTTACCTACTTCTTTTACAAGTCGACAAAAATTTTTTTTTATGAAGGACTTAAACTGTTGGCCGTGAGGTGGCCTTAAAAGGGTGGCAACTAGCTCAAGGGCGCCACAGAGGTCACGACCTCGGCTTGGCAAGAGGCTCTCCCTTCGGCAGTTACCGTGAGGGGAGTGGTAGTGACTGTGCTCGTAGGTGCAAAGATGCACCTACGAGCGGAAGAGGGGTTTCCTCGACCTCGCCGGCGAGGCCGGTGTCTGTTTGAGGCGAGTCGACATATTATAAAGGAACATTAGTACGAAGACTGAAATTAACTACGAGTTATGTGGCCAAGTCCCTTCAAGCTACACGACTTTACGTCTCAGGGTCACCTCCTCGGGCCTCTGACTCCGCAGCAGCTGCTTGCACCGCGCGAGCTCTTCAGTAATAGCTTGCAGAGTTGCCTCCATGTTCTGCGATGACGTGTCCATCGGTGTCCTACGGCATTTATCAGTTTCAATTTAGACGATGGCTGTGTCTAGTGGTTTGAATGTAGGCCGCAAGGCTCATTTTACCAAGTGGTTGCGGATTCGATTTCCCTAAAAGGCCGTCCATTAATCACGTGAGGCTCGAAAGGGGGGGAAGGGGGTATGGCAAAAATCACGAAATATTACAAGGGCCCCCCCCCCCTGGGGTGGTTAGTAAAGATAATATTCTAAATAAATTATGATTATTTGCAGGTACTAAACAATACACGTGGGTTTGGGTGGGGGGGAGGGTTAGTCTAAAACCTCACCACGTATCACTAAGGGAGGGGGGGGTTGAAAAATGCTAAGAAAACATCACGTGATTAACGGACGGCCGCTAAGCGTCAAATTTCGTAAATGGCCCTTTCGGAATTAGCTCTGGTCTCGGTGTAACCGGCATCTCTCCCAGTCATAGTACATGTTTTGCTTAGTTTGGGACCATACGATGAGTATGTGTTGTCTGGCAATATTTTACATACATATATACATCACTACGCCTGTATTCCCGATGGGATACCACTGCAGTACACCCACACTTCGCAAATGTATTTTGGTCCCAATGGCAATAGGGGGCGAGCCTATTGCCATTATACCGGGCACATTCCCCCTTAATACGAGGCAGATTTGGGCCATAGTCCACCACGCTGGCCCAGTGCGGGTTGGTGAACTTCACACGCCTTTCTACAGACGTGCAGGTTTCCTTACGATGTTTTCCTTCACCGTTCAGCAAGTGGTAATCATTGTTGAAAATGACATTCGCAAATGAAAATTATCTCAGAGGTGCGGGCCTGGGATTTGAACTTGCACCCCTTACGTTCAAGGCGGGCGTTCTTGCCCGCTAGGCTACCACTGCCTACGGCATATTCTATTGCCTAGAATATGCCGCAGAAACGGTAAAAACGGTCATACTCACGCATTTCTTACTGTTTTCTCTCCTATTGATAATCTCCGGACTGCAAGAAAGAGGATATTTAAACGAAATATAATTAATTTGCGACTCAATTATGTATCTTTGGTAATTTCAATTTCGTTAAGCAAGATCCATGAAAATATGAGAATACAATACATTAAATTCATGCCATTTGGGGAAAAGTTACGAATTTCCTTGTGGATTACCAGTGTTATGTGCCGGTAGTTCCCCATCGCTGAGCGTTCCGTAGTCTGTAGTTATCGGAGTCGTATACGAGTCGGTGTACGTAGTCGTCGCTTTGTCCTCACCGGGAGATAGCTGCGGCCGCGGGCTTTTGGCTGAATAATGCAAAAACCTCTATATAAAATTAAGTGTCGGAAAAAAGCCTAAGGAGAACAGTCAGACTGTTGCACTTACCATCTTTTTCGGAAGGCAGATCTGTCATAGAAGATATCTCGCAATCCGTGTTCTCGGGGGAACCGGTTTGTTTATACCGCAGTACCTCCGAAACGGATCTAACGGAGTACGTTCCACGGTCAGACGTAGACCCGCGTCGACCCTGACTCGGTGGACCCACTTGAATTCCTATAGAAATAAATCATCTAATATACAACCGTAAGGCGACGACATATGACACAATCTCGATCAAAACGATGTTTTTCTTTAGTTCCACCTCGCTTAGTCAAATGTCTGACATGTGTAGCGATTGTAACCAGACTGTGGCTAGATATTAAAGTTAATTTTCCACCTATGATCGATTGAATTCGGCACAGACTATAATTATAAAACGTTAAATGAAGGGTACAGGCAAATAACAGGTAATGTCACAATTTTGTTTTTTTTTTAGAATCTCATTTTGTGTAAGGTATTTTGAATTCTTATCATTAGAATTCAAAAAAAGTTAACAGATGGCGCCAAAAATGCAGGCCAAACAATTGCCAAAATATAGAATAGTTGAAATTTCAAATTGTTTTTCTTAAAATTCATTGATTAGGACATTCCCTGTTATTTGCCTGTACCCTTTGAATATTTCTAACCTTTCGGTGCACAAGACTCGTTGCTATAAAGCTCTTTGCTGCAATTGCAGTTCCTGAGGTTGGCGGTGGGGGTGGGGGTGTCGGCAGCGGTGTACTGCAGAGTGCCGCTGCACGTGCGAACCACGGACACGGCGCGCTGCTTGCTCGCCGGACACGTGCACACGCGAGTATAAGACCCACAGAACTCTACGAGATGAAGCCACGTGGTGGGATAAGCACTGAGATGGCTATATATATGTACTTGAAACTAACAATTCAAGGCTTTGTGATAACGCAGTGATCAAATTAAAAAAAAACCGGCCAAGTGCGAGTCGGACTCGCGCACGAAGGGTTCCGTACCATTATCTATAATATCGCTCACAAAAAAATCACGTTCGTTGTATGGGTGCCCGCTTAAATATTTATTTTATTCTGTTTTTAGTATTTGTTGTTATAGCGGCAACAGAAATACATGATCTGTGAAAATTTCAACTCTCTAACTATCACGGTTCATGAGATACAGCCTGGTGACAGACGGACGGACGGACGGACGGACAGCGAAGCCTTAGTAATAGGGTTCCCGTTTTACCCTTTGGGTATGGAACCCTAAAAAAAACATAAGGTCTCAATGGAAATAAGAATTTCAAGATAACTGTGACTCAACATTTTTATCTGTACCAAAACGATCTGTATAAACTCAGAGATAATGTTCATTCATAAACGTCAAAACTCGCCTAAAAAGCCGTGGCTTTTACCACAGAAATTAAATCTATATTAATAATAAAGTGTTCAGTTTGTTTTGGTATTGACAAATAAAAATTGAAGCCTTAATGTGCGGGGGGATTTATGTGCGAATCTCATTTACATCTGAGATTATCACTTGCTATGTAACGGTGAAGGAAAACATCTTGAGGAAACCTGCACGTCTGTGGAAACTTGACTAGTTTTCGATAGATGTGTGAAGTCTGCCAACCCGTACTGGGCCAGCGTGGTGGACTATGGCCCGAATCCCCCTCGCATTGAGGGGAGGCCCGTGCCCAGCAGTGGGACGTTAAAAAGGGCTGTAGTAGTGTTGGGGGCTCACATCATTCACCATCTTAGAGTCATCAGATCATCTTAGAATTTCGCATCAGGTACCGGAAGAGAATAGGGTCGTGATATTTCATGCATAGAAAAGCACACTATTGTACAACAAAAATTACGTTCAAACTTGAACCACAAAGCTTTGAAATACTTTTTATAGCCCGCCTAAGCATAACCTCAACCATTGAAACTCAAACTTATTGAACCAAAGGAGAACGGGCAAAAATGTATGGAAGCTGGCCTAGGAACCAATAACATGGAATAAATAGAATATATATCATTGGAAAGGTTGTTTAAGTCTGAGTGAAAAAACATAAAAATAAACACTTATTTTTTGTGAATGAATTCTGACTTTATTTCGCCATACCTTTTTTCACACAGCGATTTGGGACTTCCTGTCATATCAAAAGTTAAAGTACTTAAAAAAACCTTTTCAATGATATATAGCATGTTGTTATTGGTTCCTAGGCCAGAATGCCCGTTCTTCTTTGATAATGAAGAATTGCTTAGATGTAAACACTCACCGAACGGTCCTTTATTATCCACCTGCGCGTCCGCACAGTCACCATACAAATTGCTCATAGACATCGGCATCATACCTCTCTCCTCAGCACCTGACACCTTATTCAAATGACTACGATTTACCAAAATCGAGTCTCTGCTTTTTATACTATACGTATCAGGCAAATCTTTGGATGAGTTGGAACTTTTAAGGTCGTGATTCTCTTTAAAGTCTTTCGTCGCTACAGTACTCTGGGTCTGGGCGTCATTTGTAGGCTCAGGATTAGTTCCTTTCGTATCTGTATTGTTAAGTACGGAAACGTCTGGCTTACGTATAATACCATTACCGTTTAGATTAGTACTTTTGACAGAACGATTTATATTGTCTTGAGCTACTTTGTTACTACTATCACTGGTCTGATTATCTTGTACGGAGTTTTTTTTTGTTTTATTTTTCTGTGTATTTTTAGTTTTGACGTCAATGGATAGTTTTTTGAAAAACTTTTTGTTCCATCCTTTACCGTTTGAAGTCCCGGGCTGAGGTGTTTGTTCTTTATCATGGTGGTCTGTTTTACTTGTACGGAGTTGTTCGTCATCATTTGTTTCGCCCATAGATGTAGTTGCGGCGCATTCTTTTTTAAAACTGTTCGGAAGAATGTTAGAAATGTATAAACTTTTTTGAGTATTTAAAAAGAGAAGTAAAAGAAGGTTAGAGTATTTCAAAAAGAAAGGTAAAAAAAAGGTTTAATACTTGTGTTTCCTACAAGTAATGTCACACTTATCCAAACGAGTGCAGCTCCCGTCACAAGAGCCGGGATCATCCTCCATTAAAATCGGTTCGATATTTTTCTTATCCTGTCCCACAGTTGCCACATCATCACCATTGCTTGCTAGATCGTTCTTATTTGAACCCGCGGTCAATAAATTATCGGCTTTATCATTCTGCAAATAAGGTTTGCATTTCAATCTACTAGTGTTAACAAATTACTTCAACTGTATTGATTAGTATGTTACTTTGTAGTGTTAGTAATAATTATGATAGCCCAGTAGTGACTAAAAAATTTAGTCACTACTGGGCACGGGCCTCGCTTCATTTCAAGAGGGATTAAGTCCATATTTCACCACGCTGACCCAATGCGGTTTGGCAGACTTTACACGTCTATCGAGAACTGGTTAGGTTCCCTCGGACTGGCTGGTTTCCTCGCGATTTTTTACATTCACCGGCAATGAGATTCGCACATAAAACCCAGAGTTGCGACGGCTCACAACTCTGGCTTGAACTTGGACACTATGATTGCATAGCATGCTTTCGACCACTTGACTACCAATGTTTCATCAATGTAGTGTTAAAAATCAGCTGATGTATGTCACTTACTCCAATAGTAATGTTATTCTCAAGCTCCTTCAATACTTCGTCATATTGCTTTTTAGCGGCTACTGCTTCATCATCAATACATTTTATACCACCATTTGAAACCCGATGCGCATTTTGTAGTTTTTCAAGCTGCTTCATTGCGTCGTCATATTTATTTTCAGTAGTTCTTGACAGATCATCAATCAGATCTGTGTGTTTATATTTTGAACTGCTACTGCGTCGTAATTCAGGCTCCATCAATGCGTCGTCGTACGTAATTTCATCACTCATTGCTTCATTGTCAGTATGTTTGATACGAATGGCATTTGAGTCTTGGCGTTTAGATTTGCTATTACGTTTTTGTTCAGGCTCGATCATGACGTCCTCATATTTATTTTCAGCTGTTTTTTCAATAGTTCTTGACATATCATCAATCATATTTGTGTCTCTATGTTTTGAACTGCTGCTGCGTCGTAATACAGGCTCCATTAATGCGTCATCGTACGTAATTCCATCACTCATTGCTTCTTTGTCAGTGTCTTTGATACGTACGGGATTTGAGTCTTTGCGTTTAGATTTGCTATTTCGTTTTTGTTTAGGCTCGATCAAGACGTCGTCATATCTATTTTTAGCGGCGACTACATCATCAATATTTTTTATATGTACGCCACTCATATGATCATCTAAAGATTTGCTACTCCGTTTTTCTAGTGCCAATTCAGCTGTCTAGAAGAAAACCTGGGATTATCCGGTATCTTTATCACGTTCACTATATAATGTGTATTTAATTAATTAACTATTGCTATTAATTACTTGACACTGGCTGAAATACCTGCTAACCGCGGGTGGAGCTATTCCTCATCTTATATCAGTAAATTTAATAATTTCATTATTTTTGAAAAAAATGAGCTTTCTCGAAAATAATGATTATGTACTAATTTCGGATAGTTACTCGGTGCCGTAATTACTTCATAAATTTAAAAAAGTATTTCACTTACTGTAGATACCTTCAAATGATCTAATTGTGACTCAAGATCAGTTATCTTGCTCATGAGGTCTTCATTTAATTTATCCAGGCTCTACAACATAATACATACCTACATTACACAAAATTTTCTGTATGTAATTACATCTTATTTATTCGTATTTACCTATATAGATCGTCTGTTAACTAGAGCTTAACTAGTTGGATAACCACAATAATAGGACTTTTCCTCGTAAATTTTTGGGACTTTTTGAGTTGAACCGACAGTAGGGTTATACAAAACCAAATTTCGGACTTAGGATAGGCTATTTCATTTCCACCTCCATAAACTGCCAAAGGCACATAAGTGTGAGCAAAAAAAAATTCTATCAATATCTATCAAATATCTAATACATGTCTATCAATAATCGCAATATTTCGTCCCGTATCAGCATTACGTAGCACTTACCTTATTGCCAACTAAATCATCACTCTTGTTCGCGTCCATGTACCCAGAGTCTTCTGTAGACTTGGGCACTTCTACTTCTTCTCGGTCTGTTTTCTTATCTTTGGCAAACAGTTGATTGTGCGTACTGGGATAGATCTAAAATGTTTCTTAGAACTTTAACAGAGTAGATGGCAGCGAAGAAGCGCACAAAATTCACTATCAAGCTTCTATGATGGGGTATAAACACGACTGTGGACTGACACGACATTACAAAACCATAAATATTAGTTAGATAGATAGACAGACTATACGTATACGATACGATTTATTATATATAAAACTCAATGCCACTTTTCGTTGTAAGCTAACTCCCCCTAAACGGCTGGACCGATTTGAATGATTTTTTTTGTATGCGTTTGGGTGGCACCCTGGATGGTTTAGATTCACAATTGGACCCGGAAGGTGGCGCTGGCGGTACGAAGTTCGCCCGGTCAGCTAGTACGATATAAATAGTGTTACAATAGGCGGCCATTTTACTACAACTTAACTCTACCAGGCAACCTTTGAATTGAGAGTAATTATAGCACTGGTAAAGGACAGACAAACAAACAGGTACTATAACACAGTCTAATACAAAATATTACTAACTTTTTCGGAGGCGAGATGGTCTTCGATACTCTTGGCGATATTTTTAGACATATTAGCGTCTTTAAGCTGCGTTTCCAGTTCCGCGACTTTCCGCTTCTCTATCGAAAGCTGCATTGTCAGTTCATCTGTCAACAGTAAGCTCAGCCTGGTATAACAATTGACAATCAACCTTAGCAACTAGTCATAAAAAAGTGTTTTATACGTTTTTGAACTTTATATCGCCAATTATATGTAGAACTAGCTGTGCCCGCGAGTTCAGCCGCGTGGACTTTAAGAAGAATACCCTGAAATAATGGTTTTATTAAAATAAAAGTAGCCTAAGTTCAGCCGTTTGGAAGTTTACACGGAACAAACAGACAGAAAGACAAAAAATTTAAAAATTGCATTTTCGTTATAGGTATCATATGCATTTGTTAAAATAATGTTATTTTGATATTACAAACAGACACTCCAATTTTGTTTATTTGTATAGATGTATAGAAGATTGATTTTTCGACACACCAATTGGGAATTCTAAGTGCTTACTGCAATTAGCTTCAGTCGCCCTCAGGTTAGCCACCAGCTCGCTGCTCCGCCTGGCCCGGTGCTGCAGTTCCTGCTCGTTTGCGAGTCGCTCGCTGCGCACCAAAACATTCTCCTTGCGCACTTCTGACACTTCGCGTTCCAGCCGTGAAATACGATCGGAGTACTCGGCATGAGTATTTGATAGCTCCTAGTCACGCAAAGGATTGATACATCGCATCTTTAAAAGTATACAGGTGTTTCAGAAGTCCGAAATAATACTTTGCCGTTGGCACGAGTATCGGATATACAACTGAATGGTATAAAAATTTGATCGAATTTTGAACATGATATTTCAAAATTTTATTCGACGCCAATTTTGAAAACTTGTAATAACCCGAGCCCTATGCGATATTCACTAGTTATTTTTTGTGAAAATTCGAAATCTGTTTAGTGACGTCGGAGATATGCGTGATCATACACGATCCTTTTTTTTTTTCGTCGGTTAAAAATTAGCAGCAACGTCTCACGGATGTAGTCAACACGGTTAAATAGGGTTATGGATGTACCCAAAGGCCAGAACACAATACATGTGACAAATATTCTAAGGTCTATAACTCAGAAACTATGATAGTTAGGTATAAACTGTCTTCACTAAGCATCCACATGTGAGCTACCGTATATGTGCCCAAAGTTATTATTTCGGACTTCTGATACACCCTGTAGAGACCTATTTAGAAATTTTAGGTTTTCGAATATAAATCTTAAAGGGTCGGTCTAACGACCATTTTTGAACAACATAATTTTTGAGTTAGTTCTCTATGCTTTTAAAGATGCGACTTAATAAAGGCAGCGGCAGTCACAGGGATAAATTTTGATGCAAGTTATAGTAAATAGTAACTCTAGTTGAGATGATTATAACAGTGTCCCAATCATAATCATTATCACGCCTGTAATCCTTGAAGGGGTAAGCAAAGGTTAATCACCGTGCACCTACACTTTTTCGATGTGCTTTTGGTCCCAATGTAACAGAGACCGAGTCTGTACAATACCGAGTAATCCCTCTCAGTGTGAGGTAGATTCGGGCCATCACATGAAATATGTTATTCTTAAAGAATTCAACAATGCCTAAAGCAAATTCAATGGGTATAAAACGTATTTGCCTTAATGCTTTTTGTTTAGGTCAAAATGTTGGCCCATAATAAAGCTGATTTCATTGACAACGAGAGGGAATTTCGAGGAGACGTCGTGCCTTTTGCCACAGTATTTCAATCTTTATGTGTACTAACACAAGAGATCGTATTGTTTTCTTATATTTACGCGAATACTATACATTGAAATAAAACTATTTTACGGATTTACTATTTTACGCAAGACCTCAAGACACTGTGAGCACTTTCTGCGTGGATCGGACCGCAAACAACAACTAAATATGAGGGTACCCAGTTATTAACTATGACATCAGGACGTCTAACACCTCAGTCCCCCCGTGACCATGGTTGCTGTAAAGCAGCCGAAACTTCGGGAAAATAAAAAATAGTAAATAAACGCGATAAAATCTGTAAAATAGTTTTATTTCAACAAGAGATCGTTTGGGTGTTGGCAAATATTTGGAACAGCGTACCTGGGGCTATACATTACCTACAATAGCCTATTTTATTGCACGTGTGCCGTTCTCACCTCTTCCAAATTGACGATTTTCTGTTGCAACTCTTCCATGAGAGTTCTACATTTATTTTCATCGCACAGTTTATCGGAAGAGGGTCTAAAATAGATTAAAAAAAAAAAACAAATAAGAATGTGATTTTGCTCACCATCTATTGAACGACAAAAAAAGTAGAAAAATGCATACTTATCAACTTCTCGGGTTTCCGTCTCGACCGTCCGCGTCGACACGCGAGCAACACTGAAATTTTTTAAAGCAACATTGCACAAAGTAGGCATCCGACACTTAGGAATCAACAAAGCAACAAAGTGAATACTATGCGATTCAAATGAGTATAGGATCGACTTTGCGCCATATTGTGACGAACGAAAATGAATTATGACTTTAAATAATTACTAAATATTATATTGAGACAGTTTACTACCAATTTAATATTTTTATTTAAACTTGATGTAAGACTATTAATATTGATATGCAAATAAGTTTTTTGCAAACCGTACTTTTCAAGTGACATTTGACAGATAGAGGTTTTTGACATTCCTATTCTTATTTGGATCACATAGTACAAATAATTATTAAGTAGTTACTTATGCATACTTATCAATGCATTGACTTGACACCGAAGGTTTGAGGTTGCTGTCGCTGCGTTTCGTATTGAGAGCACTCATAGACGAGTTTCTGAAAAATACAATAAATGTATTACTGCTTTTCCTCTTACGAAAGTCACCAAGACGCTATGCAATCACTCGAGGGAGCAAAATAACTAGACTTATTGAAATTTTACTTTATATCCATATACATAAAGATTAAATTTCTGTGGTAAAAACCTCGCGACTTGATTCATTTCGTTGTAAAATGAGCTTCATCTATGAATTAACACAGTTCGTTTTGGTATTTAAAAAAAAATGTTACAGGATTTTAAGTTTGTTGCCGATGCAGTATTGGTAGCACAGCCGCTTGTGACAGGACAATAAGAGATACTTTGGTCAATTTTGTATCTTTCGTATAAATTGCTAAAATGAGAGATCGATTCAATACGACATAATGCGCGACGATGTGTACAACACAATAAAATATTTTTATTTGCACAAAACACGTAGGTTACAAATATACACAGCTTGCACATTGTTGCTGTTAAAATTAGTGTCAGATCCATCATGTTTTTAACCGACGAAAAAAAAAAGGAGGAGGTTCTCAATTCGACGCGTATATTTTTTTTTTTATGAATGATTACGCATATCTCCGGCGTCACTAAACCGATTTCGAATTTTTTTATGACGTTTGCTAAGGAATTCTTCGAGGGTGGTCCCATTTTCAAAATATTATCAGAAATTAACCCCCTTGGGGGTGAAATGAGGGGTTGAAGGTAACATAATTAAAAAAATTTTTTTGATCGACTTGAAACTTTGTATATGTATTTTACATATAAAATAAAGAAATACGTGTTTTAGGAATTTTGAAAAAAAAAATGTATAGGATGTGAAATGGGGTGATAAAGTTTGCATTCTGGACTACAGCATATCTCTGCCGTTAGTGAGCTGATTTCGAAAAATCTTTTTGTTTATACGGGTTGTTAACAAAAATTTAAACGACCTTATTCATCAAAATCGGATGAATAGTTTAGGCGCTACGGAGGAACATACGTAAATACAAATATACAAACATACACTGCTAAAACCATAACCCATCCTTTTGGCTTCGCCGTAGTCGGGTAAAGAGGTTTTCTGTCATAAGGATTTTTTTTTAGAAGATAACTAGTAATGTGAGATTTTAACGTCACGAGTTGTTAGGCTCTCCAACAAAGCTAAATGCTTGTTCTAGGAATGTACTCACTTTAGTATTTTAATTATCAGGACGGGGATCAAAGTCGGAAACTCTCAGGTGCCAGGCGATCCATCTAACCATTAGACTATCGACACCTATTGACACTTAATAATGATCCCTTGATAATGATTATGATTATTATAAACTAATGAATCTGTTAATTAAAGTCACATACTTAATAATACTTACATACATCATCACTTATAGCAAATAGTACTTACATGAAAACAACTCACCATTTTTCTCTTGAATACCGTCACAAGAAAAACCTCACCAAAAGAATAACGATAAACGATAATTTGGTAATGTTTATTTGAGGACTCGTTATTATATTGTAGGATGATTGTATTCTCACTTCAGTGATGCGACCTGTGGGGCGGAGCACCGCGGGCAGCGCGCCACCGCCTGCCCGCACGGGCTGCGTCGCAGGAACTGCTTCGCGGAGCAGAGCCTCATGTTCAGCAGCCGAATGCGCTCCGACATACGCTCATTTGCGGTTCTTAAATCCGCTATACTGTAAAATAGTGTCAGTCTCAAAATCAATTTATCATTTTATTACAAGCACATAAACAATTAAAACAACAAAAGCAGTGGTAGCCTCGTGGGCAAGAACGCCCGCCTTGAACGTAAGGGGTGCAAGTTCAAATCCCATGCCCGCACCTCTGAGATAATTTTCATGTGCGAATGTCATTTTCAACAATGATTACCACTTGCTGAACGGTGAAGGAAAACATCGTGAAGAAACCTGCACGTCTGTAGAAAGGCGTCTGAAGTTCACCAACCCGCACTGGGCCAGCGTGGTGGACTATGGCCCAAATCTCCCTCGTATTGAGGGGGAATGCGCCCGGTATAATGGCAATAGGCTCGCCCCCTATTACATTGGGACCAAAATACATCGGCAAAGTGTGGGTGCACTACAGTGCACCTCTGCCTACCCCTTCGGGGAATACAGGCGTGATGATGTACTTATTAACAATTATAACGTATTGGAATATCCCACAAAATGTAAGTGGTGGATATTTTGTTTTTGATATTGACTTAAGGAGGCTATATATAACAATGAATCTTACATTTTTTTGTCCCTAGTCGATTGTATGAGACCCATAATGCAACATTGCTTAGTTTAGGAACTTTCAATGAGTATGGTTTATAAATGGGGAACAATTGTTTAACTTGACATGTATTATTCAACTCAAATAATAAATGGATGAGAAAGAGGAGCACACATCATACTCAAACACAATATTATAGTCAAAGATAGTCCAAGATTTTATTACATATTTTACAGGAAACAGTATAAGTATCAAGTCAAGTATTCTGAGGGGGACGGCGCGTACGCAGTCCCCACTACCAAAAATTACGCGTCCGAGTTATCCACATTAGGGATAATCGCAAGGGTCAACCCAACCGCAGTGCAATGGGAGGGCCTCGCCCTGGGGGAACCGCCGTCTTGATCACGGTATCCCCTACGCCAGGTAAGTATGATTTCACTAACGCTCCGAGAGAACCTCATTGAAAGGGATACAAACTTAGCACCGCAGGCTAGAAATGCGAGACGAAGGTACAGCGACATCTATAGCTGTTAGTTGAAATTATAGGTGGGTGGTAACGTGAAATGGAATGGTATTTTTCGTTTTAATGCACGTATGGGACAGTATTTAAGATAAATAATTTATAAATTACAAAAGTACTAACAAAACTACACACCTGGTTTTTGTAGTAGAAATATCGCTTATTATTATTAGACATTAGTAGATTTTTTAAACCAAATAGTTGAAATTATAATTCTTTAGAGAAGTACCTACATGAAATGGAATGGATCTAGAATAGAACAGTATCATAGATGGGATGAGTAGGTACCATTTTTGTAATGTTTGTATTTATTTTAACTACTAGACAGTACGCCTATTTCTTGATGCAAATGAAATAAAAGCTGGGTATTTATTTATGTAAAAAATATAGGTAAGTCCATAGGAAAAAACCTTTTCAGAGTTAGTGGGTATGAATAGAAGTGTGAGACAGTTACATTCCCACTTTAAAACTAGCTAAGTTACAGGTTAGGTAAATAGCAGTAGGTACCATGGTACCACTTGCCTCATGAAATTGAAACAATATATTGTAATTGTATATTGTTATGTTATGTTGGTTGCATGCATGAATTTTCTAAGCTATATTGATAATAATGTTAGGTACAAGAATAGAAAGGCTCCTTTCATTTCTGTAAATAGGTAGGTAAGCTTACAACATATTTAAATTAGACCTTATTGATCATATACCTAAGGAACAGATTAACTGCATTTAGCTTCTATTAAAAGTCTGGATATTCAATTGATAGTGACAAGCTCACTCCCTCATACATTGGGATGTAAAAAGGAATGGTGTCGAGACACCTTTGAGTCTTCCTCTTTAGGTAATAAAGTATGATAGTCGCTATATACATTAATTGCTTATGTGAAAGAAAATAATTAGCAAGAGGTTATTATAAATACTTGATGACTGCATCAACATCAGTTTATTGTATTTTATCTGTCCATTACAGTGCCTAATTATAATGTGTAGTAATGGGCTACCTGCAGTATCAGTTAAGCCAATGAGTTAAGGTTGGAATCTACTTATTCAGACCATGTTTGAATTACCTTGTCATACTAACTTTAGGGACCAATGTTGGCAACCCCAAATAATAGGATGAGGTAAAGAAAATGAAATTTTTCTTTACAGGACAGTTCTGTGCTTAAAATATACTTACGAATTCTTCTGTTCACAAACAAAAGCCTTATTAGCTGCACAGCATTCATTTATATCTTTGCCCTGAGCATTCTTCTGTGTTGCCGTCATCCGCTGTACTTTAGTGGATAACGCCTTGAGTCTATCTTGCTGGCCATTGACGGTACGCTTCAGCTCCAAATTGTTCTCAAGCAGTGCAAAGTACAGGTCTTCAAGCTCACGTTTGCTTAGTTTAGATGGACAGATGCGGTATAGTTCTGCTGTGGAATACAAGAGTTCTTTCTTTTACATTTCTTCCTCAGTATTTATTACTTATAACATTATATTGGATATCTTGTTTCCAGTCCCTCTACAAACTATTTACTACAGCTTTTTTCCATACCAAGTGATTTGTAATGCCTTTATAACTCTTATAAAGATGGAAGGCAAGCAAGTATCAAAGACCAATTTATCGTAGTCACTCATAGTTTACATTCAAGGCTAATGAAAATATTACTTGGTATGTTTTCTTACTAAGAGTGGGCCAATTAATGTGTAATATTTTGGTGGAAAATAAAATTTTAATACGATGGATGGGCATGGACTTACTACAAAAAAAAATACTTATCCAAGTATAAAAGAATTTGTGTTAAAAATTATACTACTAAGAATAGAATAGGATATTTATTTCACAGAAAAAAAAATGCACAATTATGTTTATTTGTAAAAACCTTTCACAGTAGGCCTGTCCTGCTAATGAAATTCCCACGAATATCTTTACCTTCATTATGTGATGAGTGCTCGCTTGGTACTTGGTTACCTAACAAATTCTGTGAGTTGCAGGAACCCTAGTCTGTGGTGTGTTGACTAACATGCAATAAAAAAAAGAGTTGTTATGAATGATATTTACCTCGATCAGACCTGGCAGAGTGGCTTTTGCATGTGAAATCACGTCCAATTTGACACTTACTGAAATTATTCATTGTAAACACATGCACTCTTTAGAAAACTAACAGTAATCTGGTACCACAAGGTATTATATCTTTGTTTATAAATTATCCAAACATTTCATATATTGAACAGCACCGGTCTCCGTTTACTTTTTTTCGGTTAAGATTATATCCACGCCGCATAATTTTTACTTCAATTTAACACCAGTTTATATTAATTTCACATCAAAGTAAAATGTATTTGTCGATGAAAGATGAAATGAAAATGCCGCCATAGCAACTTGGTTCAAACGTCAACAAACAAAAGCAAGCTCATGAAACTCTGTCAATCAAAATAATGTTTTAAGTCCGTATGATAAAGTCTAATTCCGGATCTACGTTTCAATACTGCCATCTAGTGCTAATTAATGTAAAATATCAGTTTTCCCCTAGGCAAGGAGCGCCTGTTTTCCTCGATTGGTAACCCTGAGTTATTGAAAATAAAATACGGACATCCGGGGAAGAAAGGGCTAAGCAAGCACATTGGTTTTAATATGGATTTAATTACGCTCAATGAAATTAACTTTTTAGAATTTAATTGCAGACTTAATTAATTTCAAGACAAATAATTAATTCTGTCCTACCTATTACTTAAACACTTCTAAGATTACTTTCTAAGTACTAATATGAAATTAAATAAATAACGTCAGCAACAGATTTTATTGAATAATTATTCTTTATAACACATCGATCACTTACACAGTTCCACTACATTATACTACTTACTATTTTACAATCTATGAAATGACAGTATTATGTTATAATGTTGTCGTTAGAATTAAATGCTGACGCAGTACCTAACTAGGTACGGTAAACAAATTAAACTACACACCAATTTTGCATAGCAATTCTGATACCAGTAGGTCTATTTCTACCAAAAGGTTCTTTGACAATAACAAGGTACCTATATACTCGCTTAATTATCACTTAATAACACTAAGTTGAATGATTGAAACGTGAAGTAGATTACAATTCTGTATGAAAATCGTACATAAACCGTGTTACCTACAATTAACGTAGCAGATAAGAATGTATATTAATAAAAGTAGACTTTCTAAAACCTATACGAAAGTACTTCGTAAGAATTTATATAACTCACTTTAAGATGCCTGTTTAATAATCAGTTTGCTAACTTTATTGGCACTAAATTTTTTTGCTATTGCACAAAATCCTTGTGTTGTTATGACTTGGTAGACGGAGCACAAAAAAGGTACGTAATGAAGTCTCATATTCATTTAATGGCAAAGAATTGCTATTTGCACCTCCTTATTTAAGCATCGTTTTGATACTAATTTTACCATTTTATAGTATATTTGCATATTATACCTAGTACGGTACTCGGTACCAACAATTTCTAACAATCACTAGAATACTTTATCCTAACAGGAAGTGGCCAAATGTCTCGACAGTACAAGCGTTTCACGCTCTGCGCATTTTATACGGCAATCCGACTAGCTAGACAACTTGTAAATTGCGTTTTTTGCGCTCGGAAACTGGTAGGAAGTATGGAGTTGTATAGACTCGAAAATATTTTCTTTTGATTCAGACGTATCGTGAATTTTTTACAAAGACTGCGATATTTCGCTGTTGTCATGTTATATATTAAAGACAGATTATATTGGTTCTTACAAAATCGTAATAGGCCACACACAAGCAATGTGGCAATGTATATAAAACAATACAACAAAAATAATTACATTAGGTTATATAAAAAAAAATATTACAATGGAGCCTACACAAATGGATACATCGAAGAATACATAGAATGAAATAAACTATATGAACGTTTCAATTTGTTTCAAACTATTTGAATTATAAAGAATAAATAAAAACATGGTAAGCTTATATTTTATAAATTTCAAATATTATGAACTTTGAGTTGACTATTTGTCTTTAATGTAGACGATGGCTCAAGAAAATTCTAGTTAAACATAATCTTATTTTAATAGCTACACCTATACGCATCTGTAATCTACGCATACCTACAACAATATTTTAATAAACATTACATGATTAAATCTAAAACGAATTTAATACTGAGTAACTTACAATAAAATCACAAATCGATCTATTTTAGTACCTACGCACATTGGCACTATCATGCCATTCTTGTTATATAGTGTAAGTAAGGTCCTCAAGATACAATTACAGCTGGATCATATACGTATATGTAAGTCTTGAATTAAATCAATACATCATGTGTGTTAAAGACCTATCTAAAACCCGGTATTGCTTTCGGTTTGCAAAAAATGGTGGAGTCTCTATTGATTTACATAACTATGTAAATACAAAAAACCCTGACCCCGACAAGACCCTTACTTTTACTATAGAACATTTCATCATAAACATTCTTTCCAACTAAATTATCTATTTAGTATGATAAATATGAAGAGATTTCACAATACACAACTACCTAAATACATTAAAAATAATACTAGGTACTAATAATATTATTATTTACGTCTTAATGATCACAAGGCTGGGATTCAGAATCGAAATAAAATATTGGCTTGTGAATAATTATCCCCAGAGATTTTCTCATTGCTGCCTTATGCGGTCTTTATAAACTAACATAGTGTAATTAAATTACAAAATTATTATAAATGCTAAAATTCGTTACAATTCTTCAAGTTAAATTGAAACTATAAATGTTGTATTTATTTATTAATTTATACTCGGCATATCGCAGTAATCTGGTAAAAAAATCGAATCAATGAAAGAAACTGTAATTTAACGTGGTAGGAAATAGGTGGCATTTTTTTATATAATGTTATTAGAGCTCAAATACATTTAATTTAACTGTTGTTGATTAGGTAGTAGGCTGTTCCGGCACCATCTCAATTTGCTCTTAACAATATATAACTAACCAATAGTATATGCACACTGAAGTAATAAGTTAAATTCTGGGAGCCAGCCAACTAATACATTTTTTGGATTTAATTGACTTACATAATAAATCTGTGATAAAATATTATTACTTTTTGCAGGCATCCTAAGCTAATTAGGAATATATCTATCATTATTATTGTCTGTAAAGTAGTCACCGCTAGGCATAGGTATACTTTTATTTATGTTGTTTAGTTTATATTTCAGATTGTTTAATATTCATAATTTAAATTTTTGGTAAAACTGGTCTCAAAATATTACCTACTTCATTTATACCTACAATAATAAGCCTAATCCAATACCTACAGTTGTTCACATTATCTCAATTACCTAACAATTAATAATCTTCTAAAGTTTCTTTGGCAAAAACTATCAAAGATTTACTTTCACATATGTTATTGTCATTCGTATCCATCCATAGCCAAGTCTAGCTTTAAGTAATAATATTCATGTAGATAGTTTTTAAAAACCTTTACTTAACTTGTTAAACCGGAGCGGAAGTACCAATTATGTTATTACCAACATTACAGGCAAAATCATTTATCATGGGCAACATTATTCGAATTGTCAGTCAAGTTCAAACCTCCATTTTATGTGTATTTTAATAAACATTAACTATCTTTTTTTAAATTTAATCCTGAATTAAAAATTCTTTGCTATTAGTTTCTCGACATTGCCATAAATACCGCTATTCGCAGGTGCAGGCATTCCTCATCTTATTCCATTAAAAATCATCATTTCCTTACATGAATAATTGGTCTCGCGGCGCTCGAGATCATTTCACTAGTTTTATGAGGAAATTAACGAGAACGTTCCACTTTATTAAAATGTATACTTACTTCTGTAGGTACTGAGTATACGTAGTATAATAGGTTTAATCAAACTTAACATGCGAGCGGTTTTTTTCACGCCCATCCACTCTATCTTTATTTCCAAATTTGAATTATGCTTGTTCAGCCGATCTTACAGTTGTGATGGGTCATTCATTACAAATGCAGACATAATTAGGTTTGAACTCACAAATAATAACGTTTGTAATAATAGCGTGGGTGTTTTATTTAACCCTTGCCGTTGCCCGCGGCGGCCTGGCGGCGCAGGTCGGAGCGGATGCACGCGGTGATGGCCGTGCCCACCGCCAGCAGCGCGCACAGCGTCAGGTTGGACCAGCGGTCGCCCACCGTGCTCAGCATCCACTCGTACAGCAGCGTCGTCACGATACCGAATACCTGGATCCAAATGGGGACAAGATTCAATATTATTGATGTTAATCATCTATAGGCGAGGGGTAAACCTGATTTTTGGCGTGGCGAGATGTGCCGACGCTTTGTATGTATAAAGTATAGTTTTAAATGCGGCCACGCTTCGTACAGTGTGTGTGTGGGTGTGTGTACGGTGTGGCGAATCGAATATGAGTGACGCTAAGACGTTTATGTTTTATGTTTCACATCTGCCAGGCGTCCCGCGACGGCTCATTTTTTTCGAGTACAATAATACTAAAAATATTTTTTTTCAAATATTCATAGCGAATTTAGACAGCTAATAACTTCGAATTAGTTTTTGATACCTAATTGACAATGGTTAGGGTTCGAAATTGTATGAAGTCTGACATCTTTCTCTCTCTTGTCAGGTAACCCCTATAGCCCTTATGTTATTCACGTTAATCGCTCGCGCCAAGAGTCCAAAATATATTCGTTAAAATTCCTGTAGGGACATGGTTTGTAATATTGAGAAGAAGACAACTGCAACTTCAACTTCATTGAACTGACGACCAAGTCACAAGGCTTTCAGCTCTGCATAGTAGGTACCTTAATCCTAAGATAAAGGATCATACCTGAACAACAGCGTTCAACAAGCCAGATGTGGTTCCCTCAGGTTCGGGATATGTGACTTCAGAAGCAAATTCGAAGCCAACAGGCAGATAGCCGGTCATGAAGAATCTGGAACAGAGAGGAATTCATACATTAAAACGCTTAAGCCATAGTAATACCGTCTATTTCGGGCAGTCACTAAAGCTCCAGGGATCCATGCAGGATGGATTTATAGAGCAAAAGCCATGCGAGCACGTTGCAAAATTCGCGCGCATCATCAATGAAATTTTGTTGAAGTGTGATCTTTCTATTTGTGTTAATACAGTCCGTTTTGTTATTGGAAAAAATATTGCAGCGCGCATCTCTCGGTCGAGTTCACTCGGTCGCTCGCTGTCTAATTTCATACGAGAGAAAGTCAAAGACACAAGTCTAGGTTTGGCAGAAGTGGTAATCCAACTCACCCGAGCAGTATGCTGCTTAAATAAACGACACCTATGTATCCGCAGTCCAGTGTGAATGTGAATATGAGCATGCCGACGACAGAGGCGGCGTACACCACAAGTGTGGTTTCCTTGAAGCGGTGCGTCTTGTCCAGCACGAAGCCGCACGCCACGGAGCCCGCCATGCCGGCCATCACTATCACCAGGCCAATGCGACCTGCGTCCACGTGCGCACCCTAGAATTAACGGTCAAGATAGGAAAACGCTCATTAGACACAAAGACTGCTGTCAAAGTATCTTCAGTGTAATTCAGAATAGGTATAGGTAACAAGCCTGTCGCGTTGCAATACTTGGGATCCCGTGACGCCCCCTTGCAAGGCGAAGGGTGGTACACCGTGGGTTTTTAGTGGGTATACGGCACTCGGCCGGGAGTCCCACATACCTCCTCCGACTCCCCCGAGTCGGACGGGGATGCGTAACGCATTTCCCCACGTTAAAAAAAAGGTATGACAAGCCTGCAAGTTAAACCCTTGGTCATTTACAGTGTGTGAAATCATTTAATGAAAACATAATAACGTTAACCCATATTTTTGTCCCCCGCCAAATTAAAGAAATAATTAATTTATATTTAAATTAAACTAGGCATGATCACTTGTATCGTTGTTAAACTTTAGATGAACGAGAGTTTAAGAATAAAGTAAATACGGAGTTCAAGAGTTCTAACGTAAACATAACAGATACGTCAAAAATCCCTTTAAAATTATAATAAAATATTTCGATATTTTACAAATTCGTTCAGTATAAGCTACAGAACCCACATTGTATGGGACATATTAAAGCTATTTTGAATCACATCGTATATCACATGGTTCGCTACAATCCTTGCAAATTTAAAAGGCTCTTTCCGACAATAATATGATTCCGGACTTGCCGCAAATAAGATCATTTCCGTCGCAAAGAAAATTCCTTATGTTCGTCTTTAAAATAACTTAGAAAATAATTTAGTTAATAGTTACGTACATAAATATCATTATTTTTTTCAGCCACCATTTCAGTTTTTAAGTAGTTGTTCACTCTTGGTTGTCAGCATAATTTCTTCCAACTTGTGGCTATCAATATATTGAGCAGGTTAGAATAGTACTTACAGGATAGTATGTTAATATAACTTGGTTGAGAAGCGTCGAGATAGCGTAGAACGTGCCCACGTTGAGTCCGTACGACACGAGGAGTAGCACGTAGTTACGATTGGTGATCAGTTGCTTCAGGGACATCAGGAAGTGGGAGTCGAGGCTGGCGCCCAGGTCCGCGGCGGCAGACGGTGGCGTCGGCGGCGCCGCCTTGAAGACTGGCGAGAAGAAAATGTGAGATTGGTAAATCTGGATGTTGTATATGTATACAGGGTGTATCAGAAGTCCGAAATAATACTTTGGGTACATACATGGTAGCTCACATGTGCATGCTTAGTGAAGACAGTTTATACCTAACTATCTGAGTTTCTGAGTTATAGACCTTTGAATATTTGTCACAGGTTTCATGTTCTGGCCTTTGAGTATATCCATAACCCTATTCAGCAGTGTGAACTACACTTGTGAGGGCCGACTACCAATATTCACAAAATAGAACATACAAATTTAACATAGGACTTGAGATATTTCGAGTCATAGAAATTGACAACGAAAAAAAAGTTGGAAAAACATGGTTGAATTTCGATGAAATTTTTATACCATTCGGTTGTATACCTGATACTGATACACACGTCAAAGTATTATTTCGGACTTCTGAAACATCCTGTATATAGGCATTACGGCCGGCCAGCGGCTGGTTGGATAAAACAGCGTGCTACAGACAACTGCGTGTTTCACTTGTGTTCACCGGTCCGATATCTATTACTGGATTTATGAAACCTTTCTACCCAGGAACTTTTAATTAATATATTTCCGGGGACATAATAAGGTCCCCAGCAAACTTATGAGTCAGTTTGTTGTTTCTTAAGATACAACTTACAAAGAACGATGAAGACTAATAGGATGGTAGTGAACCCGGCGACTAGGTAGAACATGAGACTCAATTCGGAGGCTATCTCGGGGATGGTGCCCGTGGCGCGGACGAGTAAGGGAGGCAGCACGAAGCCCACGGCGACACCCAGCTGTGGACAAAGGAACATTATAGTGTTAACTCCTTATGTAATATATGGTAGGTATTAAAACATCAGACAAGAAGCAGTGGTAGTGGTCAAACCCCAGTCCCTCACCTAAGATTTTTATGTGCGAATGTAAAACCCGACAATAGAAAGGCGTGTGAAGTTCACCAACCCGCACTGGACCACCGTGGTGGACTATGACCCAAATCTCCCTTGCATTGAGGGGAAATGTGCCCGGTAGAATTGCAAATGGCTCGCCCTCTATTACATTGGGAACAAAATACGTCAGCGAGGTGCGGGTGTACTACAGTGCACCTCTGCCTACTCCTTCAGGGAATACAGGCGTGATGGCCATGTGTATTATAACATTACACTAGTAGGTATCTATCATTATAATATTTATTATCTACTTGATTGACACAGACGGAATGGCGCATGGCGTCAGTAATTCTGTCTGTGTCAATGCATACATAATAAGTACGTAGTTACATATACCTACCTAAGTGGGCATAAAATTAAAACTTTATTATATTATTAAGGCAAGTCATCACCTTGTAGGCAGGCCCTGACTAGGTCGTTTAAGATAGGTACAGAGGTAACTGTTGTAAATATATCACGGAACCTATAATCACATTTGAATGCTAAAAGTCGTTCACAACATTTACCAACTTATTATCAGCATCACCTCTCAATTCGGGATTCTGCTAATCTTACTACAAATATTGTAAACCTTGAATATTTTCGCATGTTCGGCTTGACGTATGATGTTGGTACATAGGTAATCTATGTTGGTACAACAACCTACTCGTAATTAAGAAAAATGGTACAAATAAAACAAGTCATAATAGGATTTGTGAATTATGTGCAATTTAGCAAATAATTACGTATCTACGTGCTTGAGTTATTTTTCTTCATTAGGTACTATTCTACTTATATAGTTTTCAGCAATAGGTAAATATATATACCTACTCTGTAACCTCGACTCTGATGGTATTTCCATGGATTATATAAGAAGACAAAATTCTCCAGTGGGATGCGAGCGGTTGCCTGTGGCTGAAGTCTTTTAAAGATAAGGGCTGTGCAAACAGACAAAAGGGTTAAACAAAAACTTTATCGGATTTCCTAACCTAACCCGCCACTTTTACGTCGTAGGGGAGACCGAGGGGAATTGAAACAATTTTCACATTTTATTTTATACACCGAATAATATAGACAGAAATCGTATGATATAAGTACCAATCGATAACTCATTCTTTACACTTGCAAATTACTAACATAAAGAAATTGTAAGCGTTAAATATTATGGTGAAAAATCGATTTAACCGGAACAAGTCAACTTGTTTCAAATCCCCTCATACCAAGGTGAGATGAAACAGTGGTCGAGAAGAGTTGAAACATATGATTTTTGAGAAGTATTAAGGGCTATAAAATAAAAATGATGATATAATTTAAGGTATTTATTAATATAAAACTTTTCAATTACGAAACAAACTTTTTTATTAATATTTAGTACTGATATATCAGTTAAGTAGGTAACTACAGGTCTAAAACAAATAATCAACTTCTAAAGTAGTTAAAAGTACAATAACGCCCTATTCGTAACATTAGGTAAAATGACAGTCAAATAAACAAAAAAATAATCTAAATCTTTAACATAAAATTATTATTAACTTTCAGTCGTTTCTTAGGTACTTATTACAATCAGTCTTGATCAAATATTTTATGTTACAAGATCTCACAAATGTCACTTCACTTCACTTCACTTTTTAAAAAGATATTGCCTCGATCGTATTTAGTCGATGATTATGCCAACAACAGAGTATGTAAAAACACTTGGTGAGACTTTACAAAACAAAAAGATATTCAATTTTGAGGTGACTATTTACAGTTGAGAAAACTCACAAATGTCAAAAATAAAAATATTGTGAAAATAAAAAACTTCAATCTGACAAGCAGTTGTGGCAAACATAGTTATGGCAGACATTGCACCCATTTTTCTTTGGCTCTGCTATTTGAATGACACAAAGTTACTTCTTCTGTGAGATCATATATTTCGCGACTCGCCATACCTCTGTCAGTCTTTCTTATATAATCAGTAGGCATTCTGAAACAAATTAAATTAACAAAAATAAACATTATTTGTGCCTGTTATTTATTGACCGCTGTCATACAATTTAAGACGAGGAGAATTGAAACAGCCTGTTTCAAATCTCCTCAGTAAGAAAAATCCTCCTATTTTTTATTAAATCCACAATCAAGAAGCAAATACACATAAATCAATTGTACTAAATACACCTAATAAATGTTTAGTTAATGAACTTTCGAAAAATATATAACTTGGACCAAAATACAAAACTGTTATCAAAATATAGGCATCGTAAATAAAGGTTAAAAACTTACTTTTGACTATTTTTGTCACATGATATACAGAACTCCACAACCGCGCGACTTACGCCACCGATGCGAACTGACACGTCAGCGGACGGAGGAAAGTGGTTGAAAAGCGACGTTACCAACTCGCTAACGGTTTTAAGTTCCAAGAAATCGGTTCTGTTTCAAATCACCTTTGTTTCAAATCCCCTCGGTCTCCCCTACGTTTCACGTAAATCATCGCATAAAAGATGATTATTACAATGATTTATTATACTTTTTATTATGGCTATTGTACCGATGACAATTAGAACTTTTGGTACGCTAGCTTACAATTCTAAAGATTTTCCAGGATATTGGTATATTTTTCAGGGCTGTCGAGATCGTGGTATTGTTAAGTGATATAATTCTAAGTATGAGTGTGAAATCATAATTTTATGATTACTACTTATTTATTCATAGACTTCTCTTACAATATGAAATATGCGTAGGTATAAGAAACAACGAAAATGATCAGCGATAAAAATATAAGTGTCACTCTTTTACTAAAAAAGTACAAGAAGTGAAAGTTGGTAAGTTGTGTAAGTACTTACGTACCTACTAAATTTAATGTTAAATCCTGGGATCCATTCTCCCTGGGAGCTCTGATACGATCAATCATGGCGGGACTGCTATGATGAAAAGTCCGCCCGGTTTAACTCTACTAAGTATAGCTCCCTAACTTTTTAATAGCAAAACTTTTCCCCGTGGGACCGAAGTAATCAAACGTGGATCATTCGTGCTGTACGCGGTAAGTCTGCGGAAATCCAGTACGATCGGCTTTAGCCTCAGAATACTAAAAATCAACCACATTCCTCAAAGGATCTAATAAAAATTTGAGACTACTTTAAATGAAACCTACTCAATTGGCTGTCACTTAGAAAATAGTTTCTGGGATTGACAACATATCAAAAATAGGCAGACCATTTGTATGCAATGCAACATGCTGTCCCCGTAAATCGCTGACACATCGAATAAAATATTGTTTTCAATTTACATAACGTGTGTTTTGTTCGCCTTGTTTTACAGTTGTTCACGTAGCGACTTAACGTGTTACATACCTACAACCATCACAAGAACCGGTAACATATGTCCCAATATTGACATTTCAGGGGTGTAGATATACCAGACAGGTAAGTAGCTTAATTATTATCACCAGCAAATAAAATAAATTATGTATTTATAAATTTCACAAAATTTTACGCTGTATCTAGAGTCTAGACGGTTCTCGAATTGTTAAGTGGGCAAGTAGTCACTTATTTACATAAAGACATTCTGCAAGACAGGTAGTTAGCTCATTATTGTCGCAATCATGCAGTTCATGATGGTGCGTCTGATTCCATTTTCCTTAGCTCTAGGTAGGTAGAACCGGTTTCAATATACTAGATACTAACCTATACACATACATTGTATCAATATTTATTTATTGCTTTCTGCAGAAGAGAGCTAAATCAGTAGTGACCAAAAGTTTTTAACGAAACTCTATTAAAAATGTATCGCAGCACTTTGAAAATTATGTAAATCTAATGTGCCATTAATACGGAATAGCTAATTAGATATTATACTTGGTATAACCAAGGATAAAAAGGCGTAGTTAATGCAAGAAATCATTGTCATATGCAATAGACAACCTGAGATGCTAACATAATAATGAGCCGACAAAATATTAAAGACCACACTGTCTACGTAAAAAAATATTAGACAAAAACAGCACTCATTACCGCTGTTCACATGTCAGCTGACATACAATGTGATTAGTCACACGGATTCGAGTCGGTATTACCGTCGCAAATACTCAGCCTGACATTGTGATCACTGCTCGAGACGTGGCCCGTGTTTTCCTTGTATCGCTAAAAAACCTGCTCGCAGGCCTGAAGGTCGCTGGCCTGGCCCAAATAAACTTGGAATGCTTAAGGAAATAATCACAAAATGTATAAACAGAGGTACAGGAGTACGTAAATACGTATCTTGGAATAATTATCTATATAAAGATTAATCGACGTTTTATGATTCTACCACTTTAAATTTTATCATAAAACTTGTTATATTTAAGTCTAAATTTTTGTTTGCAATGAAACAAATGTGTAATTTTGTAAGATAGATTTCTATAAATTAGTTATCTTCATTTTTACTTCACAAAATGTTTTCAGGTCCGAAGGCTTTCATGCTTGTTAAGGAATTAACCAAATTGTACCTATAACTGCATGCCAACACTTGCACTATTCTGTTCAATTTGTTCAATGATCGCGGTGTCTGGGGACTGCGTATCAGACCCCCTCGCTCACCAATTGTTTGATCGCTTCCGAGTACAGCAATCACCATGACGTGTAATAGAGCCACTGGGTGGGTGAGTGATAAAGCCCTGCGTCCACGTGCAATATTATTTTGCTTGTACCAATACTAAAACACATATCTATCCATATCTCCTTTTTATTACGCACAAAGCAATAAATATTCAAATTAAAACTAGGATGATAAAATCGATAATACCGGTTCTAAAGTCAAAGTCAAAGTCAAATCATTTATTTTGTATAGGCCTATGGGGGCACTTACAAATTGTCAAGTTTACATTTTTTTCTTATAAACTACTATACTACCACCGGATCGAAACGCGACCTCAACTGAGAAGATCCGGCAAGAAACTCAGTGGGCTGATAATTTTTTTAAATCGCCAAAACTTATTACAAATACACAGGTACATATAGCTCCAGTGTGTTGCCTTTAGAGCTGTGTTTAATAATAAAGATAGAATAATAATACCGTAGTATAGTTCTATCAAATGAAAGAGCCATGGAGTACCTAATACTTATAGTTGCTTATTCGAACAGTATGTGAAACGAATCAATGCGTGCATGTAAATTTCCAAGTTTTCATGAAAGCAGAACGACTAGTTATTTATCACAGTGCTCCACCTTAGTTCACCGTAGTATGTATCAAATAGAATTTCCTATTTTATTACTATTAGCTACCACTGTTAAAGGGGAAATCCATGTTATGAAACAAATTAGTGCAATAAAAATCTAATTTTAATACTAGGTATGCCCCCACTATTACGCTCATCTTACTACCTACTACATCTACCTACAATCAAATTTAACCAGGCGGCCTTTTGATAAAATATATCGCAGCGTTGTTATCACACCAGACCAGAAGCAGGCTGGAAATTGGCCATCAAGCTTCATCAACTTAACGGCCGGTCTAGTTGCGGTGGAGTAAGGGTCATTATTCTTTAGCCCGTTATCTGAGTCTGTCAGGACTTAGGGCGGCCCTGTATGAAATAATTTTATTTAGTAGCTGTTCCCTTGATATCCACAGCCCTTACAAATAAGTTACTTCGCTGGTTTCTACTTTAAATGTATAGAGTTATGGTATATATTTGTTGATTTATAGAATTAGCAGTATAATGAATATAATAAAAATGTTATTCATAACCCAAGGAAGTTCCTTGGGTTACGATTTTATGATATGATTGTAATTTATTTAAAGGTATAACCTACCGGAGTTCACTAACATTTTATTCAGCAGGATTAATCAATTTTGCTCATTGTCGCAGTTTTTTTCTAACAGGTTCAAACTACATTGAGTCCTCCTATTATTTGTTGTAAATCTTAGGAGGGAAGCATTAAATTTACAATCAACTCGCTTCAATGTTCATATGCAGTAGTGAGTAAACTGTAATAATAAATGCATTATGTTGCCAGATAAAAAACAAGATCCAGTAACTTGTTGCTTGCAAAACCTGATCACGTATGACGTCATAAATCCCAGAGGTGCGAGCCGGGGTGTAAACCTGCACACTTTGATTGCAATGCGTGCGTTCGACCACTCGGCTACCACTGCTATAACAAGTCATCATCTACTTCGCATTATTTGTGAAAATAGTGCGTATAATTACGTAACAAATTGAGATTATTGCTTTCGTGCGGCAGTTAAACTTGGTAGACATTTTTATTATTTTATTATCAATGAAATGCAGAAAAATGACGATTTAAAATTACATTAAAAAGATTAAACGTTAAAAACTCCTTAAACTTTTAACTTCATAACCATTGTTAGGTAGGATACTACTTGTAACTAACAACAAAGCTTTCGGAGCTTTTCCTTTGTCACCAAACTCTCCATTAAAAAATCCATTATCGGCCGATTAACTGGATATTGGAACATCGGGGAGCCCATTACCTATCTGAAGTTGAATTTCTGTTAGAATTGCGCGCGATCAAAAATTGGAAGAGGTTTTTTTTAATAGATTTAAGATTGTACTTTTATTTCTTTTATGTAGAGACGAATAATGATGTCACTTGATGCTACTAAAAGAAAAAATCCCTTGATTGGGTATGAGTCCATAGAAATGTGATGTTAAGCGATGCCCTAAAAATCAAACGCTTACCTGATTCCCGAACACTCCAATACTGCAAGCCAGGGACACCTGGTCGGCGCCGAACCACACAGCGGCCAGCCTCGGGGGCACGTTCAGGATGAAGACTTGCGACACGGCCACCACTGACTGACCCATGAAGCCAAGCCAGAACATGTGCTGTGGCACCGAGAACACCTTCAGCCATGATCCTATACAGGTGCCGAACGCGCCAATGATTGTGGTGACCCGCAGATTCTGTAACAATGAAAGTTACAGCTAAATACTTGTTGTTCATCTCTAGAAAACTAAAAGAGACCGCGCTTCCTTTATGTCTAGCACAGAGAAAAATGGAAATGGATGTCTGCATATTGATGTTAACTGTATGGTATATAAAAATGGAAAATTCGTCAGAATAATCAGTCAATAAAAAAAAACATTACAGCATTACACACTTGCGCAAATGTTAAAAAATACAATTTAACTGTTATTCGAAGGCCTTGCCGTCTCACACAGTCCTTCTCGACGGTCAAAATATAATTATCGCGGGCCATATACTATTCATGTCGAAGGACCGTCGGCGGGACGGATTAAATGCTTTCGCGGGCCGGAGCTGGCCTGCGGGCCGTACTTTGCCCATCACTGCTTTAGACCCTTTGTATCTATATGTACTTATATACTTATGAAGATATGCATATGTTATTAAATACCACTTGACTAATGCCAATATGGTTATTTTTGAAAAATAATCATTCATCATCAGAGATTAATATAAGAGTGTTACTGTTAAGGTTTGTATGCCACAAGTGAATCGTTTGGCGATATTAAACTCTTGAACTACATAGATATGCAACACATAGTTGCCACAACCATATGGATAACCCGTGTAAAGTAAATATTATCTGTGTCGAATTTTTATAGCCTCGTGAATACTAGGTATATGACATTACATATATGCTACGTGAAAGATGTGTAAATATAATTTCGTCAAGGCCGCTCCACGTTGTCAAAGCCGGGAAATAAACTGTATTTAAATAGTTATTTAAACGTAGAGATTAATTTTACAATAGCCAGGTGACTATTAAGTGCTGTAAACGATTTGGGTATAGTCAACTTTTTTTCTGCCTAAACTATCTAACTAACTCGGCGAACTTCATATCGTTTGTATTTTTTTAAACCCCCTTCGTTAATACCGCTTTGTTTGCTGTAATGAGCGAAACAATCGTTAAAGCCGTTTTTGAGTTTTTCCAAACTACCCAACTACTGATAAGTAGGTGGTACAGATGTGGGTCTTTTATAAGATTACTGGTAGGTTATAGGTTCTAGCCATATCTTTTTATGCCAAATGTCTTAAATTACCCCTACGTGGGTATTGAACACGTAATGTGACTGTAATCTATGGAATATTTCTGAATGAGTAATTTATTTCATAAGTAATCCATACTTAGATAACAATATATACTACTTACCTACTGATATTATAGATTTTATATTGCGTGTGTATATCACGAGCGTTACACTTCTGAAAATGCATATTTGTCTGTAGTTAAGTATTTATTTCATTCGACCAACCTTTTGACTACTTCGCCCAATAGATACTTACACGTACTGAGAAAACTGAAAGGTACCTTCGTACTTATTGCTCATTAATCTTGAAATTTACATGGTAAAAACAATTTTTTAACAAAAAACAAAAACCGACTTCAAAAACCTAGGTGCACTAAAAAGCTAGAAAGAACCTTATAATTTGAAGACATTTGGAGTAGGTGCCAATCTACGTCAGACTACGTCGGTTTTTCGTTTTTTGTTTTTTTTTTCACGCTTTTTAGTGTCAATAATCGTTGAAAATATGCAATTATTACCACCTCATAACAACCGTAAAAAAATAAATAATTACAGCCAAAAAAAAATCCACCCCCCCTTTTCCACCCCTTTGGGTGGGTTTCGATTTTTTTTAACAATCCGTATTAAACAAAAAAAGATTTTCCGAAATCGGTTCACTAACGCCGGAGATATGCTGTAGTCCGGATTGGACCCCCATTTACAGAGTGGAAAGGGTGGGTCCCCTTTCCACTCCTTTGAGGGTAAGTTTCGATGTTTGTAAACTATCCGTATTAAACAAAAACTAATGATCAACCTAAATGAAAACTCCTTAAAAATCCGTATACAACTACATCATCCACGTAAATAATGATCATAATAAACATAAAAATGTTCATAAAATGAAAACTGCTTGGCCGTACAATTTTAAATTTTTATGGGACCAAATGGCATCTATTCCACATCAAACAAAAAAAGAATCACGTAAATCGGATCATAACTCGCAGCGTAATCGGTGTACATACATAAAAAAAAAACCGATCGAATTGAGAACCTCCTCCTTTTTGGAAGTCGGTTAATAACAAGTAACAAAATAATTATATGAACCAGTGAATATCATATCACCATTTTATTTTTTATTTAAAACCACGCTTATAATAGAGCGAGCAAAACAAAAAAAAATCAGTCACGCACGTAGTTTTTGAGTTTTAGCCAGACTAAAAAAACAGCAATTGGTTTCTTAGAATATTTATTAGATATGTTTAAATATGTGCGTCTATATTTTTGTTCCTTATACAGCTTTTAAACGAGATTCTTATCGAGTAGATAGCCTTTGATCTTAGTTCTCGCGTGAATGACTGACTCAAGTAACACTTGATAAATGTTTATTTTGTCATTATGAGTTACGTTTATACCGATCTATTACTATTATATGTAACTAACTATGAATAGTGGTGAATTTTCTTATTTAAATTTTGTACACACTTACCTGTTGAGACACTTACATGAATTCTTTCATGAGACTGTTTTCTTAGGGATTACGCTTGACTCAAAGTTACAATGGGGTCCACACATTAGAACTCTAGGAAAGCGCCTCAGCGCTGCTGCCTACGCTGTCAGAAAGATCAGACAGCTAACTGATGTAGACACCGCGAGAATAGTTTATTTTAGCTACTTTCACAGTATCATGTCGTACGGTATTCTATTGTGGGGTAGGGCCACTGATATTGAGTCCGTTTTTATTTTACAGAAGAGGGCCATTAGGGCCATCTATACTTTAGGTAGTCGCGACTCCCTAAGAGAACTCTTCAAAGATATCAACATAATGACGGTCCCATGCCAATATATCTACGAGAATATCATGTAAGGAAAAATTTACATCTGTTTCGAAAAGTAGGTGATGGCCATCGTTTTAACACTAGAAATAAAGATAAATTAGACCAACCACACTTTCGACTGGCGAAAATTCACACATCTTTCATGGGGTACTGTGTCAAATTTTATAATAAAATTCCCCCTAACGTCATTAACCTAAATGAAACTAAATTTAAAACTTGCATTAGACATACACTATGCAGGCGCGCATACTACACAATAGGTGATTATTTAGAGGATAAACACGCTTGGTCAGGCGCTGGTCCGGCTCCACAGGAACTAGTTTAAGGGATTTTAGCTATTTGTCCCGTTTTCCTCCTCCTTCCTACCTTTAAATCTTGTCCAACATGTAGATTGTTTAGTGATTTAATTGTGTTTTGAGAATGTATAGCCTCATTAACTTTATATTGTATAATTGTTAATTAAGAAAAACACAAAAATGTAAATCCTTATTTGAAAAAAGCAACCATGGAGTTTCTTGCCCATTCTTCTCCATAGGAAATGCATTCCGAATGGGTGGTAGAGATACTACTATTATTATTTATTGACGATTCATAAGTGCCTGTATTGGTTTATATGAATAAAAAATATTCTGATTCTGATTCTGATTCTGATTCCTGGGAATTTATAGGTATTTCAATGTATCTACAAATCAATTGCAGTGGCATTTTATGTACAAAAATATTTTACAACTCTACTGTATACTGATAGTAGGTATCTATAAATTTGGGGGTATGCAGGGGGCCGATTTTCGTTTGATAGACGTCAATATTTATTAGAGACTAGCTGTGCCCGCGACTTCACCCGCGTGGATTTTACGGAGATTACCCGGAAATATGGGTATTATGTTTTTCCCGCGGAAACCCTGTTTTTTCTAAAATTAAAGTAGCCTAAGTTACGCCTTGGAACGTCAGCTATCTGTCAGTGAAAGTCCCATTGAAATCGGTTCAGCCGTTTAGAAGTTTACCCCAAACAAACAGACAGACAGACAGACAAAAAAAAATTATTGCGTTTTCGTTATAGGTATCGTATATACTTTCATACGCATTTGGTAAAAAAGAGTTATTTTGATATTTCAAACAGACACTCCAATTTTATTTATTTGTATAGATGTATAGATAATTTGAAACAAAAGAAAAAAAAATACGACCAATTTGACGATTCGTTTCGACATATCTCTAATAGAGATTAATGTCTACAGTGCCGGATTAAGGTAACTTGATGCCCTAAGCAATCTTCCCATGTGACCTCCCCCCTTATCCTTAAGTGAACTACAAAGAATTAATTGAAAACAAAGTGAATACTTATCTTTGGTAGAATATTGAAATTGCTTTGACTTTCATGTGCTCGTTTTTTTTTCTCGGTCGTCTCTGGTCCCCCGCTAGACGGGATGCCCTAATTAATTGCTTATATAGCTTATAGGCAAATCCAGGACGGAATGTCTATCAAACGAAAATCGGGCTCCAGGTACCTCGTAATCTCCATTTAAATTACACAATGAAAGCAGGCATTTTATCAACGCCTGCGAATATCGGCGACAGGCAGAAGGGCGCAACGCTTGTTCGCATTAAAAACAAGTTTAATTGAAAAACTCGTGCTCGCTTGTAACACCGGGGTCGCATGTGACGACGCAAAACACAGAAATTCGCGACCAAAACCATTCGTCAAACGAGTTTTTAATTAAACTCTACACCAGCTTGAACGGTATGGTGTTAGGCATTCGGTAAATATTTACAGAATATAACATGTGTAAGTAGGTACATTCGCAATGCGAATTATAATGCACATAAAACGTATGTACTACAGACTCTACTCTATGTCTACTCTATGTAATAACTATCTACTTAATAAATCTGGTAGAGTCTTTTGAATGAATTTGTACACATAGTATCTGTAGTTTGTTGTGTATATAAGTGACTACATAAACTTGCATTTTATTCAGTAAATATAGGTAATAATATTAACGATAAACTTACTTATAAGTTTGAAGGTAAAGTGTAGGTATTTTAGCACGGACACACAGTTAAGCAGGTAGGTAAATGTTATAGCTATACACGGTCAACCAATCTATCTACAAGTAATAATATATATTGAAAAACACCGGCCAGTTGCGATGCGGACTCGCGCACGAAGGGTTCCGTACCATTATCCATAAAAACCGCAAAAAATCACGTTTGTTGTATGGGAGCCCCCTTAAATAATTATTTTATTCTGTTTTTTAGTATTTGTTGTTATAGCGGCAACAGAAATACATCATCTGTGAAAATTTCAACTCTCTAACTATCACGATTCATGAGATACAGCCTGGTGACAGACGGACGGACGGACGGACGGACAGCGAAGTCTCAGTAATAGGGTTCCCGATTTACCCTTTGGGTACGGAACCCTAAAAACCGCCATCTTAATACTAATTACCTACCCCTTTCGCCGCAACTCGGTACATATCTGTTACGTCACACTGGTCTATAGTACGTACAACTGTGCCTAACATTTCGATATATCATTTAAACCGGACACACTCGGCCATAGGTCATCTCTGTGAAGGATTTAATGGATATTGATTCCCGCTAGGATTTCAGTTCAGTTTTGTTGGTAGATATGTTTATGAATAAATTGTCACCGAAAATGATTTATGAATGAGACTCCTGGTGAAGATAATCCGCTTGTGATGATTTGTGAGTCTCAAAAACGAAACAGAATTCCCCATTATTAATTCTCTATTATTTCGGACTTCTGATACACCATGTATAACCGACTTTAAAAAGAAGGAGGTTCTCAATTCGACCCGTATGTTCTTTTTTATACGACTATTGCAGCTTTCTTTAGTTCCTATATCCAACATCCTTTAAGCCACAGTCTACGGACACTGTTTAATTCAAGGATGAGATCCAGGTCAGAGGATAAGCTTTCCGTGGCTCGGTCGTCACGAACTCCGCAATCCCGCTAAAACCCGCTTTCGCTAATAGATCTCTATTATATTGGATTAGCAATATAATAAATCCTTTATCAATCAGATAATCAGATTTAATATTAATAATAATCAAGAGACAATATTTTGCTCCACAAAGTATATTAATGTATTTTTATTAATTGTTATATTTATTCGGAATTACGATAAGAGTATCCAAAACAAACAATTAGGTTTATTTATATGCATTACAAAATAAGCATTGTCAGCAAATTTTATTGATCATTAGATGACCTGGCGAACTTCGCATCACATACAATTTCTATTTTAAACCCCTGTATTGTAGCGAACAAAACACAATAATGAATTCGGTCAAGCCGTTTTTGAGTTTTAGCGAGACTACCGAAAAGCAACAGATTTTTATAAATTGCGCCCTATACCATACATTGAAAAATATCGTCAGAAATTTGTGTCAGAAATGTCAGGAGATGGAAATAAAATGAAATTATATCACAATAACAGCTTGGTTTAGTGGTTTAAGCGTTGCAGGTCGTTTGCACCGGGTAGTTGCGTGTTCGATTTCCGCCAGCAGGAAATTTCAGCAATGGTATTTGCAGAGTTTGTCTTGGTCTACGTGTAAGTGAAATGGGCCCAGTCAGCTATGTAGTAGGTACATAGGACAACTGACTTGGTACAAGTCCATAGTACAAGCGTTGCTTTTGTAACCTAACGATAAGTGAATGTATTGTGAAGCAATATTATTAAACATTTTTCTATACATACATACATACAAATAATAATATATAATATATCTATACATCTATACATACATATACATACATACATACATACAAATAAATAAAATTGGAGTGTCTGTTTGTAATATCAAAATAACACTTTTTTACCAAATGCGTATGAAAGTATATACGATACCTATAACGAAAACGCAATTTTAAAATTTTTTGTCTGTCTGTCTGTCTGTCTATCTGTCTGTTTGTTTGAGGTAAACTTCTAAACGGCTGAACCGATTTCAATGGGACTTTCACTGACAGATAGCTGACGTTCCAAGGCGTAACTTAGGCTACTTTAATTTTAGAAAAAGCATTAGGGTTCCGCGGGAAAAACATAATACCCATATTTCCGGGTAATCTCCCTAAAGTCCACGCGGGCGAAGTCGCGGGCACAGCTAGTTATCAATAAAATGCTTGACCAATGAGCTGTATAGCGTAAGATCAGCGAAGACAAACAATCGTGATTCACTGTAGGAAAATGGGTGATGAAAACGTATAGTAAATAATGTTTATTATCATTACCCATGTATTTGCAAATGAGTTCGTAATCACGTATTTGTGGTAATGACTTGTATCATAGATAAGGCTAACTATGTAAAGTCTAGTTATTTTATACCTAAGATTAAGTTTACTATTTGGTTATTATACCATAACGAACTGTGTCTTTTATGTGTTTTCTGTTCACTCAATACCGTCTTCACCATGAGGGCACACGGGGCCCGTGCCCAGGGTCCCCATTCTCAGGGGGCCCCGAAGGACCGACAATTTCTCTACACATTTATTCTCAAAACATTTTTGTCGAGCACATTACACTTTTTGCACAAATCAGTAATCTTATCAGAAGGTATTTCCAACAACTTAGTATTTTTTTTTTTATTAAAATTAGCTTTTTTTACTTTCCAAAAGGGCCTCAAATTCTTGTGTACCCAAGGGCCCCAGACTAGTTTAAGACGGCCCTGTGTTACATGTAGAGTAACCAGAAAACCCATATGGACTCCGCCCTGCGTATGGCTCTGCGGCAATTTTTTTGGCGTTAATCTGACATCCGCCATTGTAGTTACATGTGGTATACGGAAACTGCATATGGGGACTGCAATGGTGGAAGTCAGATAAACGTCAAAAAAATTGCCGCAGGGCGGAGTCAATTTCGCATCTCGATGAACATACAGAAAGATTTAATTGACGTGGTGCAATCTACGCCGCCACGCGTCAATATTCGCTCGCGTTGTGAATAGGGTTGCCAACCGTACTATAAAATATAGTATTGTACTATATTTTAGCTATACGTACTATATACTGTTGAAAAAATATATAGTACTTACGCAAAAGTACTATATTATTGTGCCTTGCATGGAGATTGCGCGTATACTATAGCGTGTTTCGGAACGGAACGACAATTAAACGAAACTGTCACTGTCAACTACTGTCAAGTGAAAGACGTTTTCACAAACAAAAGCACTGCTCTTCTTTACGTACTGCGGTACCGCTTAAAAAGGTGCCGTATTGTTTAGATTTTTTTTTGGAGTGACTGACACTTTTTTGTAAGATTTTTGTGAATGTACCTACTATATTTTTGAGCAATGTACTATATATTTTACGGCTCTGGCTGGAAAATACGATATTTTCGAAAAAAATAGTTGGCAACCGTAGTTATTTTCTATCTACGAGTAAACACAGCTCATTTTGGTATTGACAAACATGACATTTGACGTCCCAGTGTGCCCAGGGCTTTAAGTTAGCGTTAAAGCCGAGGAGCCGGACAATTGAAAACCTATCTATTCCAAGCTGTGTGTATTTCCTGAGTCGAGCGGCAGGCCTAGACGGTTAAAGCAGGATATCCTGAGTGTGCCGTTGGTGTGCTGACGTGAATGCATTCGCAAACCTTTCAGTAGCTCACTATTTAGTAAAATGTAGGCTAAGGGTGGGCAGAGAACTGTTTGTAGTCAACCAAGAGAGTCCAATATTTTAACTATGTTTGAATAAAATATAACGGGAACCGACCTATTGATGGAACCTAAACATTGTTCGGAAAAAAATGAAATCTGATAAAATAATAACTAAAAATTACCTATATTATTATGTTTAAATGAAAACTGATGTTTTTCAATATCTCAGGCAATCATAAAAAACCGGCCAAGTGCGAGTAGAACTCGCGCACGAAAAGTTCCGTACCATTATCGATAAAAACGGCAAAAAAATCAAGTTTGTGGTATAGGAGCCCCCTTAAATATTTATTTTATTCCGTTTTTTTAGTATTTGTTGTTATAGCTGCAATAGAAATACATCATCTGTGAACATTTCAACTCTCTAGCTATCATGGTTCATGAGATACAGCCTGGTGACAGACGGACGGACGGGATTAGCGATGTTTTATTTAATTTATTACACGCTCACATCATCAATAAAAATATAATTACATTTTTCTTTCAGAGGTTCGCTATCTGAAGATATCTAAAATACAAAGAAATACATTACATGCCTATTCATTTTGTAAGTTATATAGATTCATTGCCCTGCACGGAAAAATAGCGCCTATTCTCTGGGACATATATGCTCCATCTAGGGCCATTAATCTATCTATTCATAATTTCCTCGTCGTTATGTGTGCTCTTCGCAAGATATCGATTCACATATATCAAATAAATTACGCTGTCACCAGGAAGGGGATGGGCAGAATACTAATGTTCAATCTGACACAGTTTCAAAATATATAGAAATAAGTTCACATAACCTTTTTGTCTTAATATAAATTATAAACCGTATATTGCATAAACATAAGTAAATACATCAGTGAAATGTGGGTGCACTGCAGTGCGCCGCTGCCTATTCGTTTGGTAATACAACCGCTGTGTTTATGTATATAACTAAATAGGCTCCTTTCTTTACGTATCAAGGCAATCGATACATAAAATAGTTTTAATGTTACATTACTACCGACTACTCTACTTACATTACGTCTACATTACTACCAACCACATAACCTAGTTGGGAGAATGCGTTTAATGTAAAAAATTACTATTAATTGTTGTAAATACTTATTTACTCATAAATGTACAGGAATTAATGACCCATTTATATTGACATTGCAGAATACTTAGAACTTTAATACTGAAAATACCACTCTAGGACGTATTTTAATTTGATGATGTTAAACTTTACCATTTTTTACAAATACGGGAGTAATCAAATGGTCTTAACGTTAACTTATCATCTGTATTTTCAGCCGTTGCCATAACGTGACCGTATTAAATTTATCAAACAAATATTCTCGAGTTATATTTTTACAGGATATTTCCCCGGGGTAAGCGACAACATCATCGTCGGCTGAAAATCGCAGATAGTAAATTCAGCTTTCTGGAGTATATTGCTTTTCTAGGACAGATATAACGTGATATTATTCTTTAAATAAGATTCAGAAGTGAGACAGAGAGCGAGCGAGGGAATTTTTGATAAAAGTCTTGGTTTGACATAGTGCTAACTCCACTGAAGTTAAAGGGGTCAAAATGGTCCTAAAATAAAAATGTTCTTTAAGCTATATCCTTTGATATTGGTACGAGATTTTAGTGAACCCCTTTAATCCCAAGTGGATTCCCGAAGCAGCTGCGTGTCGTATCCTTTAATTACTTACACGTGTAAGTAATGGTAATGTGGCTCTACATCACACGACGCGTGTCTGAGACAGGAGAACCGTTTTCATCAAGACATATTAGGCTAATGTGAACATGTTAGGTTCACACATCCATATACATAATAGATATCTATCTGAGATTGTAAAATAATTTGTTAGGTACCTATTGTAATTTTACTGCGTAGCGCCGTTCTACATGTTGTCGTGTTCACGGTATAAACATCATCTTCTTATTTTCATACGCCGAAAAGAGTCCAAGAAAAATCATACAAATATTTATTTGTTGGATTTCACACACAACTACACAATTCTGAATAGGTAATAGGTATCTACATTTGTAGATACCTATTACCTATTCAGAATTGTTATTTTCGTATGAGACGCGGTAGGCACCATTCCTACAAGTTGATCGTTGAAAGCTCGCATCGAACTGACTATAGCGAGCCATTCACCTGCATTACCATTCACCTGCAGAGCACAGACAGAGTAGAAATAACAAAAAAAAAATCCTTAGCTCTAATAATGAGAGTCTGCGACCATTGTGTTCCATCCCATTGCATTTCGTTAGTTAGACACAATCGTTTCACTTACTCGAGGAGACACCTAAGGGTGATGCATAAATATTAGTACACTGCACCTTGCAACTGATTCATATTTAGAGTGCCACTTAAAAAAAAAATACCGTATTTTTATTTGCCGTGGCAAAACGCACTGTATTAACAAACAGAAAAGTTTATTCTACAACGAAATGACACCAAGAGCGCGACTGAATTTTGGCGCATGGTTTACGTGGATTTACAACAAAAGTTTAACCTTTATGCATGTTGACATATAGTTCATTTTGGTATTGGCAACTAATTCGACGCGCGCGTCTTGACGCCGTAGTGTGGGAGTGGAGGGCTTAATCCTTCTTTGTTTAGAGAAAGCCTGAAGGTTACATTATTGGATTATATCCAGGTCATTTACATGCTTATCTTATCTATCACACAGATATGCGTGATACTATACTAGATATTGGGTACTATTGATGTTTAATAGTAAATATTAATGTTATTATTGAATTACTCACAAATTACAACTGCTTTAGATAAAAACAACAAGTGAGTAATTATCTAATAATCTGAAATCGTGTGGTTTGTATATACTTACAAAGAGTAAGTTTGAAAACTAAAACCTTACTACGCTTAAAAGTATGAAACAAGAAAATAATCTCACCGTGTCCGTAATGTTAAGAGGAATTAGATGTGTTCATCGGTGCGTCATAAGTATAGCGGACAATCAAGATGCTTCCAACGATGCCTCATTTGACAAATTATGCTAAGTAGTTTAGAAGTTATGGGGAACAGATGAACATACATCCAAATATGATGATAATGATATTCTAGTAAACAGATATGTTATGAGCGCGCACTAGTGAAGACTCGAATACATCCTAATTAGGTCGTATATTTGATACCAAAATGCTGCTTGGTTGACAGATGAATGTTACATCACATAGAAGCGCAAGTGACAACACTAGCTATCTCTTTTTTTCTCGTTGATTTTATCAACACATCTCTTTTGCACATTTCTACGTGTTGTGAAATGTAAAATGAATGAAAAGTGTGAATGTATGCTGCCGCTGTTAAGCGGAACACTTTTTTCGGTTGTTTTGTGCGTGTATAACATATCTGTTCACTAGAATATCATTGCATCCAAATATATCTATCTATCTGTCAAAATCATAATCCTCCGCCGCAGTCGGATGAAAATGGTAGTAAGTAAGGCACATTTCATAATTTAAATAACATTCTTATTATTTAATCTTACATACCAGGTAGGCAGGCAATAGCCACATAATAAATGAAGGTCAGTACGTAAAAGGTAATTATAAGATATCTACTGTCTAAACTTGAACTACGCACATACTATAATAACATTGTTATCGGCTTGTAGCCTGCTTAGAGGCAGTGATAATTGTTTTTGTAACCACGTTCCATAAAACGTTGGCCGTTACATTACGCATGTTTTGTTAAGGATAATCAGTAGACATTTTATTTCTAGTGCTAAATTGCTACTTTTTAGTTTCAAAAGTTATCTTTAAGGTCTTTTAGTACTAATACTACTACAGCCCTTTTAACGTCCCACTGCTGGGCATGGGCCTCCCCTCAATGGGATCCAGGCCATAGTCCACCACGCTGGCCCAGAGCGGGTTGGCAGACTTCACACATCTATCGAAAACTAGTCAAGTTCCCTCAGACGTGCAGGTTTCCTTACGATGTTTTCCTTCACCGTTTTATAGCAAGTGATAATCTCGGATGAAAATGAGATTCGCACATAAATCCCAGAGGTGCGAGCCGGGGTTTGAACCTGCACACTTCGATTGCAAGGCGTGCGTTCGACCGCTCTGCTACCACTGCTATTTCTTTATTATATCTAAGGGTTTTTAGTACCATCAGAAAAGGTGACCCACTAACAGAATATTCCTTTAGGTTTATTTTTACTGGGAAAAAAAAAATAATGCGACCGAATCATACTTAATGGCAATAAGATGACAATTGAGCACAGTGGACGGAGTCCTCTCTGGTCGCCGTTTAATGAAATCATTTTTCACAAATGAGAAGGGAGAGCATTTATGAAAATAAATTGACTGTAATAATTGCTGAAGAAAATTGGTTTTACGTATAAAAAATAATTATGCACAGAATACCGAGGTATTCTCTACATCACACGACGGGTGTCGAAGACAGGAGAACCGTTTTCATCAAGACATATTAGGCTAATGGGAATATGTTAGGTTCACACATCCATATACATAATAGATATCTATCTCAGTACGTAAAATAATTTGGTAAAATAGTTTTTGTAATTTTACTGCGTAGCGCAGCTCTATATGTATATTGTCATGTTCACGGTATAAACATCATCTTCTTATTTTCGTATTCCGAAAATAATCCTAGATTTTTTTTAAAATCCGCCAATTAATGTATCTATTTAGAATTGTCTATACTCCATTCTTTTATAGCATTAGAAAGAAGTTAAAAAAGGTTCTTTTTAATGTACACTTTGTAACAAAAGTAACAATTAACATATTACAGTTACGATTGACGCCTAATTTATTAGAATATATTTTTAAACCAGCAGTCTCACTGTAACTAATCATTTTCACTATTTAACTTATTAAATTAAGTGGCTTTCATTTAGATATATATATATTTTCCAACTTAAAATAACAGTGTCGATACAAAAAACCTAAATAAGCAGAGACGAATAATACTGGGAACGTTTTTCCATAATAATAATAATACATCATCACGCCTGTATTCCCCGAAGGGGTAGGCAGAGGTGCACTCCAGTGCGCCCACACTTCGCCGATGTATTTTGGTCCCAATGTAATAGGGGGCGAACCTATTGCCATTATACCGGGCACACAGGTTTCCTCACGATGTTTTCCGTCACCGTTTCTTAGCAAGTGATAATCTCAGATGAAAATGAGATTCGCACATGGAACCCAGAGGTGCGAGCCGGGGATAGAACCTGCGCACTTTGATTGCAAAGCGTGCGTTCGACCACTCGGCTACCACTGCTATTGGAACGTTTTTTAGTTTTACTATAATCCTACCAAATCTAAAATGTTACCTAATCCCTTCATCCGTTGTGACAACAGGATCTTTCTTATTTTGCCGGTTTATGTTGGCAGTCAAATTGACATAAACAATGTTCTGTGATTGTCATTCACATGTGAATACTTCTGAATGCTACGCCTCTTTTGTTGTTATTACCGAATTTTAGTAATTTTGTTGTTGGAACGAAGTTCCTTACGGCAGGCTTGGAGGGAATAGGGATTTTGCTAGGCGACCGAACTGAAAAAAATGTGATAGTAAAACCGTAAGAAAAAATGCGTGGAAAAAAAACCGTTAAATGAGACGTCTCTTTATTTGTGTCGTTTGATGGATGGATGGATGGATGGATGGATGGACGGATGGACGGACGGACGGACGGACGGACGGACGGACGGACGGACAGACGGGCGGACGGACGGACGGACGGACGGACGGACGGACGGACGGACGGACGGATGGATGGATGGATGGATGGATGGATGGATGGATGGATGGATGGATGGATGGATGGATGGATGGATGGATGGATGGATGGATAGATTGATGGATGGATGGAACGAAGTCTGCGTGGACGAAGTCGCGGGTAGAAGCTGGTATTTTAAATGTCCTATCATATATGTCTACTTCGAAGGAACTTCGTTCCTACCTGGTGTCCCACGACACCATTTAGTTTTTTTTATTTGTTACTGTTTAGTTTGATAAGGTTTAGTTTTTGAAATAAAATGTTTTGCACTCCTGCTTCTACGAGCCTCTTGTTTCTAATGTTATAACAAATGGAGAATAGTTATTTTACGAGACGCGGTAGGTACCCTTCCTATAATTTGCACGTGCAAAAACGATGACACATGATGATGACAAGCCAAAGCGATCTTATTCCATTGGACATAAGGTTTTAACTCCCTTGTCAAAAAATGCAGCTTACACATAAGGTTGTAGGTTTGATTGCCGGTCGCCGCGCCGTGACGCCCGTGGTTATACTGTTATTTGGATTGGCTTGCGTGGGATATAGAAGGATATAATATTATATAGCTTGGTAGCTGGACTTGAGGTGGTCCTCACCTACCTCCGCTATAGCGCTTTAATATTACGCTATTGTTTTAGTATTAACTTATTTTAGATTTTTTGACACTCATGTAGTTAAGTATTGGACCTCAAGATACAGACAGCTAACACCTAGTTAAATAAAAAAATCATCAAAATCATTTTTTTTTATTCGTGTAGGTCAAAAAGCACTTACAAATACACTTACAGATTCTACCGGTTCGGAATGCTGCTTCCACTGAGAAGAGCCGGTAAGAAACTCAATGGTTACTCTTTTCAAAATGATAATTATTTTGCGAGTAATACATTCTCAGCAGCAGCAATGCCATGAGAGCAGACAGCACCTTTGCCACAATACTAGAGAAGAATTATACTCACGGCAGTCTAATATTAAATACAAATATAGTCTTTACGCTTAGGAAGCTAGTACAGTAAGGTGCACTACTGTACTACTCTCTACTCTACTCCCATTTACAATTAAGGGATTATTCTAAACCACAGATGGTTATAGAAATAAGTTTGAGTTCCATATATAATGTAACTATATTATAATTAAGTATTTTAGAAATAAATTATGTCATATTTATTTAGTTGAAATACTGTTAAAATATTCAAATAACTATGCTACAGGGGGTGATGTTACAGCACCCGCTCATCATATGCCAGGCATCTCACGACTAACCTTATCGATATTTCCCCATCAGCTTAAAATCTGCAAGTCAATTACTTACAGACTTGCAATGGCGTCATCGTTTAACCGTTTTATTGTTCCAAGAGTGTTGCAAACAAATAACACAATGTAGAGTAACAAAAAGAAGCCGGCACAACTTTTATCAGCGGTGACAATAACGTCGATTAACACAATTCAATACTAATCACCGTGAGATACCTAGGTGCATATTGTTAAGCTGTTCAGCCAGCTAACACAAGGTCATAACATTGTATCATCGCGTGTCATTAACAAGCAATAGTATTGTAGCGAGAACGATGTAGTTGTTACGATTGAATTACTGTCATTTTATAACTCAGTTAATTACAAAATTTACGGCTCCTAGCAGTCGAGAAAGGCCTGCTCAAATAGGGGCGGCATGACGCGTGGGACCTATTATAATAATACGCATTACGATGATAACAGAATTGATACTTTATTGGCGTGCAAAGTGTTTGGGTATCCAAGTTTTAAACTTGCAAATTTATACTAATATTGCTAAAATAACTAGCTACAGCCCTTTTAACGTCCCACTGCTGGGCACGGGCCTCCCCTCAATGCGAGAGGGATTCAGGCCATAGTCTACCACGCTGGCCCAGTTCCGGTTGGCAGACTTCACACATCTATCAAGAACTAGTCAAGTTCCCTCAGACGTGCAGGTTTCCTCACGATGTTTTCCTTCACCGTTTCATAGCAAGTGATAATCTCGGATGAAAATGAGATTCGCACATAAACCCAAAGGTGCGAGCCGGGGTTTGAACTTGCACACTTTGATTGCAAGTGCGTTTGACCACTCGGCTACCACTGCTTTTGCGAATATAAAAAATACCTGCTTAAAATATCGACAATACACCTCAATGGAAATTAGTAAGGGGCTTAAATCCCCTTAAACTTGTTATTGCTTTTACTGTGTTGCGGTAACTTATTTACTTTAATCAATAAACTTTCTCCAGTAACTACTCGTAGTCCATACGACAAGTAGGGTTAAATTATTATTTATTTAAGAATTCTTTTTCTTACCGTTTTATCCAACAACCAACTCGCCGGAAATATCAGGGGGATGTATGAGATCATGAACACCATCGATGTCCAGTACACCATGATGCTGGAAACCCCATAGTAACTGACGATCGCATCCTGTATTATCGTGTACTGGATCCATTGCATCGCATTCGAAGCCGAGTTGAAGACGAACACGAACAAAACCAGCCATCTTATGGAGTACACGGTGTAATCGGCCGCCACCGCCTTCTTGGGAGATTCCAGTACACCCCCCTTCTCGGCGACCCCGTCCATGACGCTGCCGCAAACCTCCATGGATTTCGGTTCAGTCATTATTCAAAATATATATAATTTCTTTTATTGTAAATATATTATTTATTGTCGTATTATTGTCTATTTTGGCATTTAAAATGGCACTGAGAGTTTACTATTAAATAATTATTGTCCAAATTCCCGCGCTCGAGCGCGATTAATATAATTTTTTTTGTTATTTGTGGCACGGACGTGTCGCTCGCGCGGCTGCCAGCCGTCGACTGTTTTCCATTTTCCTGCTACCAGAGGCTGAATGGAGAACTTCCTGGGCGCTCTCCGTCCGCTGCGTGGCGTGATGCGTGTAATGATAGCGAGTAGGTAAGCCAGACCAGACAGTTTGTCGACAATCAGATCATCTGAGGTAAATATAGCAAGTTATGTAAAACTAATGATTAACTCCGTTAACCGTTAAAACCTTTTTCTTCATACAATTTATTTAACCTACAAGTTTAGAGAAAATAAGGGATAATAGTCAAGCATGTTGCGGTTCCTAATCAAACATTTTATGTCGTTTATAGAAGTTAATAATATTATTTATTATTGCCATAAACTAGGTAAGTAATCAATTATAACTAAGCACAGTAGTGTATTCGACAGGAGAACATTACAAAGCCTACGATTGTTTGGCGACAAGTATGTAACTCTTATTCAACAATAATCTTATTTATAATTGGGAAAAAAGGTTGTATGCTATTACTTTAATTAAATCTTGTAACTGTATAAAATGTATGTATCTATATATAATATGTATGCCTATGTCCAGCAGTGGACGTCCCTGGCTGATAGATAGATAGACTGTATAAAACTCGACGTATATTCAAATTTTGAATGTATTTGTATGTTTTGCAATAACATGTCTAAACTAGTATGATAACCTGTAGCTAGCTCGATAAGACATGTTATAGCAAACCGTTCATACGTTTACATAATAATGTATCCAAAACAGATCAACGATATCCGTCAATAAATCTACCGTATTTTACATTGAACGTAATGAGAATGGTAATGCCGCCTAATAGTATCGCGTAACAGCAACAACGGCGTCAGAAAACAATGCAATGGCTGCTGTTGTAACCAGATTTTCGCTGCAATTCTGTGCATACAAATCAAAATCCTTTTCTGAAGTCGTCCCAAGAGTTAAGTTCCATTTACACGGCAAAGTCAGTTTTTCAATGAATACGATTTTTTTTGGTACGGATATGCAGTGACAACCTTGTAGAAAAGTGAGTCAGTCTCGAGTTATTAACTATTAATATCATAGAGTAAAAAGAGAAGCTCTATCGACTGCGCCCTGCGGAAAATATTTTGACGTTTATCTGACAAATATAAATACATACAGCGGATGTCAGATGAACGCCAAAAAATTTGCCGCAAGGCCATTAGCAGGGCGGAGTCGATATGGCTACTCTGTCTACTCTATGAATACTACGTACTCCCTAATTATAATTACTTACACTCTTTTTTCACTCTAGGTATACTAATGAACATCGCTTCACGGCTACATAATAGAAACAAACTCGGTAACATAGCTACCCGGTGCCACCGGTTTCAAAGTGTAATGTAACCCTCAGTTAGGTTACAATAGATAAGTAATTATAACTCTGTAGTTAATGAGTCGCAGGCCGGTTGGTTCAGCAAATTGACGAGATCGTTAGTGAGAAGCGTTTAGCTCTACCATGAATTAAAATTTAAGAATCGTTTGACGCTAACGTCTACGTAAAGTATATTGTTTTCTCATATTTACGCGAATACTATACATTGAAATAAAACTATTTTACGGATTTTATCGTGTTTATTTACTATTTTATTTTCCCAACGTTTCGGCTGCTTTACAGCAACCATGGTCACGGGAGGACTGAGGTGTTAGACGTGTTTTATGTCAAGTTGTTTATTTTTGGGTGGGTAATACGGCGTTGTAAAATGTATTGTAGAATTTTAAACTTAATGTAGAGTTATATAAAGTCCCGTCAAAATAGGAGCATCAAGACGCGCGAAGCTAATTTGCCGTTATCAAATCAAACTGTATTAACTAATACAAGAAGCACAAATTTTCTACGAAATGTCATCAGTAACACGAGACAATTCGGTCGCGTATCTGTAACCACATTCAATATATAAGAATACCTACAGATTTGACTTGTTCGAGTTCCGAATAGTTGCCAAGCCATTAAATAAAAAATAATTTCGATATAAAAAACGACAAAGATAGCTAGGTGTCTTCAATGTCTTCTGTCCACCTGTTCGTTCATCTAGGTCAAACATACAAAACTACTGGACCGGTACCAATCAATCACTAGTATTGTGATGAAGACTCAAAAGAATGTTTTTGTCAAACTTTATTCAACTGGAACTATTCAGGGTCGGCTGCTTTAATCCTTTTTGACTTCCATTTGTAAGTGTATAGAAATTGTAATTTCCTCGTGCATGGATCATGTGACTTGAGATATAACTGACAGTGCGGAGAGAGCAACAATAATAAGCAATTCTTGTGTGTGTTGGTTTTTATAATATGTGCGCGAATAATATTGACAATAATGATTACCACTCGTTTACGTTTAAGGCTAAAATGTCGAAGGAGGACATGCGAGAAGCCGAAAGAGTACTCTTCAAAGCTGTAATAAATATAACAGCTTTGAAGAGTACTCTACACTCCTCTTTAATTTAAATTATTTATTTATTTTAATGACATTCCTCTAGACCTTACCTCCACATCTTTTAATGAAAGTGGTTCAATATTACTTTCTATATTTTTAAAATGTTTTGTACGTCTATTTCACTGACAAAAAAATAACACTTTTTTATATTTTGCAACAACAACACACTTTGTTAAACAATGTTACGACTTTATGTTCATTTTTAGTATTCCCATAGTATCTACCCAACCCACTCCAATAAAATAATTTCCCATTTAAAAATTCTGTCTAATCATCTCCCTTTACCAATTTTATTGGGGTCAACCTCCAGTCTACTCTGACTACGCTGATTACCGATAGGTACTCACGCAAAACGATTAGGTAGATAGGTACCCACAGTAAAAATTCCGGCCGCCATAAAAAATCTTCGTTCAAAATTAATTCAATTACATCATAATGCCATTAGCATGCAAAGCACAGTCCGACACGAGCCTGATTTATGGAAATACCCTCCCACGTTGCTCGCGATATAAATTCTCGAGAGTTTCAATGTAATACCCTGTCTGCCCACTTACAACCAACCCTTTGAAGGAATTGTTTTAATATTACTTAGATTTTTGACAACCTACTAACTTGAGGGGTTATAAGCCTTTGATCCGATTCATCAACGATCTCATTTTGTAGAAAATGTGCTTCTTCTGTGCTTAGCTAATATAGTAGGTACGTTTTGGTATTGGCAAAATTGGGGAAAAAAGTTGTTGGGCGCAGGGCTTAATCATAGAGCAAGCATATGATGGTTAATAACCTTTTCCTCAAATTTATGGAAAGCTGGATCTATTTACAGAGAAATTGACACCTATACACTGAAAAACACTAATGTAGGCAAAAGGCAGCCTGGCAATTGGAGGTTGAAAACCGAAAGCCTAGCAAGGACAACAGTTTTCTATATTTTTTAGCGTTTTGTAGTCCAAACAATGAATGTATATAGAATCATTAATCAATAGAGACAATGCCGCGAGTAACAGCCTAGATACTTAGTTTAAAATAATCCTGTTATTTTGTCAGAGCTTACCTCATTAATTACGAAAGTTAATGTTTTGTTACAATCGGCTTTTGGACATTTCGGAAATAAAATTATTCAAAGAGGCGCCCGTGATGAATCTGTCGTGAAAAGCGATAGTAACCCCTTTGTGCGTCGAGTCTATTTTGTTGAAATCATTATACGCGGGTGTCCCATGTCGCTGAGCCTGGGTGCCTGAAGATAATAATAATGGGAAAGGGTTGAATATTGTATTATACAAATTTGGGGCGGCTGCGGATGTTTTTGACCCCGCTAACCCAACAGGGTTATATTTTTCAAGTGTATTGTATTTTTTATTTATCAATACTTTATTTTTAACAAACGTAATCGAGATATCGACGTAATGCGATTGACCGCTAATGAGTTTATACGTTAGTTACTAAAATAAATGAGATAACATTCTTAAAAGTTTTGGGTAGTTTTAAATCCATCTAAAAACAATCTGCACCAGCATTTTATATCTACTACAAAAGTGTTCGAGAAGACCACTGCGAATGGGTCAAAGCAAAGGTTTTACTTTTTTTTTTACAGAGAAGCACTATTATGTTAAGCAGACAAAGATAACCGACACACAATCGAACTAACGTGAGTAACTTCAATCGAACCTGTTACCTACCATCATTAATGCAGTTGACCTCGATGTCCTCTAACGGATAACGGATGGTCCTCTGTGGTGGCGCGTCCATGATCGCGGTTCGCTAATTGGATGGAAGTTCAGTTCCCATTAATCCTGGGTGAGGACGCTTCGTTAGTCCCCGTGGTGCAGTAGAAGCAAACCACAATCTATAAGGGGGTTATTACGCGATATCATCATGGTAAGCACTTCAAGGAACGCAGATAAAGAACTATTTATTGGTCAATAATTACACTCCTTAATGAATGGTATTGGATACTTTAGACGATAAAATAATGTAAGGTGTGCTTGGTTGATACTAATCATTCAAAGTTGAGAACACTCCAAATAGAATTGCAATATTGGAAATTACACGATGCTATTATTTTTTTTAAGGCGCTGCGAGAAATTTAAGTGTTATAAAATAGGGAGTAGCTGTACGTAACTAATGTATGAATACTAACTAACTAACTACAGCCCTTTTAACGTCCCACTGCTGGGCACGGGCCTCCCCTCAATGCGAGGGGGATGCAGGCCATAGTCCACCACGCTGGCCCAATGCGGGTTGGCAGACTTCACACATCTATCGAGAACTAGTCAAGTTCCCTCAGACGTGCAGGTTTCCTCACGATGTTTTCCTTCACCAAGTGATAATCTTGGATGAAAATGAGATTCGCATATAAACCCAGAGGTGCGAGCCGGGATTTGAACTTGCACACTTTGATTGAAAGGCGTGCGTTCGACCACTCGGCTACCACTGCTATTGTATGAATGTTGCGTCTAAACTGTCCAACCCAGTTATGATATACTAGTGCGCGGGTGGGGGCTACCCGCAAACGAATGGTTTCGCAAAAGCGGATAGCCGCCGTTAGGTTGCGGAAGTATGCTACCACGTTCCCGCGACCTAACAACCAGCGGAGTGCTGAACACCAAGGGGTTTTAGTGAGTAGGAGTCTCACGTCGCCAGCCTGCCTCCCCCGTGGCAGACTGGCATCCGGGATGGATTTCCCCTTGTAAAAAAAAAGTTATGATATACCTACCTACTATTATTGTTTTCGAAAGTATATCGCAAAATTTAATTACTTAGAGGATTAGACCCTGTACAAATTGAACCGGAACCAATTTCTTGCTAATATCAAAAATAACTGTATTATTAACTCATAGAAGAAGCTCATTTTTCGAGGAAATATTGAGGACCATGCGGATGAATGTAGACGCATGATCAGTATTTTTCAATTTTTTTTATTTTTTATATTAACTTGCAATGTATGTATGTCCGGGTGGAATCTTGCAACTGAATTTTAAATCAGCTATCTTTAACCGATTGAGCTCAAATTTTATATACACGCTTATTTTGGATGACAATGCTTAGCTTAGCTAAGTGACGACATCGTCGCGGTGCATGCGAAAGCGATCCCGTGGCGCCCCGATATAAGCGGAAGATGGTACACCGTCGGTTTTTAGTGGGTATACGGCCTTCTGCCGGGACTCCCACATAACCCTGTTACTTCCCCCGAGGTGGCAGGGTATCCATAAAGGATTTTCCGACGTTAAAAAAAAAAAAGCTAAGTGACGACATTCTAATTCCAATATGGCGGATCATCCAAGATGGCGGAATAGTTATATTTTCTGCACTACCGCAGTATGGGTATCAAATGAAAAGGCTTGCTGTGGAGAACATGAAAATTAAATAAAAGCTTGTTTTTAAAAAGTTTTTTTAACATTATTTATGCATTCACAGACATCTTTATGCATACATTTTCAATGAAAGTCAAGTGAATTCGCTCGTTCCAGTCAGTGTGTTCTAAGCGTTATCACTTTTATCCACTAATTAAATACCTTATCAACGAGTTAATTAATTCGGTCACATCGGTAGTAACCTTTTGCAGTTAACCGTTATATATCGGATCACATATCATTTGCAACGGATGTGCCTTATAACGATTACCTGCTACCGTATGATGTCATACACGTTATCAGGGGCGGCTCTAGCAAATTTTTCGGGCGGTGCGAGATCCCAAAGTGGCGCCGTCGGCGTCGATTACAATGGTAAAAAAGCGATAATCTAATCCTAATCAAAGCCGTTATAATTCGCATCGTTAGCAATAGATCAAGTTAATCGGTACATACACTTGATGGAATTCTAATTTGATCTTTGATCTAGGAACTTTGATCTTTTTATCAAATAGTTATATTATTGTCACTTTTTATCACCTATATAGGTTCACCTAGCATTTAATTTACATTTGGTTCCGGTTCAATAACAAGTAAATAAGGACGAATGTGTTATATTCTTTATGTATAGGTAGGTAGGTACACGACTTTAGTTTAAATATAGATAAAATCTATCAATGTTATTGTAAAAAGTTCAATTTGATTTCTTACCAAAATATAACCTGCTATTTTTTTCTACGGTTGCAACTAAAAAACATATTTCCGGCGTTTTCATGTTTTTTTATAAATCAAATGTACACTAACCTATTCTTAGTTTGCCAAAAATTCTACATAATAAGTACATATTAAAAGGATTTAATATCAAGATGGAAGTCACTTCTAACTATTAACTTCACAGAAGTTCTGCGAAGGACTCTACGCTATTATGTCTCGTTATAAGCAGTCCGAACGTCTTCCATAAAACGACCATTTCCCGACTCTTTGCACTTTAACTGACTATAAACTCGATTTAGAATCGATTTACAAGTTTGGAATATCCGATGCAACATCGAACATATAAAGACTGGTAGAGCTAAGAATATAATATATAATAATATCGATTCTGATATACAAAGATTACAATATATTTGGCAGCAATTACAATACCTATAATGCCGTTTTTCTAATACAATACGAAGGTCCACATACATGGTCCGGCTCCACAGGAACTCATTTGAGGGATTTTAGCTATTTCTCCTGTTTTCCTCCTCCTTCCTACCTTTAAATCTTGTGCAACACGTAGTTTTGGTAGCTAATTAATTGAGAATGTATAGCCTCATTAACTTTATAATGTATAATTGTTAATTAAGAAAAACTCTAAAATTTAAATCCCTATTGGAAAAAAGCAACCATGAAGTTTCTTGCCCATTCTTCTCCATAGGAAATACATTCCGAATGGGTGGTAGAGATACTACTATATTGTTTATTGACGATTCATAAGTGCCTGTATTGATTTACATGAATAAAAAATATTCTGATTCTGATTCGAAGCCCACAGTATTGACACCGATGACGATGGTCGGTCAGAACCTCGATCGATTAATAATAAGTTAATTTGAACTGACTTCAAATAACATACATAAAAAAAAAAACGTACGGTTCGGATTGAGAACCTCCTCCTTTTTGAAGTCGATTAAAAAGGAGAAGGTTCTCAAGGAGGTGGCGGTGCCAATTCAGGTGTGCATATACCTCTAGTCCTAATATAGTGTTATATCAAGGTAGATTGGCACCTACTTCTAGCTTTTTTATGCACCTAGGTTTTTGACGTCGGATATGGTTTTATTTTTAAATAATTTTAACCAGAAGAAAACCCGTTATAACGTAATTTTAAACAGAAAAGAAATATTAACGTTTTGCAACATTGATTAAGTATGATTTTTTTCCTGCCACCTAGATGACGTTCTCGATGCATCAAATATCAATCGTGAAAGGATTTCCGCATTAACGGTTTGTGCAGAGTAAACGACCGACGAAGACAGGGACCACCATTTGTCTTGGGGCGCACTTTGACTCGGAATTAGGTCACTATCCCTGGACCAAAGAGGTAGAGACACTAGAGACCTACTAGATACACTTTTTTACAGCTTCGGTACTGAGTAGGTGGCCGATAATTATCAAAGAATCATAGCTTAGTAGTAAGACGAGCCGCTTTCACAAGTTGTAGCCTGGAGCTATCGTTCAAAGGGAGAGGCACTTTGAACTATTGAACTACTAGCTCCAACCCGCGACTTCGTCGTTATAAATTATAACCTATATGTTATTCTGATGTATACACAATAATACTTTAAAGTTTCAATAAAATCCTTTCAGTAGATTTGTGTGTAACAAACATAAATCCATCCATCCTCACAAACTTTCACACTTATAATATTAGTAGGTTAGCATGAGTCCACTCCTATCATGAGATTTTGCTAACTGTTGTGGAGGTAACGGGACTTACGTAGTAATATTCTTTTTTCATCAGTTTTTGATCATTAGTGTGCACTGAAAGAGTCGATGTTGGTATGACGGAAAAGCGAGTAGAATGGAAGAAAAGGACATACTGCGCCGACCCCAAATAATGGGATAAGGTAAGGCAAATGATGAGTGTGCACTGAAAGACTCTATTTTTTTTTCAATTTAAGAGTATACAATTATACAATTTAGCTGTATACAATTTGGCTGTATACAATTTAAAAGTATCAAACAAAGTCAACAAAACGAGATATAGGTTGTTCGTACGTATCGCTGCTGGGCTGTCAAATCTTCAACGAGAGGTTAGTCAAAACTGTTTCTATGAATAAAGTTTCGTAAGTAACGATACCTATGACTACTCGTTATTCGTTTCACAAAACGAATTGTTGCTCTTACTGATCATCATTTATTTATATGAATCCAGCGTAAATAATTTCATATATTGTCGAAATGCCGGATGTCGTATCGCTTCTATCCGTGCGAGGTCCGTGTAAGCTCAGTGTTTAATGAGCACACCCTGATTCAGCGTTTATCATCTCAGACAGTTAATAGCCTCTCGCGTAGTTATATCGATTTATTCCTGGAGTTTTTGTTTTTATGCAACTGGAGCGGAAGGAAACTCAATTTGTTTTCGAGAAATAAATACAAAATACGGTGTTGGAGCCTTCCCTGAACCGTCTCAACTATTGCTGCGAGCGGTTGTAACTACGCACGAGTGGGCACACCTTTTTCTATTTAGGTATTTAATGTTATACTATCTACTGTACTATTATGTACTGTGCTTTTTTCTTGTGTGTCATTTCTATCTTTGTATGTGAGTAGATTATAAGTTCTTCATGTGCAAGCATGGAATTATTCCGATTGGTACGTTCGAAATAAAACATCATCAACCTATTTAAATACCTAATTAATAAGAAATGCGCAAACAGGAGCGGCGTGGGGTGACGCAAAGCCCGTCGGACACTGGAGCGACACAGCTTGTACGTCTAAATTTTTGCCAGTACCAAAACGAACTCTGCGCCAATATGCATAAAGATTGAATTTCTGTCGTAAAATTCACGCCCCACGCGTCAAAATGCACTCGCGATGTATCTTGTCGCGTGAATCTTGACGCCCCAGTGTGTGGGGATCTCAAATTCAATTCACAGTTTGCTTTGGCGAGCCATTGTATAGAGTGAATTGAATGTGATATGGCGTTGAAAATTGCCGGTGAATGTGATTGGACGCGACTCGTAAAGTGCGCTCTGATCCAATGATTATTGGTTTATTTTATGTGTTTCATTGTTTATTGAACCGGTCAACAAAATGATTTTGCTTCTTTTGTGCCTACAACATTTGAATAGCATCACATCCGCAAATTAATCTATTATCTAGTTCAGGTATCTGTGCGCTGTGTCGTCTCTACTTTATGTTGTAGAGTTTGCTATAGAACAATTTGACAATTAAAGAGTTTTGACAAGTAAAGCAGTGGTAGCCTCGTGGGCAAGAACGCCCGCCTTGAACGTAAGGGGTGCAAGTTCAAATCCCAGGCCCGCACCTCTGAGATAATTTTCATGTGCGAATGTCATTTTCAACAATGATTACCACTTGCTGAACGGTGAAGGTAAACATCGTGAGGAAACCTGCACGTCTATAGCTTTCTATAGCGTGTGAAGTTCACCAACCCGCACTGGGCCAGCGTGGTGGACTATGGCCCAAATCTCCCTCGTATTGAGGGGGAATGTGCCCGGTATAATGGCAATAGGCTCGCCCCCTATTACATTGGGACCAAAATACATCGGCGAAGTGTGGGCGCACTACAGTGCACCTCTGCCTACCCCTTCGGGGAATACAGGCGTGATGATGTATACAGGGTGTATCAGAAGTCCGAAATAATACTTTGACGTTTGCATCTGTATCGGGTATACAACTAAATGGTATAAAAATTTGATTGAAATTCGACCATGATTTTTCAAGTTTTTTTTCGTCATCAATTTCTAAATCTCGTAATATCTTGAGTCCTATGTAAAATTTGAATGTTCTGTTTAGTGAATATTGGTAGTCACCCCTCATAAGTGTAGTTTACACTGCTGAATAGGGTTATGGATGTACCCAAAGGCCAGAACACGATACCTGTGACAAATATTCAAAGGTGTGTAACTCAGAAACTATGATAGTTTGGTATAACCTGTCTTCACTAAGCATCCACATATGATCTCCCGTATATGTACCCAAAGTATTATTTCGGACTTCTGAAACACCCTGTATATATATATATATATATGATGTATAAAGAGTCTATTTAAAACTGATGGGTAGTATTCAGTTAACAGTTAGTAGATATTTCCATTAATTTAAATTACCAGTAGTATGATGACACGAGCGATACACTTAATAATGATACTTAGGTACAATTATAATCTTCGTAAAAGGCCCCGATTTCGTTGTAAACTAAATTAGTAGCACTAAAAAACTTTTTAACAAAAAATTAAACCGCCGAAAATTTTAAAAAGCAAAAAATAATATACCTTTTTTATTTAACCTTAATAACAAAGTTCTTAAACTAATGTAAGTATACCTAAGTCATTTTGAGACGGCGCCAAACAAGCAAATTAATTAATTTAGTAAAGTGTGATGTACGGCGGCGGCGGCGCGGCGCGACACGCCCCTTCGCCGGAAAATGCCGAGCGTTCACGAAGTTAATGTCAGCGAGACAGCAATACACAGCGAGATAGCGAGACACAATGTGTGCACTCACGTATGTGCCCATACGTGAGTGCACACATTGTGCGAGTGGTCGTACGAAGAGCAAATTTTTTGGAATGTTAATGTTTGTCGCTGAAGATTTCACATTTGCATTGTTAATTTCATTTGGTTATTTCTATAAATTTATTGTTCATTGATTGTTTGGCGCCGACTCAAAATGACTTAGGTATACTTACATTAGTTTAAGAACTTTGTTAATAAGGTAAAATAAAAAAATATATTATTTTTTGCTTTTTAATATTTTCGGCGGTTTAATTTTTTGTTAAAAGGTTTTTATTTTATAATGTTTTGTGGCTAAAATCTACTACTTAATCTGAATCTACTGCTTATTTTTTTTGTAATACACAACTCAGCATTAAAATTTGGGAATGAACAATAAACCTCTCCCTATTTTCCCACCTTTCGGGTAGGATTTTTGTTCCTAATTTATATAGGACCAACTTCGAAGTTATACCCTAACCAATACGTGTCAAATAGTGAACCTCTTCTGTTTTCTTCGTTGGTTAAAAATGGGTATAATTCCAAGTAAAGTCCATGCGGGCGTATGTATATCATGGTGTAGGTGCCAATCTACATCAGACTAGGCAAATACACAAATGAATTGGCACCGACTACAACTGTAATGAATTATAAGCTTATTTGTAACTTTTTAGTGTACCTAGGTTTTTGAAGGCGAATTTAATATCTATTTTGTAAAAAGATGCAAGTATTAGCACCTCATAACAGCCCAAAAAAGGAATTCACCCCTCACCACCCTTTCCATCCCAACGTTTCGATATTTGTTAACTATCCGTATTAAACAAAAAAAGATTTTTCGAAATCGGCTCACTAACGCCAAAGATATGCTATAGGCAAGAATGCAAACTTTATCACCCCATTTCACCACCTACATATTTTGAAATTAAACTATTTTACGGATTTTATCGCGTTTATTTACTATTTTATTTTCCCGACGTTTCGGCTGCTTTACAGCAACCATGGTCACGGGGGGACTGAGGTGTTAGACGTCCTGATGTCATAGTTAATAACTGGGTACCGTCATATTTAGTTGTTGTTTGCGGTCCGATCCACGCAGAAAGTGCTTACGGTGTCCTGAGGTCTTGCAATGGTACACTTGGTTTTGGATTTAATCATATTGATTACTGGATCCCAAGTTGGTGGTAGCACCCAGCCATCTTCCCTATTGAAATTAGGATGTTTTTTAATTTCAATGGCCTCACGTATCATCCTTGGTCGGAGTCGGTGTTCTTTTGCGAGGATATGCGGTTTATCAAATCTGATATAATGGCGGGTGCGGTCCTGTACATGTTCACAGATTGCAGACTTCGTGGAGCGTCGGTGTTTCACGTCAGCTATATGTTCTTTTACGCGGGTTTTTATTGATCTTTTAGTTTGTCCTATGTAAGAGAGCCCACATTCACAATCGAGTTTGTATACCCCTGCATCTTGTAGAGGAATGTGACACTTGACAGGTGGTAAAAACTGACTAATCTTCTTCGGTGGCTTGAAGTAAGTTTTGATTGAAGCCCGTTTCAAGATGTAGCCAATCTTGTCTGTGACACCTCTTATGTATGGTAGTACAGCAGGTAGACGCTCAACCGTGGCTGGTTTCACTCGGTCACTGTGATGGCGGCGTGGGACCCGAAGCTTGTTGTCATGCAATACTTGCTTGACGTGGTGGATCTCGGCAGCCAGGTGTTGCTCATCACAGATCCCTTGTGCTCTCTGAAACAAAGATTTACCCACGGTAGCTAACTGTGTTGGATGGTGGTGAGATTCACCGTTTAAGTACCTATCGGTATGGGTCTTTTTCCTATACACGGTGTGGCCTAAGGTGTTATCAGGATTACGGATCACTAAAACATCTAAGAAAGCTAGAGTATTGTTGGCCTCTAACTCCATTGTAAATTTGATTTTAGAGTGTATGGAGTTAAGATGGTTTAGAAATGCTGTTATTTTGTCAGATGGTAATATTGTGAAAGTATCGTCTACGTACCGCTTGTAGAATCTTGGAGTCACAGGTGAAGTGCGAAGGGCTGTCTCCTCGAAGTCTTCCATGAATATATCGGCGACAACGGGAGAAACAGGAGAGCCCATCGCTACACCATCTACTTGCTTGTAGAACTGTTCATTCCACAACAACAGTTCTACAAGCAAGTAGATGGTGTAGCGATGGGCTCTCCTGTTTCTCCCGTTGTCGCCGATATATTCATGGAAGACTTCGAGGAGACAGCCCTTCGCACTTCACCTGTGACTCCAAGATTCTACAAGCGGTACGTAGACGATACTTTCACAATATTACCATCTGACAAAATAACAGCATTTCTAAACCATCTTAACTCCATACACTCTAAAATCAAATTTACAATGGAGTTAGAGGCCAACAATACTCTAGCTTTCTTAGATGTTTTAGTGATCCGTAATCCTGATAACACCTTAGGCCACACATTGTATAGGAAAAAGACCCATACCGATAGGTACTTAAACGGTGAATCTCACCACCATCCAACACAGTTAGCTACCGTGGGTAAATCTTTGTTTCAGAGAGCACAAGGGATCTGTGATGAGCAACACCTGGCTGCCGAGATCCACCACGTCAAGCAAGTATTGCATGACAACAAGCTTCGGGTCCCACGCCGCCATCACAGTGACCGAGTGAAACCAGCCACGGTTGAGCGTCTACCTGCTGTACTACCATACATAAGAGGTGTCACAGACAAGATTGGCTACATCTTGAAACGGGCTTCAATCAAAACTTACTTCAAGCCACCGAAGAAGATTAGTCAGTTTTTACCACCTGTCAAGTGTCACATTCCTCTACAAGATGCAGGGGTATACAAACTCGATTGTGAATGTGGGCTCTCTTACATAGGACAAACTAAAAGATCAATAAAAACCCGCGTAAAAGAACATATAGCTGACGTGAAACACCGACGCTCCACGAAGTCTGCAATCTGTGAACATGTACAGGACCGCACCCGCCATTATATCAGATTTGATAAACCGCATATCCTCGCAAAAGAACACCGACTCCGACCAAGGATGATACGTGAGGCCATTGAAATTAAAAAACATCCTAATTTCAATAGGGAAGATGGCTGGGTGCTACCACCAACTTGGGATCCAGTAATCAATATGATTAAATCCAAAACCAAGTGTACCATTGCAAGACCTCAGGACACCGTAAGCACTTTCTGCGTGGATCGGACCGCAAACAACAACTAAATATGACGGTACCCAGTTATTAACTATGACATCAGGACGTCTAACACCTCAGTCCCCCCGTGACCATGGTTGCTGTAAAGCAGCCGAAACGTCGGGAAAATAAAATAGTAAATAAACGCGATAAAATCCGTAAAATAGTTTAATTTCAATGTATAGTATTCGCGTAAATATAAGAAAACAATATGTGCACCTACATATTTTTTTTTTCAAATTTCCTAAAACACGTGTTTCTTTATTTTGGATGTGAAATACATATACAAAGTTTCAGGTTGATCAAAAAAAATTTTTTAAATTGTGTGACCTTCAACCCCCCATTTCACCCCTAAGGGGGTTGATTTCTGATAATGTTTTGAAAATGGGACCACCCTCGAAGAATTCCCTAGCAAAAGTCATAAAAAAATTGAAATCGGTTTAGTGACGCCGGAGATATGCGTGATCATACATAAAAAAAAATAAAAAATATACGCGTCGAATTGAGAACAGTAGGACGACGAAACCCTTTATTAAGTTTAGTTAAAATTAGCACTATCAAGTGGCCAACATAAAGACCCCAATAGTAACATTTTCCTCTAACAAATTAACCTCAACCGAGGTAGATATCCATAAGGAACTATTATGAACATTATTTTCCCTAAAAACCACGTTCTAACCTAACAGGAAACACTCAAGTTGCGCCTGAACAAACTTAATTATATAACTGAGTACATAAGCTCACTAATGTGTCCGATATCACATGACCTGTAGCGTAAGCCAAGATGCTTTGTGGTCCTTTAAAAGGGTAACAATGTAGTTTAGTATCACGGGTCATCTTAGACTGGACGTGGAAGACAGATGAAGGCCGAGGGTCAACAAAGGGTGAAATGTAGCCAGCATTCAGCGACCCGTCACTTGACACGAGATGTATAGTGGTTTAAAGTAAACGATAAAACGTTAGCCTTCGTGATTAATTTCTGTATATATTTTTCTGTTTATATACATCACAGTACCTCACATTTAAGTAAGGCGAGGGGTAGTTATTTAGAGGTCAGATTAGAGATGTGACCCTCACTCATGAGTCGACTCATTTGGAGTCCTCATGTTAGCAAGTTGTATGAGTTACTCGAATTCCAACATTGCCTCACTCGTTACCTTACTCCTCACGTCTCATGTAAAAGTTGCGGAGAAAAGATTGAATCATGTTAGTGAATGAGTAAGCAAACGAAAACAATACGCGCTCGAGCGATGCCTCGCCTCAAATGAGGTGTACCTCGAGAGCGCCTTGCGAGGTAAAATCAGGTACTCTCTCATCCTCAAATAAAATAGACGAGTTAACTATGACTATTTCAGACCCTATTTTTAATGGTAAAATACACGAGACATCCACTATAGTTTTTTTTCATGCACAACTGTTAAGGATTAAACACAGATCACACAGGGGAGGATGAAACAATTTCCAAGTCTCACATATATATCTCACTCGGTAGTATACTAGTCACATCATCACATGCTATGAGAGTTTAACCCGCAGACTTTCTATACGAATTATAATTCAGTTAGTTAGGTATAAATAATTACAGTGAATGTCTCACTACTAATTTAATCAAAATCACTTACGGTTTTATCCAGGAGCCAGCTCGCCGGGAATATCAGGGGCACGTACGTAACCATATAGACCATGGAAGTCCACGACACTACATAATCAGGCAAGTCATAATAATGTTTCACTATGTCCTGAATGATCGTGTATTGAGTCCATTGCATAGAGTTCGATGCAGAGTACAATACGAACATGGCTAATATCAGCCATCTGTTACGGTACACTTCGTGCTCGGTGGTCCCAGGGCTCAGGGTCATGTCATCCATCACGCTTCCTGTTAAAGAACTTCGACGCGATGCTTCTTCGTTTGAAAACAGGAGTTTTGGATTTGATGGCTTCCCATTCTGAGTCATTTCTCAGCGTTTACTTACTCTATAAAATACTTTAAGATATCACTATGTTTCTAGTTTATTATCACAGCTTCGGTAATTTCACTTATCTTGTAAGTTTAATATTCACAAAATGTACTTTTATACACTGTTTTCCTATTTAAAGTATTTTTGCTACCTATCTATCTACACTTAGATCAGTCTTAGTTCAACAGTTTTTCCAACATTGTAAATTCACGTTTGTACCTATCACAGTATTTTGGTCCCACGTGTCGTATGCAGTCCGTGATCAACTAATATACGAGCAGCATCGCATCAGCCTTTTATGACGCCGCAACAGCTGTTTAGATAACAATTGATAAGTAGCAATAAGATCAGATTAACGACAAAATTTGTTCTAATCTCGAGATGACTTGAATATACCTATTGGATAGTTATCAACTTGTTGCCAAGATGTGTCGATCGTGTGATATTTTGTTATCAACAGTTCTAAGATAATCACATTTTCATTGTCTAAGTGCTTACCTGCCAATAAAAATACGTGTAACATTACCTAATGACACCACTTACGTATTTCAGATAGCACCAACAAAATATTTTCCGCTTACCTAGTATGTATTAACCTTATTAGTAAAAATACCTCAGAGCAAATTACACCAAACCAACAACTATTTACTCAGTCGTTAAGAAAAATATCCCAAGATTTGTAACACTTCACGAGCCCATTAATTTCCACTAACAATTATTCCATGCGTCACACTATAAACACGGTTATAACCACACTGACCTTACTATGCGGTGATTAAAAATGAAAACACACTTAATAATGAGCGAATAAATCGCTTCACATGTTATTTTTAAACGGTTGGTTAATAGTTAATGTATTGTGCCGATAACGGCCGGTATCGTGCCACACTGGGGCTACAAGCAAGATTATTGATAATACCAAAACGACCTCTGTTTTAATATCCATAAAAAATAAATTTCTTCAAGAACGCCCGCCTTGAACGTAAGGGGTGCAAGTTCAAATCTCAGGCCCGCACCACAGAGATAATTTTCATGTGGGAATGTCATTTTCAACAATGATTACTACTTGCTGAACGGTGAAGGAAAACATCGTGAGGAACAATGCACGTTTATAGAAAGGCGTGTGAACGTCACCAACCGGCACTGAGCCAGCGTGGTGGACTATGGCCCAAATCTCCCTCGTATTGAGGGGGAATGTGCCCGGTATAATGGCAATAGGCTCGCCCCCTATTACATTGGGACCATAATACATCGGCGAATTGTGGGCGCACTACAGTGCACCTCTGCCTACCCTTTCAGGGAATACAGGCGTGATGATGTATTAAATTTCAGTGGTATAAAGGCCACGCTACCACGCTGCAAAATTCGCTCGAGCCGTCAACTGCGTTTACGCTCCAGTCTGCCCGGGGCATAACGCCGAGGTACAATAATTAGAGTTCCGTACCCAAAGGATAAAACGGGAACCCTATTACTGAGACTTCGCTGTCCGACCGTCCGTCCGTCCGTCCGTCTGTCACCAGGCTGTATCTCATGAACCGTGATAGTTAGAGAGTTGAAATTTTCACAGATGATGTATTTCTGTTGCCGCTATAACAACAAATACTAAAAACCAGAATACAATGAATATTTAAGGGGCTCACATACAACAGACGTGATTTTTGCCGTTTTTATAGATAATGGTACGGAACCCTCCGTGCGCGAGTCCAACTCGCACTTGGCCGGTTTTTATATTTAACAATATTGGTAACCGTAACACGATCTTTTGGATTTTAAACGCCTGCTTAAATATTGAGAGCAATATGCTTAAACGGAACAAAATGCGGTCATAAAGTATAATTTAACTTTTATATACTCGTAGGTAGGCATCCTCTTTTTATGTAACGACTTTTCACACACATTAAAAAACTACGGAAGAGAACTGCTACATTATAATACATCAACCCAAATTACCTGAGTTATCCTGAACACACGTACTAATCGTATAATTCCGATGGCCTCCCGCGTCTTATCTTCTTGGGCGTCAATACTCGCGCACAATATTTAAGCCATAGCAATACAAACTGTACTGACACTATGAAAAATTAATTGTAAAAATATTTTTAAAAACAAGCTTTTTTTAATTGCCCTTAGTTTTCGTGTTCTCCTCAGCAAGCCCTTTCATTTGATACCCATACTATGGTAGTGCAGAAAAAATAACTATTCCGCCATCTTGGATGATCCGCCATATTGGAATTAGAATGACGTCCTAAGCATGCATTGTCATCCGAAATAAGCGTGTATACCAAATTTCAGCTCAATCGGTTAAAGATAACTGATTTAAAATTCTGTTGCAAGATTCCACCCGGACATACATTGCAAGTTAATATAAAGCTTGTAAAAAGTTCATTTTACAACGAAATGGCACTGACGACAGTGCGAGCGAGTTTGAACGCGTTGGGGCGTGGCTTTTACGACAGGAATTTGATCTTTATGCTTATTAGACACAGAGTTAGTTTTTGTACTGGCAAACATTTTGACGAGCGAGGGTTGATGCTACAGTGTGCCGAGGGCTTTATCCTTACTATGGATTAAATAGCTACAAACAAACCTAAGAGTCCACAGAGAAGACAATATCCCTAAAATAGTTTACATAGAATGCATACGAAATATTAATACCATCTTGCCAATTCACGATGAGCAACGAGAGTTAAACTATTCGTTATTTGTAATATTGTATTTCTTTTTAATTGTTTGTGGTACGGTAAAAAGTACTCAGTCTATTTATCTATTACCTGCATGAGTCTGTTACGACTTAGAACGGAAAATTACCTGTTCCCACCTTTTTTTTTTTTTTTAACATGGGAAAATCCTTTATGGATACCCCTTCATCTTGGGGGAGATGAAGGGATTATGTGGAAGTCCCAGCGAAGCCGTATATCCACTAAAAACCCATGGTGATCCAATCATCCGCCATATCGGAGGGGTCACGGGAACGCTTTCGCACACATCCGCTATCCCGCCAGCGGCTGTCCGCGCGAGCAGACACCTCCTCCACACGGCGGCGTGGGTCACACCACAACGCCGTCCTCCTAGGAGTCGCTTTAATGTCACGCCGGGCCCCCGCCCTTTGCAACCACGACCCCTAAGGTCCCTACCAGATGGGTAAATTGAGGCTAGATTTTCCGCTTCTAAATCCCAAGGTAGGCAACCGGCCATTGCACACGCCGCTTCATACGAGACTGTACGGTATCCGCGTATTGACCTGACCGCCATGACTCGCTGCGGTCTCCGCAAGTGAGCTCTACTTAGGGTGGACAGGGCATCCGTCTACACTGGTGCACCGTAAAGGGCCATAGATCTGACGACCCCGGCATACAGGCGGCGTTAAATCCGGAGCTGGTAACCTGTTCCCACCTACACCTCAATCAATGACCGGCAATACGGTTTCCGTCAGGGTCGATCGGCCGGTGACCTTCTTGCCTACCTGAGTCATCGTTGGGCTGTGGCGGTCGAGAGCAAAGGTGAGGCCTTTGCGGTCAGCCTGGATATAGCGAAGGCTTTTGATCGGGTGTGGCATAAAGCGCTTCTTTCGAAGCTTCCCTCCTACGGGCTGCCTGAGAAATTCTGCAAATGGGTCGCCAGCTTTCTGACGGATCGGAGCATCGTGGTCGTAGTCGACGGATCATGCTCGGATTGCTATCCCCTACCCTGTTCCTGCTGCATATCAACGATATGTTGCTTAATATCAGCAACTTCCGTTGTTATGCGGATGACAGTACAGGAGATGCTCTTTACACCGGTCGTGCTAATATTTCTCGGGCAAACGTCGATGAGTGTCGGAACAAACTTGTGTCTGATGTCGAGGCTTCTCTACATCTAGTCTCGAACAGGGGCAAACTGAACTTAGTGCAATTCAACCCCAATAAGACACAAATTTGTGCGTTCACCGCCAAAAAGAACCCCTTTGTCGCATCTCCTCGCTTCGAAGACACTCCCCATAATGCCAAGCCAAGTATCGGGATCCTTGGAGTCGACATATCGAACGACGTGCAATTCCGCGGTCATCTGGAAAGTAAGGCCAAGTTGGCCTCCAAAAAGCTGGGTGTGCTCGGTAGGGCGAGGCGGTATTTCACTGCGGCTCATCGCCTGCAACTTTACAAGGCGCAAGTCCGTCCGCACATGGAATACTACTCTCACCTTTGGGCCGGTGCACCACAGTACCAACTTCTTCCTTTTGACCGCCTGCAACGAAGGGTAGTTCGAATTGTCGATGACAAAAAGCTTACCGATCGGCTAGACCCTCTGGCGTTGCGTAGAGATGTAGGCTCTCTTTGCATTTTCTATCGCCTCTATCATGGAGAGTGTTCCGAGGAATTGTTCGGTATTATACCTGCCGCTGAATTCCACCATCGCACGGCTCGCCACAGACTGCATTACCATCCTCACCATCTGGATGAATGGCGTTCCAGTACAGTGCGATTTACCAGGAATTTTCTTCCTCGCACCACCAAACTGTGGAATGAACTTCCTGCAGCGGTGTTCCCGGACCGATACGACAAAGGTACCTTCAAGAAACGAGCGTACTCATTCCTTAAAGGCCGACAACGCACTTGCGATGCCCCTGGTGTTGCACGTGTCCATGGGCGGCGTTGATCACTTACCATCAGGTGAAACGTCTGCTCGTTTGCCTCCCTATCACATAAAAAAAAAAAAAAAAAAAAACCTCATAAAACTAATGGGTATTAGCATTTTCTGCGCACTTCCATGCTGTTTAACAACTAGCTATTTCATCATATAGGTTGCATTGTCGTATACCTATAGTTATAACTATAGGCGTAAGGTTTTTACTAATATTTAATGTACAGGGTGTTTCAGAAGTCAGAAATAATACTTTGACCTTTTCATCAGTATCGGGTATGCAACTGAATGGTATACAAAATTTATCGAAATTAGACCATGTTTTTCCAACTTTCTTACGTCGTACATTTCTTTATCTCGTAATATCTCGAGTCATATTTAAAATTGCGTGTTCTGTTTTGTGAATATTGGTAGTCGCCCTTCATAAGTGTAGTTTATACTGCTGAATAGAGTTATGGATGTACCCAAAGGCCAGAACACGATACCTGTGACAAATATTCAAAGGTCTATATCTATAACTCAGAAACTATTATAGTTCGGTATAATCTGTCTTCACTAAGCATCCACATATTATTTCGGACTTCTTATACGCCCTGTATAATGGCTGGCATTCATACTAACTAATTGGGTTAGAGAATTGCAGTCAATCATCCTTGGTTCACAATCAAGCGATAGTAGCGTAGTTTTCTAGTAATGAGCAGCCCGTCGACTACCGTTCCCTTTAGCAGGAATGCACGTAAGTGGGTTTGCTCTGGCGAGACAAAATGAGGGTGAACAGCCTTAGACCTAAAACCGCATCAAAATTAGCGCGACAATTATTTTGCATAAACCAAAACGAAGTCTATTACGGCATAGAAAAACTTCATTTTTCAACGTTATGTCATCGACGACGACGCGTGGTTTTTACCATAGAAATCAAATATTTAATTGTATTATCTCAGAGTATATTTTTAAACAAACTCCATCCGCTTAACAATCCATCGCAAGGTCGCGGCCGCGGCCGTAACCCTTGCGTGAGTATAGATTAGGGGCAATAACAGTTTTATTTTATCATACTGTTTCTTTTCAGATTGTAACAGCGTACAAACGTCTATTGGTTATGCAGTCACCTAGATAATATTATTACTGTTGAATAATCTAAGCTCGTAACAAAAATAAATAACTGTCCCTTCGAGCAGCCACCCGGGATGGTTGTTTCAGGGAAACAAATGAAATGGAAAGATATTGTGGGGCTGTATCGGACCATTACCTTCGGAATCATTCACGAACCTATTTCATTGTTATTCATGATTTAAACAAAGTTTTACAAATAATTTATGTCTTGTCTCCAAAAGGTGGAAAGAAATGTCTGAATTTCACTAGTGATTATTTGGACGACAATTTGATACATCATCACGCCTGTATTCTCTGAAGGGGTACACACTACAGTGCACCCACACTTCGTCCCCATGTAATAGAGAGCGAGACTGTCATTCCGAAGGGCACATTCTCCCTCAATATGAGACAGAAATATTTTCAATTATAAGTATTCTCTGCTGTACAAACATGTCCTTCTAGCAACTTCGCAATTTTAAATGGATATAAACTTGTTCTTTTTATAAACCAGAATGTAAATAACATTCAAGAAGTTGTTGCCGATTCAAGAAGGGAGTAGGTACCTACCTATCCTGTTTGGAACTGAATGGATTCTTGTGGGATAACATTGAACATCATCGTCTGATGACTGCAAAATAAGCAACGCGAGTTACTAGTTTTGTGGCCCTTGTACAGTCGGCATCGGAAATATCGGAACGCGCAGATTTTTCAAAATGATCAGCTTCGTTAGAAACTAAACGACATGGCGGAATTACAATACATTTTGCTGTTTTGACAGAAGGTGATTGAAACTCGTTTGCAATTTAATTACGTAATAATATCGCAGAACAACTAAGAACGTTAAACTTTATCGTAATTACTCTTTTTTTTTTTCAGAATGACAGCTGTCGTATACCTACTGTGAACTACTGTGCGCAGTCTGAAACACACCTTTTACGATTGAGATATGGTTGAATTTTCTTAGCAGTTCTGATAATTTTGAACATTCTGAGCGTCCCGGTTTGTTTGATGATGTCCGTACACTTAAGCCCCCCGCACACCTGGGCGTCAAGACACGTGCGTCGAATTTTTTGCTAATTCTAAAATGAACTGCATTGAATTATCATCAATACTAGTATTATAAAGAGGAAAGATTTGTATTTTTGTATGTAACGAATAACCCTAAAAACTGCTGAACCGCTTCCAAAATTATTTTTCCGTTAGAAAGCTACATTATCACTGAGTAACATAGGCTATATTTATTTATCCCAAAATGTTGAAAAAAAATGTCCACACGCGCGAAGCCGGGGCGGGCCGCTAGTGAGGAGTATAATGAAGACCACTAGAGATGTGTTAGCTTATAATTAAGTAGTTATAAGTAGGCACTGGTGAGGAGATAACTTTTACGTGAGTATGACTGACAACACTAGTTGATTGAAGAGTCATGTTGGTAGTGGGTCGATTGCTATGAATAGGTAGGCGTACCTAACTGCAATTGCCGAATATATAAGGAAGTTCAATTATCTACCTACAATAACATGTTTTTGGCTCTAAGTAGATATGCAAGTATAAATAAAAATAAGTAGGTACAGCTACGTAGAAATCCCTGATATTGTACCTAACCTACGTATTTAAAGACAAACATACGGATCCAACTGAGAGAATCCTCCGACTTTTTTTTGGAAGTCGGTATAAAATGGGAACTCTTCTAAAATATTACAGCATTCGTCTTTCGCTAGGTGATAAATGATACCTACTACCTGCCACGATCAAAAATGTAAGAGATACCTACCATTTTGGTGAGATTAGAACAGTATTTTGCCGAATTTAGCATTAATCAGATCTATATACACAATTTTGACTATAATAAAATTATTTTATGTACTCACCTATCCTACTACAGTTAACCATATGTTGCAAATTTAGCGAAAATGTATTTTGCCGACTGTACACTGAAGTGCGAGCGAGACAACGCATAACCTGTGATTTTTCACCGCGACACACTTTGTTTTCACTGTAAACACAATACTATGTCCTATATAACACGTATTTGACGCACAGCACCGGCCTAATAAGCTCGTAACACGAATAAAACAATCCCGAGGTAGTAACTAACTGTTCCTGATGTTGTAATGCCGCTTATAGTCTGTATTCCTCAATTTTATTCAAAAGAATGGTCCGATCTGCTCGGCCAATGAAAAGGCAGCGCACACAAGCACACAATTGGAGCGTACACACGTAATACGTATACAGTTATAGACTACAGCCCGGTATAAAATATTTCTTTTACATTTCCCATTTTGAGGTTATGTAGGGTGACTGCGAGCGAAGTAGCGCATGCGCGGTTGTCTTGACTACCGGATTATCGTGACTCATGACAGAAAAAGGATGATTGATGTTTTGAAATTCTTATTGCTTCGATTGCTTCGTAATTTTCGGCACACTGAAGTAAATTAGACCATTTTCGATATTTTCAACACCCATACCATGATAATTTTAGAAATACATGTCTGAAACCTGTAGCAACCAGGCTCAATACACACAGTAGATCCGGGTGCTCAATAATTACGTACTAACGGGAACCAGGAATCAATAGGCTCGCCCCCTATTACATTGGGACCAAAATACATCGGCGAAGTGTGGGTGCACTACAGTGCACCTCTGCCTACCCCTTCGGGGAACTGGCGTGATGATGTATTGATTAACGGGGACCAATGACAAAACAAAACATTGCCCGTGCCGTAAATAGACAGCGCGGGTGAACGCTTCCGCACAAAATGTTTTGCTACTGCATGCCCGGTCCCGTTAAAGCCATAATTAACGTGCAGCCGGCTTTACCATGTCAATAGAGTCACATACAATCGATGCGTTGTCGATACACATTACAAACGCAATCTTTGTCGTATCGCTCAAGGTTTATAATCGAATGATGCTGTTTTGATTTCCTAGCTGTTAGTATTCGCCAGTTGTGCTGATAAAAATCAATCAATTTATCGCCATTCAATGAAATTGGTTGAATAACGTTTATTGGTATGTTGAATAAGTACCTATTGGATGTAAGAATGGGAAGAATAAATATAAGTTAAGCCACTATATTGCTGCCATTCAAATATTTACGTATTCGCTAGCGACTAGCGAGCTTAATACTTAGGCAAAATCGTGGTAGGGTACCGGAGAACACTTGTTTTTTTTTCAGCAAATCAATGAGCATTATTCAAATATTTACGTAATTCCCCAATGTTCATCTTATTATTAGCTATTTTGTGAGTGAAATGGCCTATAATAACGTTTTAAAATTTTGCTTTCAAAAATATGGGGTAAGTGGGGACGAGGCCCTGTGATAAGTATTATGGCAAGTTGTGAATAGTGGCTTCGCTAAGCATTGATGCCAAAGAAGGCCCAAGCTGAGTGGAAACTGGAGCACATCAAAAGCATAACAGGTCAACTGTACCTGTAATAAACTTTAAAGCAATATTGTGTGTGATGCGTGAAATATTGCTATAACGTTTACAAGAGGCGCTTCTAAACGAAACTAAAGAAATTATTATTATTATTAGTCTATAACGTCCCACTGCTGGGCAAAGACCTCCCTCCCCTTTCTCCATTCTTCTCTATTTTGAGCTGAGATGGGCCACTCTTTTCGATGGGAGTCCAGTTCATCCCGACAACTCCTTCTGGGCCTGAAATGAACACAAAGAAAGTGGAAAAGAAAATACAAGTATAAATTTACGCTAGTAATTATATTGATAAACCAAGTAGATATACTGTTTTATTTCTTATATGATAATACAATTTAAAAATATGTTATCTGTATAGTTAGGTCGCTCATACAGGTAGGTACGCTAGTCGCTGGTTTTTTTTTTTTATGAGATAGGGAGGCACACGAGCAGACGTTTCACCTGATGGTAAGTGATCAACGCCGCCCATGGACACCTGCAACACCAGGGGCATCGCAAATGCGTTGCCGGCCTATAAGGAATGAGTATGCTCGTTTCTTGAAGATACCTTTGTCGCATCGGTCCGGGAACACCGCTACAGGAAGTTCATTCCACAATTTGGTGGTGCGAGTAAGAAAATTCTTGGTAAATCAATATCCTCATTGGTTTGAAAACACCGCGATTCATGAGCTGAGAGCAGCAAATGAAATGGAGAGAGCTCTCTGTGGCTTCGATTAATCGGAAAACTATTTCTGAAACGGGATATATTTCATACTGCGGTTTGTATGACCCAGATCGAAAATCAAATACCAATGTGCAAAATTGAAAATGCTATATCGAGGGGTGAAAAGCTATTTGACATAGGTAAGCGATATTTTATTAGCTTTACAAGCATACTCAATCGGCGTAGAAAAAATTGCTGATTTCAAATATGTATACAAGGGGCAGTTCAAATATTACGTAAGCAGATTTATTACAATTATTTACCCCTCCATCCCATTTGTCAGCAAAAGTAAGCAAAGCTCTTACCCCCTCCCATGCTTACGTAAACATTTTTCAATTAAAAATGTTTAATAATGTTATAATTATAATTTTATCCCCGAAAATGCGTTTCGTTTTCAAGCATAGTGAATGTGAGGGTTGCCATTCGTGTAAAAAAGTAACCATAAGTAAGTCAACTACCGTTGACGTAATCATCATCTAGACTCCCCTACCCCCCATGTTATGCAAAATAAGCAAAACAAAGACTCCCCCTCCCCCCCATAGTGCTTACGTAATACTTAAACGGCCCCTAAGTCAATATCGCCCAAAAGTGTCGCTTTAGTCAAAATACTTTCACTCCTCGATATGTGCATAGATAGGCAACGATAAAACTTCTTGTTTAAGGGATAGTTTACCACTGAAATACTAAGCTTATTAATTGCAGCAATGACCTCGTGTTCGATTCAATTTATTGACTATTATAATATAACCCAAAAAATGACACACGTATCCAATTGACAACCTCCTCCTTTTTTCAAATTTAGTTAAAAACCAAAAGTTCCCTTATGTAAAATAATTGTATTTTTGTATAATTCGGAGGCAAATCCGTTGTTCTGAACACGGGTTGACAGTTTTCCTATAATAATCCGGCAGTGATGGACTATAGAAAGGCGTGTGAAGTTCACCAACCCGCACTGGGCCAGCGTGGTGGGCTATGGCCCAAATCTCCCTCGTATTGAGTGGGTGCCCGGTATAATGGCAATAGGCTCGCCCCCTATTACAGTGAGACCAAAATACATCGGCGAAGTGTGGGCGCACTGCAGTGCACTCTGCCTAGCCCTTCGGGGAATACAAAAAAAACTTCGACTCGTAAAGTGTGATGTGGGTTATGATTTTGCGACTACACATAGCATTAAACTGCGCTGAAGTTCTCCAAGCTCTTTAGATAGGTATGTAGACAGGCTACTGCTATCAGTCACCATCCAATTAGAGCTGGCACTGTATCACTCCGGATCATCCGGCACCGTGTTTCCGGATATCCGGCAGAACGAACATGATATGAGTGACAGATGACTATATTGAGGGTTGAAAGGCTATTTCACTTAAACGAATTTTTTTAGCTTTAATTAGTGTAATTAGTGATTGACCGTTCTAATTATATATGAATAAATACATAATACGTACCTACTCCTTACCTAACAAAAATCTGTAATACTCGTAAGTACCTAGGTAGTTGTAAAATACCCGGTAAGGGTCAAGTATGATCGATTCCATGGCAATATCTAGCAAATTGAAATAGTAATGTGAGCATCGGCAGGATTGAGGGTTGGAGGTCCCTCTGAGAATCTGATTATTTTCTTTATGACAATATACTAAATCTTATAGATTCACGAATTCGCATTCCTTCTCGAGAAACTCAACTGAAACGTTGTGTTTATAGTAGTTACCTACCTGTTACCAGCAAAGGCGGAAAAATTCAAAGACTTTTTGGTACCTACCACACAACATTTAAATGTACCATATTTATATACGTACCTAACTCAAAAGGAATGCTAGGAATGTTATATTCTTAGGAAAAAAATGTCGCCAGTAATAGAAAAGCGTTAATTTGTGTTTTAAAGAATTTGCAAAGCAAACAATAGATAGCGTAACGATATTGTTATCAGTAGGTAGGTTAGTGACGCACACTTAAGCAAATAAATTTTATTTTAAAATTGTACCTACATTATTTATTTGTGGAACATTTGTGTAGGTAGATCTACTGCCGTGTTAGACTGCCGTGAGTATAATTCTTCTCTAGTATTGAGGCAAAGGTGCTGTCTGCTCTCAAGGCATTGCTGCTCCTGAGAATGTATTACTCGCAATTATCATTTTAAAAAGAGTAACCATTAAGTTTCTTACCGGCTCTTCTCAGTGGAAGCAGCATTCCGAACCAGTAGTAGAATCTGACTATTTGTAAGTGCTTTTTGGCCTACACGAATAAAAAATGTTTGATTTTGATTTTGACTTTCTAACTAGGTACCTAATTAACTAAGCCCCATATGTATCTATGACCCAAAGTATACGCAAAGTATAGCAGTGGTAGACGAGTGGTCGAACGCACGCCTTGCAATTCAAAGTGTGCAGGTTCAAACCCTGGCTCGCACCTCTGGGATTTATGTGCGAATCTCATTTTCATCCGAGATTATCACTTGTTAGGAAACGGTGAAGGAAAACATTCTGGAAACCTTCACGTCTGAGGGAACTTGTCTAGTTCTCGATAGATGTGTGAGGTCTGTCAACCCGCACTGGGCCAGCGTGGTGGACTATGGCCTGAATTCCCCTCGCATTGAGGAGAGGCCCGTGTCTAGCACGTGGGACGTTAAAAAGGGCTGTAGTAGTTATACGCAAAGATGCATCCCATTCCCAATACCTATACCCGCTTTAGGTAGCTTTAATTTGTAATGTAGATTTCCAAGGTGCAAGTAAACATCGTATTGTAGGTAGGCGACATTTTTTTAATTTTACAGGAGAGTTGGTACCTATCTATTCAGTCGACGCAGAAAAATTAACTGATTCCAAATATGTACCTATAAGGCAATATCGCCCAAAAGTGTCACTGAAATAGCCTTTCACCCCTCGATATGGAGATTTAGATATTCTTAACTAATACAGCAATACGAGATAGGGTTGCCAACCGTACTATAAAATATAGTATTGTACTATATTTCAGCTCTGCGTACTATATACTGTTGAAAAAAATATAAAAAAAATATATAGTACGTAAAAGTATTATAATTTTGTGGCTTGCAAGGAGATTTGTGCGTGTACTATACGTATAGCGTATACTATACGTATACTATACTATACGTATTCTATTCTTTTTTTTTTCTCAACTACTTTTCTCTCTTTGCATTCACGTCTTTTATTTCTTGCACCCACTTAGTTTGTTTTTTTTTCCTCTCTCTACATCACTCTAAGGTTGGCTGGTAGAAAATGCCCACGGCATTAAGTTTACCTTTGTACATTTTTTTTACTTATATAGAATTGTGCAAATAAATAAATAAATATTGCGTGTTTCAGAACGGAACGACAACTAAACGAAACTGTCACTGTCAAGTGAAAGACGTTTTCAAAAACAAAAGTACTGGTCTTCTTTAGGTACCGCGGTACCGCTTAAAAAGGTATTGTTTAGACTTTTTTTTACTGACTGACACTTTTTTGTAGGATTTTTGTGAATGTACTATATTTTTTAGCAATATACTATATATTTATGACTCCGGCTGGAAAATACTATATTTTCGAAAAAAAATAGTTGGTAACCCTAATACGAGATTACGATTAGGTAGGTACACACTACATACGTTTGCATGTGAATGTGAGCAATAGTTTTCTCTAAATCCGGCGGGCAGGTGTCGCCGTGCTCGCCGGTCGCATTAGATTGTACTTTCATTCAACTCGGCGAGAGTAACCACGCAGTTCATTATTAAGAGATTTTTTTTTTGAATGGACTACGCTGTTGGCCGTGAGGTGGCCTTTACAGGAGGAGTGGCGAGCGCAGAGTGCACTCCAACCAAGGCCTTAAGGGCGGAAAAGGGTGGCAACTAGCTCAAGGACGCCACAGAGGGCACGACCTCGGCTTGGGCAGTTATCGTGAGGGGAGAGGTAGTGACTACACTCGTAGGTGCAAAGATGCACCTACGAGCGGAAGAGGGGGTTCCTCGATCTCGCCGGCGAGATCGGTGTCTGTTTAAGGCTGGTGTATGTGTGTTGGTGGCCCTCTCGACGCCCGGGTCGAGGAGGGCGGTATTATTAAGAGATTCAGATAGTTCATAATTCATCGTATTATTAAGAGATCAGTTATAACGGCGAAATGACAGTATCTCACACCTCAGAATTATTTTACAAAAAAAATCTTTATACTTAAAATATCTTTCTTAATATTATAATGATATAAGCCTTTATTACTGAAAAAAAAACCCCTTAACCTTTTCACTTTTTTTTATTTTATTTCTATAGTTCATTTTCCTTATTTTTCTTCCTCGGTATCTTCAGTTTGCCTTCTAACATAGGCCTCTTCCAGAGACGTCCATACTCCTCTATCTCTTGCCTTTTGTTTCCATGTTATTCCTCCTATTTTCTTAATATTACTTACCTACTACTTAATATTACGACTGTGATCCACCAAGGGGTAGTAAGGGAAGAGGTGTTCTGAATTGCACCAACATCCAGCCGGAATAATTTGTAAAGGGTGATATCTTTGGGGCCGAACACAGTGGATAAAGCAGTCACCAGTCAGTAGTTGTAGCATGAACGCAACGCCAAGACTAGACTTATGTCACAGAATATTTTGATTGTATTTCTTTCTCTCGTATGAAATAAGACAGATAGTGACCGAGCCAACCCGTGACAGATCACGGGTTGGCTCGGTCACTCTTATCGATACTATCACGCATATCAATACAATACCTCTGGGTCTTGTATTGATATGCGTGCTTACACCACAGAAGTCCCCAATAATAGGCAGGTACCTACTTTACAGTTTGCATGAGTATCGGGTATGCAACCGAATGGATAAATATTTTTTTTATTTAAACTTTTCTATTTTAAATCGCTGCCAATTTTAAACATTGAGTCCTATGCGCTTCTGTTTTGTCAATATT